>OY856412.1:233376743-233976743 GCA_963693085.1 Alisma plantago-aquatica | reverse complement strand
TAAGGGTTCTATTGAGAGTAGGGTAAAATCCACAATTGACTGTTCATTTAAATCAAGCCATCCATTGTCAACAAGTAAGATCCGTAAGTTGATCATATAAAGGAAACCATCTAAATCACATTATTAGGACAAACATATTACATTGTCTATCATTACACTTTATTGGAGGAATAAACATTAGATCTTGACCATTGGGTCAAGTTCATATGTTAAAACCATCAATTATAGTATAGGTCCAACCATAGCATCAAGTGACCCAAGAAACCATTGGTCTAAGGCTTAATTGATGCTACAACTACAATGCTTAACGCACCATAGGTTATAAAGACCTGATCCACCATCATTAGTGACCATTAAGTCACCATAATTTGTTAGATCAACACTATATTCATTAATTAGCATCAAACATTAAGCTAATGTCATCATTGATTGATAACATCAGTAGGGTACTTAATGATTGATCATTAAACGTCTAATTGATCAAAAACCTGACCTAAGGGGGTGACCATAGGTTGTCACCATCATCTGACATGTTTGATATTGACCATCAGTTGTCATGAGGACAACACCATAGGGTTGTTGCAATGATACCATCATCGGGTCATGGGTTTGTAGAAGAAATCAACTTTAAACCCTAAAATTGACCATTGGTTGATAGGTGCTTAACACCATAATTTTCCAAACCAACCTGATACAAGTCATATGATACCTTAGGAATAACATAAACATGATCACATGTTCATTTAGAACTAGAATCAGAACAGGGAACATTATAAAAATCAAAATCCAAGTCAAGCATAGCTTATTAGTACATAGTTCATCATTTTCAAGAAAGAACAAGCTTATGGTAAGCAATAAACATGCATCAAATTACAAGATAAAACTCCAAATAGAAGAAAACTCGAGCAGGTAGTGTAGAAATTCCAAGCATAAGTTGTGAACTCGTCCATCTAGCACCTTTCTTCATGAAATGAGCAAACCCTAAGCATAAGGAGCAAGAAAAGTAGGGTTTTAGAGCATTAGAGCAATTTCTACTATGGAACAGTAAGGTTCCAACCTGGAGAAACGTAGGAGGAAAAATATCGAAGGAAGGAAGGGGATTCTTACTCCTTTATGTCAAGATCACTAGAAGGAAACTTTTTGAACCCTAAAAGGAAGTCAATTATAACCCTAGATTCTTTTTCCAAGAAGATCCCCTTTTTCTTCTTCCTTGGATAGGAAATTCATAGAAGAGAAGAGGGAGGATGAGGTTTGTAGAAGGAGGGAAGTGTTAGAGATAAAATGGCTCTTTTGGTTCTTAGGGATAAGTATATGAAACTTTAAGATAAAGAAAAAGAAAAAGTGGAAGTTCTAGTATCTTTTGAAGTATCCATGGCCTTAAACTATTAATAATATACAAGCACATACACAAGAAGATACCCTACTATACATAGAGACATTCTTATGGCTCGTTTCTTAAATTTCCAAGAAAAACAAATAATTCATTAGTTGATAGCTACTAAAGGTAGCTCATCCATGAAGGTGTAAACTCTAAAATACCCTTGGAGAAAACACCTTCAAACCAAGGTTTAAATAGGTGCCCCTGGCTCAACAAGTTAAAGAATGATGGTAGAATATCCAAGAAACATAATGCAAGTGATAAATTGCAAAGAAAACCTCTCAGTTGGGTAAATTTCTTAAAAGTCCAAAATGTGCATAAAATTGCATAACTTGCTCAAACTGTGTCCAAATTGGACCAAATTTGAAAATTCAGCTTGTCTTATGATTTCAAAGCATATCACAAGGTTTTATTAGGGTTATAAGAATTCAATTATGATAATCAAGCTTATTCAACTCATTAAGTAAGTTTAGGGGTCTTACAATGAGCGTCATTGAAGCTGAATTATTGGGCATTCATCATTCACTATTGATTTACAAGAAGGAAGGATGGAGGAATGTGAGCATCCTTTTGGACTCCAGCTCTATAGTCAATTTTCTCTGATTAGGTCAAATTGCCCCACATAAAATTAGGCCTCTGATCGTGTCTTGCTTTGAGCTGCAAAAGCTTTTGAACTGCTCTATTGTGTTCATTCATCATTCTTTAAATTCCTTAGTTGATAGCATAGCTAAATAATCTTTGAACAATAATGTTTCGGTCAGTTTCTCCAGCCACCCTAGCTGGCTGACCAGGCCAAATAAGGAAAATCATATCTGTATGAGGGATCAGAAAGAATGAAACTCTCTTATCTTGCAAAAAAAATATTAGCAGTATTCAAAGAAAGTATTGTAATTATTAAGATGTAAATAAATTGATGAAGGAAAAATCATTGATGCATCAGACCAGTAAACATGAGTTTATTCTAGCAAATAAGGTGCTTAATACATCTACATCATTAAATAAAATTAATATTACAACATTAGAAAATATATAGATTAAAAAATTCAATATAAAGGATAAACATACACTATTTACAGATTTGTGAAGGAATATCGAGTATAAAGAACAAGGTAGACAACAAATTTTTAATATGAAACTATCAAAAATATTGGAGGAAAAATTTATTGTAGATGGAATTTTAAATAATAAGCTTTTTTATTATGTGGGCAAATGAGATATTAGAGATTCACTTTTGCATGGGCAAGAATTTCGGCTGGCAAAGAGATATGCCTTAGTTAGTGATTCAGTTTTCATATTTCGAGTGTTTAGTGAGAGCACAAGTGGATAAATAGTTATGCCTATAATTTTTTGACAATTAAAGGGATGGATTCTCTATTTCACGGTTGTATATGAATCATCATTTTTTTCTCCCTTGGTAAACTATGGCTTTGGTCATTTCAGAAATGCTAATCACTCCCAAGAAGTTTGTGTGAGATTTCCCTCTGCCACTGTAGTGGTTTTTTTCCATCAGTTTAGAAAAGTCAACTCTAAATTGGATGTAGCCTCATGATCCATCAACAACAATAAACTCAATGTGGCTGCTTTCGTACGCCAATCAACTTACAACATAGTAAGCTAAAGATTTTGTTTTATCCTTGTAAGTATATGCAACATGAGAAACCAAAAGAAACTTTCCATGTTAATGTGGACGCTCCCAATGGCTTCTATGGACATTCTACATCATCTTCTAGATCAATCTTGAATTACAATCTATGGGTTCTATTACTTAAAATAACATTCCCCCCCTTAAATTTGTCTTCAAAATCCTTTTGATATTTAATAATATATATTTTTTTCCTTCAGATCTCACAAGATTTGAAATTTTGCTCCATCGGACCACACTGATACACAATTGGGCCACTAATCATAAAGTTTGAAATCACAACTTTTATTACCTAGTAATGGTGGATTTCTAGTATGTAGATATTTGTCATATGTGCTTCTTCTGCCCACAAATTATTCTAATAGAGAGGTCATGCTTGGATTATACAACCTAATTCTTATCATGTAAAGAGAGTACCAAAAGACTTTGTATGTATAGAATTTAGATGCCTACTCATGGCATCTCTAATGTGCCTCCAAGAATTTTGTTAATTCAATTGTAAATTCGATGTAAAATTAAATGATTCATTCACCAAACCATTTAGTGGGATTTGGTTGAGGTCCAACTCAATTACGGTATATGTACTATTCAACTTATTAAAATAGGATTCAATTATAATTCTATGTGTATAAGTATACACATCATTGTTAGGTTTGAGAACATCTTGTATTATGTATTTGAGACAGCCACTACCATACTCAAGGATGTGTTATTCCTCGTTTGAAATTGTTTCTTCTCTATCTTTTTAAGTGGATCCTCTCACCCCCTTCTGTAATGTAGACCACCTAGTTAAACCACATAAATATCATTGTATAGTGAGTGTGTCGATTCCCACATAAAGGGAACATAAGAAAGATAGCGCAAATGTCAAGTCATACCAAATCTTGCTATTTCAACATCAATCTTAGAAATATCTATAATCCAAAATAATACCAACGATAGATTTATGGGATACAATCTCAAAAGAGAAACCTCATTAATCACTAGTTGAACCATGATTTTAAATCTCAAGAATCATGAGATGACGAATAACCACAACAACCTTATTATATTAATCAATGAATCTATAGAGATAGGCTCATTTCTTGAGAAGATAGGATTCCCAATCCTGATAACCCACAAAATGGTGCATTACACATTCCAACCAGGGTCAACTGAATGCAAGTATCCATTGATTGGGTTGGGCCTTGTGCAAGTCTGACATTATAGTCAAGTCGGAAATAGCAACTAGAATCCAAAATAGGAATTTTTAAATCTAACCTCATCGTTGGTCTCTCAAACATAATTTTTAGATTCAAATTCTCAAAATTTCATATAGTATTGCACCTTGTTGAATTTTATACTAAAGCATAACTTTCTTCCAGAACAAAAATACAAAGTACAACAATACATGGGAAAAATATTGAATACAACTACTTCATTTTCTTCTTCTTCGACCACTGTGTAAAGAGTTTGACCAATGGTCGATTATCAAAAGAAGAAGATCCTAATGACCTACACGCCTTGCTCATGTCAAGATGTATGGCATTGGCGGACAATCAATGACTAGAAGATGAGCTACTAGATTGTGCCTCCATACCCAAGGAATTCTTCCAACGATCGACTAAATCTACCTCGACAATTAACAATAACCATATGCTCATGAGTTCATAACAAATGTAAGACCCCTTTGTAGGGAAATACGACATCAAGTAGGCAGCGTAAATAAAAATTTTATTGAAATATTTCCCATGAACCAACAGATCGCGTCAATAACTATGCAATGGGAAGGATGGTTTCACGAAGATATACTTGGTCCTAGAGCAAGTCCAGCGACAATCCTCATCGATGTAGATGCACACTCTATCTTGGATTGTGGTTGTGCAACTCCTAACCACAGTCAGACTCGTCTGACTACTCCTACATGTGCATCAAACATAGACAACTGCTGCAACATCTCCTCAGATCTCGCCATGGACTGCGAGTTGACGCTGCCCTCCTAGCAGCAACCAACAAACTCCTGCCTCTAGAGTAGTCCACACAGACCAAATAGAACTCATGTCATCCTATAGGAATAGACAAGAAGGAGTTGTCCCTCCCGTTGGTGTACTAGTCACCCACTAGTCTCCCATAATAATGATCCTCAATTATTTCTCTCCCATGGCTATCCCTCCCTAGTCCGGTAGGACTTTCCTGGGCTCTCATGGTTACCACAACTAGAGAGGACAAAAATTGTCAAAGCAACTGATTCTCAATTGTCTGTGTAGTAGTTGTGCTCTGGCAAGCCCCTAGTACCCCTCTATATATAGGAGGGGTTAGGGTCAGAGTTCCTAATCCCCAGCCAATGTGGGACTAAAGTGGGAGCGGAAATGACAAGTAGATCTTGATTTTTTTGCAGTTTTTTTTTAATTTTAATGACCTGTGTGCAATGAAACAGTTGACTCACATGCCAGACGGTCATTTTGCACCTTCCCGGTCAATTCCAATTAGTACTCAACTTGACGTACCCCCAAAACGTGCATTTGGTGCAACTGAGATGAGCTTCTCCCATCAAACCAAATAGACATTTGGTGCAACTAAGATGGGCATCTCGCACCAAGCCATACGACCATTTTGCATAAGTCAGATGACCGTCTCACAGACCAAGTCAAGCAAAATTCCAACCAATGTACATTACAATCAGCCTAACACTCCAAACAATAGTCTCAACACTTGAATCGATCATTTGGCAGTCTAGTCAGCTGATCTGTTGCATTAATTAGAATGCCTAAACACTTTAGTAATCAATTCAATTATCATTAAAGATCAAAGTCCTCTTCTAGATGAGTTCCTACGTGTGAACCTATAGGTCCCATATAACATCAACAGTGAATGTCCCTAAATATCTAATGACATCACAAGCTAAGAGTGGTGTCTAATTGCACACCATTGCTACCCAAGTGAACAGAAAGTTGGGGAGAAACTTCAACCTACAATTTGTGTATGGTGTTACAGTGTTTGTATAGTTTGCTTGTCACTGATATCCAGAATGAACTAGAGGCATGGAGTTGTCATCTTCATTATTATTAAATCTTATTTCTTGAACCAGAGAAGACTGCATGAGATATATGTGAGCTCAACATATTGACTCACATGTGTATGGCCATACTTTTCTCAGTATCACTAATCAAGAGGCCTAGGATACCATACTCCATATAGGAGGGACAAATCCCATATCTATCACTCACAGTCAATCTCCATGTGTAAAAGTCACCCAATCAACACTATTATAACAACCCATGTTTCAGGATTGCATTTGATGATGTCAAAGTGCACCCAACGACATGTGATGAGTGCAATGATTTTAGATCTAAGAACCACAACCACCACCATCATTGTGAGAGTTGACTATGAATTCCATGAAGATGAATTCCATGTGTCAGTAAAATGGTGGGACTATCTGATACATTATTCTCTAAAATGTATATGTGTGCTTGGTTTGATATAGCCATATCATGACTAATGAGATTTATTCATCTACTAACTCACACTCTAATCTTATGTGTTGTTGTTGTATGTCTACCTTCCACAATAACAACTGATCAGGGACATAATGAGAATGAATATGCTCTTAACATCCGTATGATCTCATTCTTCAAGTCACGTACTTGAAGACATACATCATTGAGTAATATCATTCTCTAGACATTTATTATGTTATTCATTATCTCATAATCTATTATCTTAGAACCCTTTCTAGCTTATAGTTCTCATTTTATGTCAAACACTATTGCAATCATTTTGTTAGTCTGGAAGATCGCATGGGTGTAACTCTTTACATCCAACTCTTCCTTATTAACATAACCAAGTAATCAATCCTTTAAGTGTTTTACAAGCACATAAGGATGTTCATTATGATACTGATATCTAACTTATACCCTCTCATCATGTCCAATACATACGAGCTTTCTAGGTAGGTATATATGTGTCCTCTCATAATGTCAATACATATGAGATGATGGGATATCCTCTCATCATGTTAAATACATATGATATTACTAGATATCTTCTTGCCATGTCCAATACACATGAGATAATAGGATAAGTACATAGCATTGCATCCAAGATAGATCCAATGGCATCTATCCATGTGTTCAGGTTCTTCATAAGAACTAGGACACTAGGCTCTTGAAAGACTAACTCCATGGAACATGGACAAGTTTTCTCTCATTGAGTCTTGCATGTCGAACCTTTCAGCATCTTACCAATGTATGTGCTTTTACTTAGGTCAAGAAACTTTCCCGATCTATATCTATATACCTCGATCCCTATCACATAGGATGCTTCTCCTGAACCCTTCATATAGAAGGTACTTTCCTTGTCAGGTTTTAATATTTATAGGAGAAGGATGTTATTTCACATCATTATGTGGACTATCAATATGCTCCCACTAAATATTTTGTAATCACAAATTCTATCTTCATTCTGACTCAAGTCAAACCCTTTGACTGTCTTGTCAAAATGAAGATTCTAGTTCTGAGATGCTTGCTTCAATCCATAGATTGACCTTTGCAGCTAATAGACTTTATTTGCATTAATGGATTTATAAAACCATTAGGTTGTGTCATGTACACATCCTTGTAATTATTTCAATTAAGTAATGTGGTTTTAACATCCATATGCTAAATCTCACAGTCATACTAAGCTGCAACAACAAGCATGATCCAGATGGATTAACCATGGTAACTGGTGAAAGACTTCATCATGTTCAACAATTTGAACTAGTTTGAAACTCTTTACAACCAATCTATCCTTCCATGTTGGTCTTATTACAAAGACCCAAATGCACCCTAGGAGTTTTATCCCTTCAGAAGGATCCACCAAGGTCCTACCTTGTTGGTTTACATCGAGTCCATCATAGATCTCACGACCTCAAGCTATTTTTCAGAATGGTTCCTCAATAGTTTCTAGATAGGTTGTTGACTCATCACTATGATCAACTTACCGCCTTCTTGAGTTATAAGATATCATAATCTTTCAAACTCAAGGTGTACTACTAAAACTACGAGTTCTGTGTTTACATAAGGAATTTGAGATTCCACAATAGTTTGTGATTCTCTTTGTTCTTTGTTATACCTCTTTAGGTTCAATGTTTTCTTATTTGCCTTGAACATTTTGAGTTCTACTTTTACTCCCACTGATTCCTTTGGAACTAAATTCCCTTTAGGAATTCATCCATCCTAGAAATAAATACTTTTTTGTTCGGTTGGAATGTAAGCAGTATTCAACAAGATAACATTCATGTAATTTGTAGATAAAGTGTTACAACCCACATTGAGGTTAATCAATAAATACCTTGATTAGCGTGAAGCACCTTGATTAGTGCTAAGTATCTTGTTAAATATCATGGTTAATCAAGATAAGCTAAGATGTGAATCAATTGTTGAAATTGATTCATCCGAGGTAATTAATGATAATTCCAGTGTTGATCGTTAAGTTAAATACCTAAAATGATTAACCTAGCTAAGATGGTTTAGTTGTTGTGTTTTTATGCTTTAAGAAGGTAGAGAATTTTGTGCTCAAAATTTTTGCAAAAGAAATCATCTCAATCGGACCTACGGAGAGGAAGTTATGAGGTTTTTTGGTTCTTAGGAGTGAGCTTTGCAATTTATCCAGTTAGTCGGTTATTAACCCTACACCCTTGTCCATTTTTTTTCTTTGCTTATCCTTTCCTCCCCGATAGAATAGAACTAGAATAGCGGCGCACTGTAGAGCCTGCTCGACCGAGAGTAGCAAGAGAAGGTGGGGGGGGGGCACGAGGGCGGTTTTCCTTGGCCCTTGGTTCCGTTTTAGCAGTGCCTAGCCCTCCTTCCTCCTTCCTTCCTCCACCATCCCTACCTCCTTCTTCAACCTTGCCCTAGGGCGACACCCTACCTGCAGCTGACCTGCAGCAAGGAGCTGCGGCTGCATAGCAGCCGGGAGGCCAGCTAGGAGCCACCTTGGGCACGACCAACAACACCAAACACTGCCCTTGACTCCAACCAAGAGCCAAAGGCAAGGAATCGTAGCATCTTGCCTCTATTGCGCCACCTGCGCCAACCTAGAAAGAGGGGCGACGCCCTACTTTGCAGCAGCCGCAGCTGCAAGAAGCAGTGGCCAGGAGCCTTATTTGGCACGGCCAACGCCTTAGAAACGTCGCCTTGACTGCGTCTTGGTGGTCCATGTACAAATCTGCAGCCACCCGCCCACCTAAGCTAGCAGCCTAGCAACCTAAACCAGTGGCAAGTAGCAGTAGGTTGTGGCTGCTGTGCGTGGCCTAGAGGGGGGCAATTTTAGTGCGCCAAGCAGCAGGGAATTGTCCCTTGAGTTCCGAATTTGAGAATCAAGAAAGGTTAGCTTCTATCCGCAATTCAGCTACCAATCAAATTCTCCTCGTCATCCTGTAGGGGTGCATAAAGCAATTTGATGCAACAAGAATAGTAAACAAGTTAATCCAAGGTAGAAATCCGCCCGGAAACAGGCCATGGACACATTTCCGGACGAATCCGAACAACCCAAATCGCTGTGAGTAGGGTTTCACTCATTTATCATGAATTAACTCAGGCGTTTGAAAAGTTTCGGTTAATTGCACATTTTACACCGATAACAACCGTTATCAGGCATTGGACAGTGTTTGGCGTCGCCCGACTTTTTATTTCATAAATTGCTTCTTTATACTTTTATATGACTTAATTTAGCATCTGATCAGTGTGGATTGGACCAGTGAATTTATATGGTTCATCGGAACCTATATTGCTCAGTGTGAACGTTGAAATTAGAAATACACGACTGATAATGGTACGGTTTGGGTATAAACCCAAGCAATACATATTTTAGTAAATTATTAGATGCATGATTTCAAAGAAAGTATGATAACATAAAAATATGCAAATAAACCCTACTTGCATGCTTCCTTTTATGTTAATGTGTGTGAATTAACATTTACATGAATTGACACATTTCTCTGAGATATTACTAGAAATTTGCAAGTATTGTTATAAATTTGTGTTATGATACGTAAGTAACTCTTAATTGAGTTATTTAATGCACAAACCAGGATTAGGGTTAATGTGCACATTTTTCGAGAAATTTCAGAGGATTGACAAATGTTACGTATGATTTCTCATATGTGAAGTAAATTACTCTTATCAGCGTAATAAGATGTTCAATTGCATGTATTTAGTATGTATGTGCCAAATTTACATGAGTTTGGGTTATTTATGAATTTTAAATCTGCCTGCATGCATGATATAAGAATTACTCAGTATTTACAATGATTTTGTGTATACTAGTATGTCAGTTCTAGAATGATATCGTATTGTGATTTGAATTGTAATCAAATAGATGAGGTAACGGAAACCCTAAGGATAGGGTGTTGCCATGTGATAATTGAATGAGGTAACTGAAACCCTAAGGATAGGGTGTTCAATGAATCAAGTATTTTGATATCAAAATTCTCAGTATGAGATGTGGCGATGCTTAATAGTTCAATTGCATGATTTTAATGCATAAAGTGCCAAATTGACATGCATTCTACCTATTAAGAATTTTAGTTTGCCTGCATGTATAGTATGATGACTTCTCAGTATACTATAGCGTTTTGAATATACAACTCTGTCAAATTTAGAATGATATTCATGTTTTGCTGTAAAGTTCAAGTAAATAGACTCAGTACCATAGAGATACCAAAGTCCAGAACAAGTAAGAGAGAGATTACAATGTAGTAAGAGCTTTTCTAGAATAATAAAATATTAGAATAAGGGCCCTGCCACCGTAGAACCCCTTTGAGAGGTATGTGCCTTAGGGGTGAAACGACCTACCCTGGCGGTGCGTCCAGTAAGGTCGGAGACTCATGTCCAACACTAACCGGATGTCTCGGTGGCACGAGAGTACACTTTGTAGTGTCCAACACTAACCAGACGTCCTGGTGGCACTAGAGTATAGAAAAGCGTGTCCAACACTTACCAGACGTCCTGGTGGCACGACTTGACTCTCCGCCTGTGTACTCAGCTTAGAGGAGGAGTCTAGTTTACGGCACCATAGGATGCCGAGGCCAGAGAGCCAGAGTTCCTGTAGCAGACCAAGACAATAGTTAGACTTAGCTATCCTGGGGTGTCGACTAAGTCTTGTACGGTGGGATCGTAGTTTTCTACGAGTCTTCATATGTAGAGTAAACTGCATATGATCAGGGCATAAGATAAAATATGTTCATATAGGTTCACAAAATTTTATAAGTTAAAGAGTTAAGAAAGATATGAGTTAGCTTCACAATAATTGTTCTTTAAGTGGAATTTTTAGTATTTTCTGTTGATTAATTGTATTTACAACTTTGCATCAGTTATTATCATATTGAAATGTTGACATCTTCTGTTGTTTAAATTAAATTGCTTAGACCTGCTCAGTGTAGTATTTCTTGCATATTATTCTAAATAATAAACACAAATGTATTTTTCTGTGATGGTTGGGTGAAATTCTATTCACTGATCCAATAGTTCACCAACCTACTGAAACATTTTTTCAGGTCAACGTCGGCACAAGGAGACTGAAAGATCGTATCATCCGAGTACATAGAAGGTATTTAGTAGTTAGTTAGAGGTCTCTTAGTCCTTTCCCCTGGGTCCTTGGGCATATGGTGGGTTAGAGAGAGAATGTGGTGAAATATGTAGTTAATTTTCAATTATCCGCTGTGTTTTATAGTCTGAATGAGAAATGTAATATGTCATGTAAACTTGTTTTTCTTTCTAGTAAGGTTTATGGAAAGATGCTCCCATAGTTTTATTATAGTTCGATGCTATTCAAGTTTTATGGTTTTCATTTAAGTTAATTTAAGTGATCAAGAAAAGAAAAAGTTAAGAGTGGTTTACCGAGAGTGACTCCCCTATCTTCGGGGTCATTAGAGATGGCACGGGGGTCGGGGCGTCACATAAAGCCCTTTAAGAAACTATTTTCTTGTATAAGCTTTCAATCCTCATCACTATGAAAGACACATCAGGACACTTCCCATACCATATCTCATATGGTGTCTTTTGAATCATTCTACATAGTACATTGTTTTAGTGTAAAGCAAGCGCCAAAAAGAAATTGTAATCTCACCATGACTTAACAGGGTGTGATACCTTCTTTTTGACACATCAGTATGTTTCAGGTGGAGTTCATTATGATACACTCTCATGATCTCCCAGAAGGTCCTCAAACTCTTAGTTTACGTATTTCAGCATCGATCATATCGAGGTATCTTAATACTTTTACCAATTTAGTTTCATACTTCATTTATGATCTCCTTGAACACTTCAAGAGATCCAAACTTGTATTTCAATAAATACAAATTTCAATATCTACTGATTCCATCAGTAAATATAATGAGGTACTTGTAATCACCTTTAGCATTCATTCTAAAAGGTCTACGTAGATCACTATGTATAAGTCCTAATGGAATAGTCGATCTTCCACTACATCTAGTGAAGATGATTTTGTCATATTGCACAACAAATAAGACATGTATGTCTCTATTGGTTCAATAAACAAAAGAGTCTAGATAACAATCATATGGATTCTAGAAATGCATCTCTAGTTTATGCACTCTAGATGACAATGCTATATGTATTCAATGTTTGAGTTATCAAGTCATTCAATATATGTGTCATACACATTTGTCTTTACAACTATCAAGTATATTTTGTGGGACATAGGACATCACCATAAAAGATCACAATGTTCTTGTCATACAAAACATATGATGTTTGGCAAGGACACAATAGCAATTCACTAATTCTATTATGTTCCCATGAATGACAACCTTTAACTATAGTGGTAGCAACCCTTTCTCCATATAGTTCTAGCTTAATTCTTCTCAGGTTCTAAAGTAGATATATCTATCTCTGTCTTTTTCCTGAGATCCTCTATGAAGAGGATAATTCCTTTCCAATGTCCAAACAAATGACAATGGTGGCACTTTGTTTTCTTTATCTTTTAAGTGAAAAGGACATATTCCTTTTACACTTACCCTTATCCATATATTGAGTGCAGAAGAATTGGATTTTAGCTTAGCCTTAGAATTCTTCTTATCCTTGCCTTTGCCCTAAGACTCACTTTCACTGATCACCATCACGAATTTGTCCTTGTTCTTCCTTGCTTTGGCATAAACATGCCAATCATTTGATAAACTGACTATATGATTCATGCAAAGCTTGCATAATCTTATTCATTGTCAACTCTTGACCTAAGAGAAATCCCAATCATTCCACAATTGCAATCATATTGAACACATGGGGTTCTACTGGACCACCCTTTATCAATTTGCACTCAAATAATGCCTTCTTTTCTTTACATGATTCTTAAGATGTGTTATCATCTCGAGAATGTCTATGTATTCATGCTGTTCATGCAACTCATAGTTCATATAACATATCATTAGGTATTCAAATGTCTATGGCATCATTGCATTGCTTCCAATAAGCATCCATTTAGCCTTAGGCACATTTAGAGCGAGTTCCTCTAGCATTGGTCTATCAAGGACATAGAGCTTTCTCTCATGAGAACATATCTCAAAGTCCTTGACTAATTTTTTGAACTTTATCCCGTATTGTCCTTCTTGAGGACTGGTCACAATTTGAATGTTTTTGTGTTTGGCATTTGATTCTACAAAGAAATATTGCGACCTTTTTCAAAACATTTTTGATTTAGTTTGATTTGCTAATTTGAAAATACTAATTAGGTCTTTAATTAACTACCACTCCCACTATTTAATTCAAATTGATAGCCCTCAATATCAATTCAGAATATTGCAACGTATAATATTCTAGTGGACCAAGATCCAAAATAATTCACCTGTTACCCGGCCTACACCAACATCCATAGTCAATTATCAAGGTAGACAATCATGCCAATTGAATCATATACAGCTATTGGATAGATGATATGCGCAACTCCTTGTCACAATCATCTGCATGCCTCTGGGCCCAAACTTTTTGAGAATCACCAATCAAGCATGACCCAACAACCAACATGATAGATATGCACCCTGCAAAGGCTGAAACTACATATCTACCAGCACACTTCCACGAGATAGATGATGTACCACGTGAAGGCATAAACTACGCTTGGTCAATCAAGCTTTTCATGTGGGTTGTTGTTGGAAAGTATCTAAGACTTGATATTATAATTGAGGGAGTTTGTTTGTATAAATACATAAACTTTATCCAATCACCACATATATAGTATGTATCATATACATGATATAACCACAAATGAGAACATGCAATAAATAAAACACACAAGAGATGGTTATGGCCATTCCAATGTAATTTCATGGAGTCACAAGTAATTTCTACCACCTATGGTCCACACCATATGCAACCTATTTTTGGTGAAGATTTGTGCTCAAACCAATCTGGGTTGATTGATTCAACTCTTGAACCATTCGACTCGCAACCTGGTTTCTTGCTTGTGTTCTCCTAAAGCGGTTGTCTGGTTCTCAGGTCCAAGCAGTGTTTGGACACCTCCAGCCAGTCGGTTGGGCACATAAATTAAAACTATCCTATTTCTTATTATGTTGTTTATGAAGAAAATCTCGAGTTACATTCAAGTAGAAATAGTAAGAAAAGAATTAATTTATATTTGGAAGGAGAGAGAGGCTCAGTACAACGACCGATTAACAACATGAATAATAACCTCAAGCATGCACACACAGATCTGGGGTTTTGGCCATAACCATGCTTTACATCCACCATTAAAACCGATTTTATGACGACAAGTGTAAATTGCATATATATATATAATCATTTGGGTTCTTTATGTGGTGATTTGACAGACGTGCACATCAACCATTTTAAAATATTTACATCGCATGTCACTCATCACTTGTTCATAATTTGTATACAATTGATCGATTTCATCAATTACAATCCATATGACACATAGTTTTATTTATGTAAAATATCATTCACTAATATTTGTATATCTTGTACATAACTATCTTACAGTTTACTTGTCACATGATAAATATATTGAAGTAAAATTTTCAGATATAATTGTCTTATAAAAATAGGTAATGGACATTTACTTGAGCCAACACATTCAAAAAGGTCCATGGTACTGCCAATGAAGTGGCACCCCAGTGGTAAAAGTGATGATGTAAGACGGAGAGGTCATGAGTTCAAACCCAGGCGACGGGATGAATGAATCGCCAATTTTTTTTTAAAAAAAGGTCCATGATACTAAGAAGGAGATAAACATTTCATCTGATATGTAAAAGAAAATTTGAATACGGGTTTCCCCATGCACAAAATCTTTATATGTTGCTTGTATTCGATTGTGAAACTTATTAGACATTGAATAGATTACTACAACTTACTAAACACTAAAACAATTGGAAAGGGACCATTGAAATGTGTCAATGGTGTTCATCCTATACAAAAATACACATTAAACTATTCCATCTTACCAATAATGGTGAACTAACACTTGACTCTACAATATGATTTGCACTTAGGCCTAATTTGGTTGGGCAGAAAACTAAAACACGGGTTCCAAGTACACGGTTAGTTCCAATTCCTTGTGTTTGGTACGGTGTAATACCAACCCAGCTTGAGAAAACGAACCGCACGCTTTTTTTCTGTCATGTATAAAATCTGTGAAAATCAACCGCACTGAGGGCCTGTTTGGTTTGAGTGAGTTGAAGTTCATTACAAACAAATGTTAAATTCTGCACTTGTTTTTGTATTTGGTACGGTGAAGTGGAATGCAGTTCGTTGATTAGTAACTGCATCCAACTACACAGTTTATGTCCAATTCCCAAAAATTGTACCACGCCCATTTAGGGGGTGGTCGGAGGAAAACTCGCAGTTGTTGTACGTGACAGACACAAAAAGTTCAATTGCACGGGGCCGACTGAGCACATATTACACAGATTTTTTTGTCGTTGTGCGGGCTACCAAATAGCAGCAGACCAAAGAAACGAATTTACTTACTCCATACCAAATAAAATCAAATCTGTATAAAATCTCTGATTATGATTGATTTGAATTCTAATTCATTCAACTACATCCGACAACGTCCTACCAAACTAGCCCTGAATACGGGTGCGGTTAGTTTTCCGCGCTGACCGCGCTACGTAACCATGTTCTCTTCTGCCCTTGGACAACTCCCGTTTACATCTGCTAAAGCCCAAGGTGAGCAGAAGCATCAACGGGAAAATAGTGCAGAACTGTAGATGTCTTGCAGGAAGGATGTTGGAGAAGGCCATGAAAATATGTGAAGATATGTCCTAGATTATGATTCTGTGTCTGTAGATAACACCATGAAGCTGTTGGCTAAATGGACATCTAAAAATCCCTCTGTTTTGATTATGACAAACATTTCATTCTTATTAATCTAACGAGCTACTTGAGTGTGCAGCATGACAAAACTATAAGGGAAATCCAACAAAAAGTATTTATATTTTCATGCAAATGTAATCATTGTAAAAACTTGTACAGAAATATAATGTACAAGTACTTAGAATCGCATGTAAATCAAGCATTGGATTTTCCCTAGCTAAACACCTTAGTCATCCATTTGAATAGGATCACCTTTGCACACTCACACATATAATTAGTGCTTAAATTGAAACCTTGAAACAGGATCATTCTCGGTCGACAAACTCCTCGACCGAGACACTCTCGGTCGACAATCTTCTCGACCGAGAAAGATCCAAAGTAGCCGTTAGACACATCTGCAAACTACTTAGTCCAAGAGAAGCCTGTCGATCGACAAACCCTCGACCGAGAGGTGTCTCGGTCGACCTCTATTCGACCGAGACAATCTCTGGAATTAGCCGTTAAACAATTGACAAGTAGTTATAAAGAAGTTGCAAATCAGAGAACCTGTCGGTCGACAAGCCTTCGACCGAGAGGTGTCTCGGTCGACCATTCCTCGACCGAGACGATCTCTGACAGACATTACAGAAAAAGTAACTAGCCGTTGCAAAAGCAACTAGTTTATCCTTAACGGCTAGTTAAGCACTTAGAACCCCCTAGAAGTTGTCTAGAACGTCCTTAAGCTTCCTTTGACCATTCCTATAAATAGGACAAGCCTTAGGACACTAAAACACACTTGCTACACTTGCTATACTTGAGAAAACACTTGAGCTCTCTTGTGCAATCTGTTGTGAATTGAGCATTGTGATCAATTGGTTACTTTCCCCTTAGCTCAATCTCGTCCTATAGGCTAGATTTTCCTACCACTAGCAATCACAAGTCCATCCTCTTGGCTAGGAAAATCCAAACGCTTGATCTAGGCAAATCAAGCCTTGAGCTTCAAGGATAAGTTGTATTTTCTCTTACTTCTTTCTTGTTCCTTGTATTACTTGTACTCTCCTTGCTACTCCAGGTAGGAGGCTGCGGATTGGAGAGGGTAAAGCTCTTCGTGGAGAAGAGGAGGATCTTTGGACTACTTCTGAAGGCTGTCTTGACGGGAAGCTACTTCGAGAGGAAGGCTACTTCAAGGGGGAGCTTGAAGTTACTTCAAGGAAGGCTGCTTCGAGGTTGGCAAGACTACTTCAAGGAGAAGGCTGTCCAAAGGGTGTTTGGAAAGTATTGTAAATTTTATGTAATATTCTTGCGAGGTAATAAAATTTAGTACTTTCAAAATCCCGGTTGGGTAAGCAACCGGGTAGTGGATTGACTCCTTAGCATTTGCTAAGGTTGGAACCACTCTAAACACCTGTGTTCCTCTTCTTAATCTTTACTTTGGTTGTTTGGTTTAATTATCTTTAAAAATCTCCATAAAACTCTATTCACCCCCCCTCTATTAGTTTTCAATTGGTATCAGAGCAGGGCTTCAAGGAACCTTAACACGGTCTTGAAGAAATGGGTGATGGAGTGCTCAACAACCTCAACATTGAAGGAACGCTCGTTGCTAGACCTCCAGCATTCGACGGGACAAACTATCAATACTGGAAGAGAAGGATGAAATTCTACTTCCAAGGAATCAACTGGGATCTTTGGAGAATGGTATCTACACCATACACACTTCCACAAGACGATTTCGCAGTATGGGATGCTAATACGGTAAATATGGCCCAGATGAATGCAAAGGCAGTAAGCATTTTATATTGTTCCATCTCAGTAAGTGAATTTAATAGAGTATCGAATTGTGATACTGCATATGACATTTGGCATAGATTATCTATAACATATGAGGGTACTGTTCAAGTTAAAAATTCTAAAGTTAGCTTGCTTAAAACCAAGTTTGAACATTTTCGTATGGATCCAAACGAAACTATTAGTGAAATGTATTCAAAATTTTCTACTATTGTTAATGGTTTGAGTGCTTTAGGGAAACCTGTTCTTGAGGAAGATCAGGTATCAAAAATACTTCGATCTCTTCCTCCAAAGTACAAACCAAAGGTGACAGTTATTGCAGAAGCAAACGACCTCACTCGCCTCAAAATGGAGCAACTCATCGGAAACTTAGAAGCTCATGAGGCAGATCTAGAAGAGGAAGAGAGAAGAGAACATGAGCGTCAACGTGGGCCAAAGAAAGACGTGGCTCTCAAAGCATCAAAAGCTCTCACACAAGAGAGTGAGGAATCCAGTGAAGAAGAAGGAAAAGAAGCATTGATAGTCAACGGTAAGAAGTACAAAAGGTTTAAATCTAACAAAATTTCTAGCTCCTCTACTCCCAGGTGCTTTGAATGTGGGAAGAAAGGGCATCTTAAAAATGAATGTCCCAAAGCAAAGAAGGGAAAGAAAAGCTCACATAAGAAGAAAGGAGAAAAAGCCTATAAAGCTGCATGGGATGATACAAGTGACAGTGAAAGCGGAGAAGAGAAGGTGGAATGTCTAATGGCAAGAGAAGAAAATGAAGACTCTCAAGAGGTAAGCCTAGTTGATCTTCCTAAAGAAGAGTTAGTTACTAGTTTACAAGAAACTCATGATAAGTATGTTGATGCCAAGAAGAAACTAAAGAAGGCTATAAAATCAAATAATGAGCTCATTGCCAAATTAGATGAACTTTCTTCTGAAAAGAACAACATTGATCTTGAAAATGTTTCTTTAAAAACATCTCTAGATGATTGCACTAGAAAGCTACTTACTTTGGAAACAAATATTGATCTTCTATCAAAAGAAAAGACTGATTTGTTAGCCAAACTACAAGATTATCAAACTCAACCTATCTTATGCAACCATTCAGACTATGACAATATTGTAAAGGAAAAGAACTCTTTATTTTCTGATCTAGATCAAGCAAGAAAGGATCTACACAAGAAAATGAATGACATTGCTCAGTTGCAAAGAGAACTTTATGAGTTAAGAAGAAAAGATATTCTTGATAACATATTGAGAAGTGGTACTGTCTTCAATGGAAGAAAAGGTTTGGGATATGTTCCAAAGAAAAACCAACCCAAAAAGACCCAAACTATGTTTGTACCCAAGAACACAATGGCTAGAAAGAGAAATGAAATTGACTCTATTATTTGCCATTTCTGCTTACGTCTTGGACATTATTGTTTTTCATGCCCCTAAAAGACTAAGGAGTCCGACTTAGTTTGGATCCCAAAACCCCAAACTTAGAAGAATGGAATGTAGTTGAGATATGATCAACTGCTTAATTTTGCTATTTATATCGTCTTATCTCAACAAAATGTGCCATGCTTATTGTTATTTCTCTGCATTGCTGTACTGAAACAGAAACTCTGTCGGTCGAAGTATTGTCGACCGAGCTCTGGGTCGGTCGAAGTATTGTCGACCGACTGGATGTCTTTAACAAATAAAAAATTTACAGCACCTATTTCAGTCGAAAGTTGGTCAACCGAGAAATTTTCTATGTTTTTACTTGTAATACAGTAACCTGCTCGATCGACAAATTGTTGACCGAGACAGATATCGGTCGAACAATTGTCGACCGACTGGTTTTCTGTATCCGAAATTTTATACACATAAGCAATTAAAAAGTTTCTAACCTTATCGGACCATCACATGGGTACCAAAATCTACATTCTAATGCAGGAATGGGTAGTTGACAGTGGCTGCTCCAAACATATGACCGGAAACAAGGACGCATTTCAAACTTTTGAAGAAAAGAAAAGTGGAACGGTCACCTTTGGAGACAATGGTAAGGGCAAGATCGTTGGAATAGGTAATGTTGGAACAAATCTTGAAATAAAAAATGTTCTACTTGTTGATGGATTGCATCACAATTTAATTAGTGTAAGTCAACTATGTGATAGTGGTTATGATGTGTTATTTAACAAAACCTGCTGCAAGTTATTGATAGAAAACACTACAAATGTCGTTTATGAAGGAAATAGAATTGGAAATCTTTATATCCTTAAACCAAACTCTATGAAATCAGTAGTAGGTAAATGCTTGCTTGCAAATGAAAATACCTTACAACTATGGCATAAAAAGCTAGGACATGCTAGTTCACATACTATTAAAAAGTTAGTGAAATATAATCTTGTTCGTGGATTACCTGCATTGTCTTTTGATCAAGCTGAAAACTGTGAACCCTGCACAATGGGAAAGCAAACCAAAACATCTTTTAAATCAAAACATGTACTTAGCACCAGTAGATCCTTAGAATTAATTCATATGGACTTATTTGGACCAATGAGGACACAATCTATTGGTGGTAAACGATACTGTTTTGTTATTGTTGATGATTATAGTAGATATACATGGGTACATTTTATTGCAACTAAAGATGATACTATTCATGTCTTCATGCAATTTTGTTCCAAGATTGAAAATCTTTAACAACATAAAATATGTACCATTAGAAGTGATCATGGTGGCGAATTTGAAAATCATACATTTGAGACTTTTTGTACATCTCAAGGGTATACTCATAATTTTTCTGCTCCACGTACCCCACAACAAAATGGTATAGTTGAACGGAAAAATCGATCCCTACAGGAAATGGCTAGGACCATGATGCTTGAACACAACACACCTAAAACCTTTTGGGCTGAAGCTGTAAACACTGCTTGTTATGTGCTTAATAGAGTAACTGTTCACTCTCATTTGAAGAAAACTCCATATGAAATACTACACTCTAAGAAACCTAGAGTTGACTACTTTCATACTTTTGGCTCCACATGCTACATTTTAAATACCAAAGATGATAGAGACAAGTTTGATTCTAAATCACACAAAGCATTCTTCTTGGGATATTCCACTTCTAGCAAAGCCTTTAGAGTATATAACACTATATCTAGAAAAGTTGAGGAATCCATTCATGTTTCTTTTCATGAAGAATCAAAATCTGAAAATCTAGATATCATTGATCTCACTAATCAATTCGAAAATACAACCATTCCCAATGATAGTGAGAAAATTCCTATATCCGATCCCCAAGTTGAAACACAACCTACACCTAGGCTTATCAAGGATCATCCCCAAGAACAAATTATTGGAGATCCAAATGATAAAGTCAAAACTCGGTCTTCCTTCAAAGATGTTGCAAACATGGCTTTCGTTTCTATCATTGAACCTAAGAAGGTATCCGAAGCTCTTAAGGATGATTACTGGATAATAGCCATGTAAGAGGAGTTAAATCAATTCACTAAAAATGATGTATGGGATTTAGTTCCTAAACCACAAGACAAAACTATCATAGGAACTAAATGGGTTTTTAGGAATAAGCTCAATGAGGCAGGAGAAGTCATAAGGAATAAAGCTCGATTAGTAGCACAAGGTTATAATCAACAAGAAGGAATAGATTTAGATGAAACATATGCACCCGTAGCTAGACTTGAAGCTATTAGGATGTTACTAGCTATTGCTGCCCATAAAAACATTAAGCTATATCAAATGGATGTCAAAAGTGCATTTCTCAATGGCATCATACAAGAAGAAGTTTATGTTGCTCAACCACCTGGCTTTGAAATACCAGAAAAAGGTGACCATGTTTATAAACTTAAAAAGGCACTTTATGGTCTAAAACAAGCACCTAGGAATTGGTATGAACGGCTCAAGACATATCTTTTTGATAATGGTTTTTCTATTGGAAATTCAGATTCTACTTTATTCTTCAAAACATATGCATCTGATTTCCTAGTTGTGCAAATATATGTTGATGATATTATTTTTGGAGCTTCTAATGATTCATTATGCACACAATTCAGTGACATTATGCAAAAAGAATTTGAAATGAGCCTCATGGGTGAACTAACATTCTTTCTTGGTTTTCAAATTAAGCAAACGCCTGCAGGAATTTTCATAAGCCAAGAAAAATACACTAAAGAACTTTTAAAACGCTTTGGGATGGATCAATGCAAACATGCTACTACTCCTATGGCTACTTCTATCAAAATTGATAAGGATGACAATGGGGAACCTATTGATGATTCCTTATATAGAGCCATGATTGGTAGTTTGCTATATTTAACCGCTTCTAGACCGGACATTATGTTTTCCGTTGGTCTTTGTGCTCGATTTCAATCCCAACCTATGCAATCTCATTTTCTTGCGGTTAAACGAATTCTTCGATATCTAGCCGGCACTACTTGTTTTGGTTTATGGTATCCAAAAGGACAATCCTTGGATTTTAAAGCATATACTGATGCGGATTATGCTGGTTGTCGACTTGATCGCAAAAGTACTAGTGGTGGATGTTTCTTATTAGGAAGAGCCTTAGTATCTTGGTTTAGCAAGAAACAAAATACGGTTGCCCTATCTACAACTGAAGCTGAATATATGGCAGCCGGGTCTTGTTGTGCTCAAGTGCTTTATATGCAACAGGTATTAAGCGATTATGGTTTTAATCTTTCATCTACACCTATTTTTTGTGATAACACAAGCGCCATAAACTTAGCACATAATCCTATTTTACACAGCCGGGCAAAACACATTGAAATTCGTCATCACTTCTTAAGGGATCACATCTCAAAGAATCATGTTTCCCTTCATCATGTTGATACGGAAAATCAATTGGCTGATATTTTTACAAAACCGCTTCCCTTGGATCAATTCAATAACATTAGGAAGCAACTGCTTATTACTCCTTTGGAAGATGTTTTCTTTGATATCTGCGGCTCTTAAAACGAATATGTTTACTTGATTCATTTTGGCTTTTCAATGGACATCTTTTTGTTATCTTCTCAATGGACATCTTTTTCATTAGATTTGACGGGATATCAAATTAAGGGGGAGTTTTTATCAAAACGGTTATTTCAGGGGGAGTTTTTATTAAAACGGATATCTTTTTGAAATGACAAAGGGGGAGAGATATATAAAACTATAACTTAGTATTTATGATAAACTCAATCAATGAGTTTCATAAATATACTCTTGGCTTTACATTGAAAGTTGCTATATTCCCAAATGAACTGGATTTCATGTTCCATAATTCATTGGGAATAATAAGCACACATTTTATAAACAAGAGCAAAAGTTACATGCGGCAATCTAAAGGTATGAAATTCATATGTTTTATATTTCCTTATTTTGGAAATGTTTGTCATCTTCAAAAAGGGGGAGATTGTTGGCTAAATGGACATCTAAAAATCCCTCTGTTTTGATTATGACAAACATTTCATTCTTATTAATCTAACGAGCTACTTGAGTGTGCAGGATGACAAAACTATAAGGGAAATCCAACAAAAAGTATTTATATTTTCATACAAATGTAATCATTGTAAAAACTTGTACAGAAATATAATGTACAAGTACTTAGAATCGCATGTAAATCAAGCATTGGATTTTCCCTAGCTAAACACCTTAGTCATCCATTTGAATAGGATCACCTTTGCACACTCACACATATAATTAGTGCTTAAATTGAAACCTTGAAACAGGATCATTCTCGGTCGACAAACTCCTCGACCGAGACACTCTCGGTCGACAATCTTCTCGACCGAGAAAGATCCAAAGTAGCCGTTAGACACATCTGCAAACTACTTAGTCCAAGAGAAGCCTGTCGATCGACAAACCCTCGACCGAGAGGTGTCTCGGTCGACCTCTATTCGACCGAGACGATCTCTGGAATTAGCCGTTAAACAATTGACAAGTAGTTATAAAGAAGTTGCAAATCAGAGAACCTGTCGGTCGACAAGCCTTCGACCGAGAGGTGTCTCGGTCGACCATTCCTCGACCGAGACGATCTCTAACAGACATTGCAGAAAAAGTAACTAGCCGTTGCAAAAGCAACTAGTTTATCCTTAACGGCTAGTTAAGCACTTAGAACCCCCTAGAAGTTGTCTAGAACGTCCTTAAGCTTCCTTTGACCATTCCTATAAATAGGACAAGCCTTAGGACACTAAAACACACTTGCTACACTTGCTATACTTGAGAAAACACTTGAGCTCTCTTGTGCAATCTGTTGTGAATTGAGCATTGTGATCAATTGGTTACTTTCCCCTTAGCTCAATCTCGTCCTATAGGCTAGATTTTCCTACCACTAGCAATCACAAGTCCATCCTCTTGGCTAGGAAAATCCAAACGCTTGATCTAGGCAAATCAAGCCTTGAGCTTCAAGGATAAGTTGTATTTTCTCTTACTTCTTTCTTGTTCCTTGTATTACTTGTACTCTCCTTGCTACTCCAGGTAGGAGGCTGCGGATTGGAGAGGGTAAAGCTCTTCGTGGAGAAGAGGAGGATCTTTGGACTACTTCTGAAGGCTGTCTTGACGGGAAGCTACTTCGAGAGGAAGGCTACTTCAAGGGGGAGCTTGAAGTTACTTCAAGGAAGGCTGCTTCGAGGTTGGCAAGACTACTTCAAGGAGAAGGCTGTCCAAAGGGTGTTTGGAAAGTATTGTAAATTTTATGTAATATCCTTGCGAGGTAATAAAATTTAGTACTTTCAAAATCCCGGTTGGGTAAGCAACCGGGTAGTGGATTGACTCCTTAGCATTTGCTAAGGTTGGAACCACTCTAAACACCTGTGTTCCTCTTCTTAATCTTTACTTTGGTTGTTTGGTTTAATTATCTTTAAAAATCTCCATAAAACTCTATTCACCCCCCCTCTAGTAGTTTTCAGAAGCAGGCAGACGAACTCATCGTCGTCGAGCTATTCTGCTTGAGGTAGGAGAAGATGCCTTGACATGGTTGGGTTGGGCAGTCTCGTAGACCAGTATCTGAGGAAGAACAATTCATATAGAACAGGCTATTTGCATGATTAATGGTGTTCTGGAGGCCAGAAAGTTTCAACCAGGAGGGTGCCCAACCAGGGCAAGCACGTGTGTATCATCATTGCTTGGATTTTATAGTGCTAAGGCCTCCAGATCACCGGCGTACTGGGAGCAGCCGTTTCCCCTATAGAAGGGAATATGTGCTCTCCAACAGTAGGTTGATGAAGACGAGTTCGAATGGCAGCTACGTCATACCAAACAAAATCAAACCAAATCAACGAACTCAATTTCCTTAGTACCAAACAAAAACAATTCCGTTTGAACTCATCGTCTTTCATTTCCTGTTTTCATTTTCATAGGACGGGTTGGTGTTACATCCAACCAAACGAGCCCTTAGTGCAATAGCACTCGGTTTCTCGGATTGATATATTTATGATTGTTTTACAAATTAACAGCTGGCTTAGCTAATAAAGTTCACCGGCTGCAGCATACGTCTTGAGCTCCAAACACATTAGGACACCAGTACGTCGAGAGGTTTGTGTAACTACAAATAAAGATGTGCATCGTGGATATGTACACTGTAGACTCCACCACCTCATATTATTAACTCAAAATCGTTTTTCTTAGCTACAACACTTTTTGTTCATAGTCGTACCCATTTTTGTAGGGAGTGCACCATTTCGGCCCATCTGCAAACTCTCCTGTGGAGCATCGAAGCATACAGTTTCGATGCTGGAAATACACAAGGACAGTGACTAACTTGCTAGGCTCGCTCCCTAAAATATTCCCGATGAAATTTAGATGGGTAATCTCCCTGTTCTTGCTGCCATACGGAACTCGAGAATGGCATGGTTCAGATTAAGGGTTGGAGAATCCCAAAGTGGCAATTCGGACTATGTTTCTAACTTATCAAACACCTTGATAGTCGGTGGAGAAGCAAAACAAGGGAAAGGAATACGCAAGCCAACATGCTAATGATATCTCTGGTGATCGGAAGTCAACAAGAGTCGACCATATGTAGTTCTAAGGAATGAAAACAGTGGAGTAGATGCGCGCAGCATGACAGGCTGGGCGAGTTCCTTTAGGCAAATTTTGTACTTATATACAAATCAATCTACAACATATTTTGATCGTAATTATAAATATATTCTCAGTCTCGGGGAAATGGGATTGGTACATTGATAAACATCTTAAGCATATAAGCATCTTCTCGCCCAATCAGGGGGGGCAGACTACTAAATCAGGGGCATGCATTTAAATGGGTTACCGTACAAGCAATTTGCTTGGAACTCTGTCTCTTAGACTCTGATGTATCATTTTGACTAGTGTTAAACGGTAAGTGTCTGCATTTGTATACATGGACTGCTTTTCCTCATGATTTCACTTCACATTGCCAAAAACGCAGCGTATAAAAAGTTGTTGTCTTTTTGCTTTCTTTTGAAGGCAAAGAAAATGTTCGCCATGTGTCTTACATAATATGTTTAGGCATAATACTTGTATATATGGTATCACTAGTACTTATTTGTCACTCACATTTGAAAGTCACATAAAGTTTATAAGTATTGTGATTTTAGATTTGTGTATGATTTAGACTTAACAGATGATTGTAACGTCTCAGGATTTGAGGCATTGGATAACATGATCTTAAAAGGAATGATTAGACTATCCATATCACCAAGGTGCACCTTTTTTTTCAGGATCTAATCACTAAAGAACTCCACAGTTAAGTGTGCTTAGCTTGGAGTAGTACTAGGATGGGTGATCAGTTGGGAAGTTGACCCTGACTTACGCGTTTATGAGGAAAAAATGTGCAATTAAGGCTAGTAGTGGTGAGTGAGGCCAGTCATCATTCATGAAACTCTACTAGATCCTAGGACAGTGGGCCCATGCATTACAAATGGTATCAGAGCCATAACCCCTCCAGTAGGTGGGGCCCACATGGGCATGTGGCATGCCAGTCTCGAGCCGTGTGATTTAGACATGTTGGAAATGGTTGTCCATGGTTGACGTAGCCACCGTTACCCCTGGTATTCCGTGATCGGGAGTTGGGTGCCCATGGGCCATTCTGTGTCTACAGTGAAATGGAAAAATATTATGAGGCCTTATAGTTGGCCTTGATACTATGATCTTAAAAGGAATGATCGGACTACCCATATCACCAAGGTGCACCTCTTTTTTCAGGATTCCATCACTAAAGAACTTCACAGTTAAGCATGTTCAACTTGGAGTAGTACTACGATGGGTGATCAGTGGGGACCAGTTGGGAAGTTGACCTGGCTTGCGCGTCAGTGAGGAAAATGGACACAGTTTAGACTAGTGGTGGTGTATGGGGCTAGTCATCATTCCTGAAACTCTACTAGAGCCTAGGGCTGGTGGTGTATGGGGCCAGTCATCATTCCTGAAACTCTACTAGAGCCTAGGGCAGTGAGCCCAGGCATTACAATGATGTGCATTTTAATTATATGATTTAGACTTAATAGATGAGTGAGGTTTAGTAGTATACTTCTTTCATGAATAGAATTTAGACTTCTCGGATACTATGCGTTCTAGATATTGAATATATTAAATTAATCAATATAAATTATGTTGTTGAGGTATAGTGAGTTCTGTTTTTAGGTATAGTGGTTGCTCAGGTATTATATCTTAAACAAATACCTAGTTTCGGTATAGTGGTTTCTCAAGTATTGTATGTTAAACAAATTTCTGTAATTTTGGACATTTACTGTATTAGTTGAATGAATGAAAATAGAGTTATGATTTTGTAAGTATTTTACTTTTATTATATCCAATATTATTTCTTAAATTAGTACAATATGTATTCAATTATTTTTGTAGTATTGTATGATCATATTTTCTATGTTGCTAATATATTAAAAATATTTTTTTCAGGTACAATATAGTTCATCAAGTCTTTTTGAGTAAATGGAAGATTATTAAATGATCTAGTTTCTGGAACAAAAGTAGTCATAGAATTAGTAGGTTAGATACCTGTATAATTTGGATATTAGTATTATAAGTCTTGTACTATACATCTTGTACTTTAATGTTGTGTAGGATAAAATGTGTGTAATATCTGGATTATTGTAATATATATTGGTATTGTTGTTGTGTGTTAGTATTGTACGACATGAAAGTTATGTACCGCATATACGATGAAAGTTTGAAAATTGTTTCGTGTGTGATTACTATACGAAGGGAATGTTACGAGTGTATATATGATGAAACTTTGGAAGTTGTGTTACTGTGTGTTAGTAATGTATGATATGAAAGCCACATACGATATTAAATTAGGATAATTACTTTATACGAGTGATTCCCAACATATTGATGGTTCTACATTAACCTACTTGTGATTTAGAACTATAAGATTAATACGTAGATAACTAAATAAATAATCAGATTTCAAATGAGTTTTTAGGATTCTACCGTTTAATATTAGCAGTAATTACCTTCACAAGATGTTTACTACATGAACGCCTAGACAAAATTATTGCTAACGAACGGTGGCTAGATATGAATGGTGATTCATGTGTCTCCATTCTACCGCGCCTCTATTCTGACCACCACCCTGTCTAACTTACTAGTAGAAAGAAGGAGGGGCACAAATTCCATAAACATTTCAGAACAAAAGCTAGATGGAACCTCTAGCCTAACTTCAACACACATATCTATCGCTACTGGATCAAAACAAGTCGTTTCTCGAAGCTATGGAAGACTTCAAGCGACGTATTACTAAATGGGACGCATCTTTCCCCAAGAAGACCCAGAAGAGAAAAGCTAAAATTCTCATTGATCTAAATAAAGCACAACATTCTACATCTTGCACAGGGCTCGTGAATGATGAACTTAAAGCCATCCCACTTCAAGAAGAATTCCAATCTCTCACTGCCAAAGAGGAAGCAGACATACAGCAAAAGGCCCACAATAATTGGCTGAGGTTGGGCGACTGCTGCTCGAAATTTTTCAATAGTCCAACCCTAGTGTACTGTTCTACCACTTCTGGGAGCATACAAGGGCATTATAAGTGTATGATTTTGATTACTATATTCATCATATATCACTAATGATCATCAATTCTAAGTATTAGTTCCCTTCTCATTCATGTCATGGTATGATTACATCATACTCCTTGATTTGGCTTATCCCATTCTCAAGGCATATTAATCAATACTTATCAAGTACATTGAGTCCATTATATCTTTAATGTAAAAAATTACTCATCATGCATTCCATGTATCTCTTGTCTAAGTACAATGGTTTTAAAGGTGCATCAAGGTATATTACCATGAATTATTGAATGTGATATCTATCATATCTTGATGTATCACTTTCTTTTCATTTATAAAGGTATTTGTACAAAGGTCTAGGCATCATCTCACCTCTTAAATCCTTTATCATATACATGGTTCTTAACCCTATTTCTTATATTTGTGACATAATCATTCTATCTAATTGATTTTAGCCTCACCTTTCTTTAATGTACTGGTTAACAAACCATCTTTAGGGTCCTATATATATCATTACATGACATTATCCTGGATTAAGTCTTAGACCATCTCATAGTACCAAGGTTTCCACTTTTCAATTTCCTTTATAAAACACCACAGTTGTGCTTCCTTGCACGGTCGTGCAAGGGAAATCTACCATGGTCGTGCTCCTTAGCACGGTCGTGCTGTTATCAACATACCCCGATTGATTCTAGGGTTAGGGTTTATTCACCTCAATCAGGGTTATCAAACGTCTTAGTTCACAAGGCATAAAGGTTCCTCACTTTATAATTCATTCATGAGGTTCCATACTTAAAGGCATAACCTAGAATTATTCCTTTCATGACATCACCCTAAATTAGGGTTTACTATTCTCATTACATGATATTACCCTTGAATTAGGGTTTACTATTCACTTCATGGTGAATTGAGCTCATATCTTCACCATGTATGAAATTATCTTCATTGATGCCTTCAAATTAGGTTAAAATGCATTAATAATCATAATTAGGGTTTTCATGATCTCACCTTAATGGATCATACCCTAATCATGTACATTCATTCATGTTGAATGTATCTTCTTGACTTTCATTCATATTAGGAGTCTTCTCTCTCCTCTCACTAATATATGGTGATTACATCACTCTAGATTAGGTTAGGTCAAGTCAACTTTGATTAACATAAGTCAAGTCATCATCATTATGGTTATTAGGGTTTGCTTGATCAAGGGGTGTTGTCTTTTTGAACCCTTCAAGGGTACATTGGTAATGTTCACCATTATCCATAACATGAGTCAATCTACTAATTACTTAACCCTTTAATGTTTTTAGGTACTAATAGGGTTTAGATTAAACAACCATTAAACCATCTAAGCCTTCCAGGCATTAGGTATTCTTAACCCTAAAAATCCCCAAACGGTTTCACACTTCAACCTTCAAATGGTCTTGAGACCGTTTGGAAGGGTTGAGCATTTGGTTTTGGTTGACTTCAAGACCGCATGACACTCAAGACCGTTTGCCCTTAAACGGTCTTGAAACCGTTTCATTTTGTTGACCGTTTGAAAGAGTTGACTTTGAAACCGTTTGAAGTTGAAACCGCATGGATCCAAACCGCATGAGCTCCAAACGGTTTCAAACCGTTTGAGCTCAAACGGTCTTGAGGTCGTTTGGCCCCAAACGGTCTTGAGACCATTTGGCCCCAAATGGTCTTGAGACCGTTTGGTCCAAATGGCTCAAAACCGCATGGACTTAAAAAGTGCATCAACACTTGTAATCGATTAGGGTTTTCAATGTTGAACCCCTCAATAGATCTTATGCATGTTAACCACTTATCTATTGAGCCAATTAGGGTTATCCTTAACAAATTGGACACTCAATTGAACCTCAATTGATAGCCAATTAGGGTTGAAACCAATTCAATTAGGGTTTGTAATCGATTAACCATCAACATTGATCAACATGAGTCTAATTAAAGTTGAACCCATCAATTGCCACTCAATTGGGCCCCAACTTGGTTCAAACGGTCTTGAGACCGTTTAGACACCCTCCAAACGGTCTTGAGACCATTTTCCCAAAGTCACATCAAAATCTAAGTCAAAATGTCAAGGGTTGAACCCTAATTAAATCACAAATCAGCACTTTTGATTATTTCAACAACCTATTGTGATTGGACCTTCAATTGATCAAATTACCTTAACCCTAGACCTCCAAACGATCTTGGGTGGTCACCAAATGGTCTTGAGACCGTTTGAGTGATCCTCCAAATGGTCTTGAGACCGTTTGGGCCACTCAACCCAAACTTTAACACAAATGGTCCTTGAAATCAGCAATTGAACCCGATTAGGGTTTAGAGGATTGAAGTGCCTTCAACTTGTGATTTAATTGCAATTAGATTATGATTCTTTATAGATGATTAATTCATGATGTGTCCATCAGACCTCTAAATGGTCAACGCTTGGTCAAACTTGCCAAACGGTCTTGGAGACCGTTTGAATCTAAACGGTCTTGCAAACTGCATGAAATCAAACGGTCTTGAAACGGTTTGGTTTCAAACGGTCTTGCAAACCGTTTAGACCAAAGGTCCAAGGTTGTTTGGTAAAGTAGGATAAGGACCAACATTGGTATTAATTCCCATCATCTTCTACCTTGAGACCAAGGTCTGTTCTTCACGGATTTTCTTGCAAAAGTGCAAGGAAAGAAGGGGAAGAAGAAGAACTAACTATTATTTGCAAGAACAAAAGTATGCATAACAAAAGCAAAGGTTTAGAGTTATAAAACCCGCCTTAAGGTCGTTCCTAGAGCTCCAAGATTCCAAGCTTTCAAGCCTTTAATGGTGTCTTGAGCTCCACAGGTTGTCCAAAGTCATTTCTCCAAGAATTGGTTGGGAAAGGATGGCTAGAAGGAAGAACTAAGTAAGAAAAGCTAGTCTACCAACCTTATATCATGAATTCCTCCATGAATCCGAGCTAAAAAGCAACCAAAGCTTACCCAATTTCACTTAGCCATTATTCCCTGCTCCATATCTCTGCTCTTAGACGGTCCAAGCAAGAAGATAAGAAGGGAAGTGAAGGAAACGATCCTTGCTAAGTGAGAAAAGGTGTATATATACTTTGGGTGAATTTCCCTCATAAGGACAACTTGTTTCTCCATATCACATCTAGGTCCTTTCCTTCTTCTAAACCACGTTTCTCCCTTCCATACTTAAGCAAAGACTCATCTAAAACTCAAGGTCTCAAGGTAAAGAAAGCCAACTTCTTACTAAGTTGCACATATAAAAGGGTCTCTTTACTTATAACATGGTAATCTAGATACAAGGGTTATCAGTCTTATTTAATTATTCCATTGAAGCGCCCTCTTCATCATTTTTACTCTAAATGATGTTTAGTGTCATACAAGATACTCTAGAAGATGTATTTTACAAGTTGCACCCCATATTTTGGGTAAATTGCACTTTACACCAAAATTAGGGTTTTAAGCATAAGGAGTACTCCACAAGCTGCATCTTGATGCCCAAGCTTGGAGAATCCATCATACTTCATCATATTTAATCTTATGATGTCTAATCATCAAATAAACATCTTAACATGTGCAATTTGCAAGTTAACCCCTCTAATTGGGTAATTTGCACATAGGTCCTTGTATTACAAACAATACTACAACATTGTTTAAAAAGGACAAAAATAGCAACATATGTTCCTCAGGTGCTTTAATTACATAACAGGAGATAATCAAAAACATCTAATTACCTAATTAAGCAAAACACCTATTGTTAACTCATAACCCAGGTCAGGTATGTTACAATTTCCATCATCACTGGCAGATATGGAAAAAGAATGGTTGGACAACCTGCCAAAGGAATTGATTGAGACATGTGATCAAATGATCGAGACATTCTTTGAAAGGTACTTTCCTCCAAAAAAGACAAACAAGCTGGTGAGGAACATTCACAATTCCAAGCAACATGTAGCTGAATCCTATTTTATTGTAGGAGATGCTTTCCCAAAAGCTTCTGCAACCAATGTTGTCAATCACAACAAAGCTTATATCAATAATCAACTTTATTCCTTTTGAATTTGATACTTTTATATTCTTAACACAAGAGGTTGTAGAACTTCTCAAAGAGTCCAAAAAGGTATCCATAGTAATATATGACCCCTAGGTCTATGGATTTACTATTTTGAAGTATTAGTTTTGTCATTCAAAAGGGGTGGCGACGTAGTTTGACACAGAGGAGGAAGAAAGAGGGGGGCAGAAGGGGCCATGCCCCCCCAAGTTCACTGGTACTAATTCTAATTTTTCGTTGAAATTTCCCTCCTGTTCCATGTTAATCGCTCCACATTTATGTCATCCTAGTTTTTCTCAAATAGTTCTATCCATATTTGGTAATCAAGAGAATCGTATAGATAGTTTTCCATTCTATGAAAGCAAGATTCATTTGCCCTCACATATCCGTAAGTATCCTCAACCCTTCCATTATATCTGCTTTTCGTTTCACATTGACATTGTGGCGGGGTTGGAGGTTCATTAATATGCATTTTTTGACTGAGCACACAATTGTTTCTAATGGAATCACAAAAATTTAGAGACAATGTTTCGTCGTTACAAAGTAATAGACACCTGGGCGGTAGACGATGAGTCCTCATCAACTGAAAGGATCCATCAATCTACAATTTACTTTAATTTTCCAGCACCGCACCTTTCTCTAACGACTTCACATACAGTCAAACAAGATGTTTCGTTCGGGGTTCTTCTGTTCAGCTTGATCTAGCCAGTAAGCTTTGTTTGGGGTTATTTGTTGGGTGTTTTTTTGTCACTTTCATGACATGTGTCTTATTTTAACATATGTCCTCTTTGACCCAGCCATATAATATTGCCTTTTTAAAATATTTTTGTTTGCAAGAGCAAGAATGTGGAGTTTTCATATATTAGTCCAACTTCATTCAGCGTGGCATGTTCTTCAATTGTTTTGATAGAAAATACACATATTTACATTCACTCGCAGACCCTTCATCTACAATGATGTCAAGTAGGTAGTTGTTGATTAGTGGACAAAGATATGAGTACATTTAACAAGAAATCTTTGTGAAGAATCATTTCTCTGCGTAATGTAAGAGGCCCTGAAATGGTGCTGCCAGTTTACTCAAACTCTATAGGATATGATTGATCTATTTGAACAAAATCTTTTCAAAACACCAGTGCCATCAGTCTGTCACCAACCGGTAGATGTAGTATACCAGGACAAAGACGTGAGCAGCAATGAGGATGATAACAACAATAGAGACCAAGTTCAGAGGCCATGGCAGAGGTATACCATGGTATTGTGGTCTCTCTATTCTTCAATTGTTAATTGTTCATTAAACACCTACAATTCTTTCCTTTGTATTTCAATAGATAGTTGAAATAACTTTATGTTAACCATTTTTAATATTTAGTATCCTAAAGAACAACGTCATCTTAACTTGTCCAATATTAGCTACATTTACAATAATATTAAAGGTAAATTCACACCCAAAAAAATATTAAAGGTAAATTCAAAAGAAAAACTATTAAAGGTATGTTCTAAAATGAATATATTCCTGGTTATTTGGTAACTATTTAAAAAACTATTAAAGGTATGTTCTAAAATGAATATATTTCTGGTTAGTTTGTAGCTATGTCTGATTCATGTTGAAGAAGAGGATAATTTAGTCCTTCTATTTAAAGAAATTTTGTAAAGCATAAATTATATCCACCTCAAATGTTGGGATTGATGTTACTTCTCCGAAACCTCATAGTCAATTTGGTGATCTTCTTTTATGTAACCTTGACATTGTGATACACATTTATTCTATGAATAAGTGTCCAAGAACATACAGAGAGTAATCTATAGTTCATGATTTTGGGTGTCAAAATTATCGATGTACTATTTTATATGACTACTATGATTCTTTTGCTCTTATTATTTGGCCCCCCAACATCAAATTCCATGTTCCGCCCCTAGTTTGACGTCTACCTTCGATTACATGATAATTATTTAAAAGTTGAATACTATTGATGCATTCATGGTAATATATATTGTATACGAGCACTAGTGTTTTAGAATCCTAGATGAATGATGGACACTTCTTTCTTAGAAAAAAAATAGAAAGGAGATAGTGGATGAAGAGAGATGACATATTAAATAAAAAGAAAGAAAGTGAATGAAGATAGGTGTAATAAACTCAAAGAACAAAACATTAGATGAAAAAAGTGTTACCTAAATACAAAGAGAGTAGTATCAGATAGAGAGAGACTGTAACACAATAAATCATACATGAATGTTTGACCATATTTATTTATAAAGTGGATGTTATAGTACTTATTAATGAGAACCATTTACTTTAAAAATACACATAATATTTGCAGCACTTATTTATAAATTCTATCTGATTAAAAAATTCTCTATATAGGATATATAATTAAATGATACATACCAATTGTTTGAATGTATTTATGTAGGATAAACGTAAAAATAATTTTCTAAATATATATATACCACTTTGTTTAACAATTATATTGGTATATCTTTAGTTTAAAATTTGCATCATTGTTATTGATTTTATTCTTCAGTTCAAAAAATGTATATTTATATGTAATCTCTTATTAAAAACCTTTCAAATTTTGATGTCATGTAAAAAACCTTCTATGTAAGTACTAAAAAGTCACTTTCTATTTTGTGTTTACATTAATCAAGATTTGGGTGTATGTTGGATAACAAATTGGCTTGGACGGACACTTGTTAGTTATTTGGTCTCCAATTACATAATACTACGACGAACATCAATGTATTCCATAAAATAAATTTGATTGGTGTTCCATGTAACAAAAATAGTGATACATTGTAACAATGATGATGTTTTTTAGCTCAAGTTAGGGGTGACCATTCAGTTAAATCAGTCAGTTATGATTAATTCGGTTTAGTTAAATGGTTAATTTATGTTTTGAGATTTAACCATTAACCCCGAAATTAGTGTCAGTTAAATAAGTTATGGTTAATCAGTTAACAATTAATTCGATTGGTTAATTTTGTTAACTACATAATAATCTTGTAATAGTATTGTTGGAAGTTGCTCATCAAATTTTAAACAATTGTAACATTGTAGAAGTATTTCATATAAATTTAGAGGTTCATAGTTCATAGAAACTTGGTAAAGTACATGAATGTAGAGGGTTTTTGAAATAAAAGTATAACTATATAGGTACATATATGTGTAAAATATCTTTTTATTAATATATTTTGTGTGTCTGTTCAATTCGATTAACCAAATAGAAAATATTTTTAATCATAAAATTAATATTAGAGCATGATTTGGTTGATGACTAAATCTCATTAGTCATGATATGGCTATATCCAACTAAGCACATCGATACATGTTCGAGAACAGTGTATCAGACAGACCCACTGTGAGACTGACACATGGAAGCCATCTTCATGAAAGTCATAGTCAACTCTCACAGTGATGGTGGTGGTTGTAGTTCTTAGACTTTAAATCACCGCACTAATCACATGTCGTTGGGTACACTTTGACATCATCAAATGCAGTCCTAAAACATGGGTTGTTATAACGGTGATGATTGGGTGACTTTGACACATGGGGATTGACTATGAGTGATAGATATGGGATTTGTCCTTTCTGTATGGAGTATGATATCCTAGACCTCTTGATTAGCGAGACTGAGAAAAGTATGGCCATACGCATGTGAATCAATATGTTGAGCTCACATATATCCCATGCAGACTGCTTTGGTTCAAGGAACAAGATTGAATAATAATGAGGATGACAATTACATGCCTCTATTTCAATATGGATATCAGTGACAAAGAAACTATACAAACACTATAACACCATACCCAAATTGTAGGTTGAAGTTACTCCACAACTTTCCATTCACTTGGGTAGCTATGATGTACAACTAGGCACCACTCTTTGCTTGTGATGTCATAAGATAGTTATGGGCGTTCACTGCCAATGTGATATGGGACCTATTGTGTCACATACATACAAACTCATCAATAAGAGGAATTTGATGTTGAATGATAATTAAATTTATTACTAAAGTGTTTAGGTATTCCTGTTCACGCAATACATGAGATGACTAGACTGCCAAATAATCAGTTCAAGTGTTGAGAATGTTGTTTGGGGTGCTAGGCTGATTGTACTATACATTAGTTGGAATTCTTCCCGATTGGGGCTACGATACGACCGTCTGGCTTGTGCGAAATGGTCATCTAGCTTGTATGAAACCATTGTCTGTTTTGGTGTGAGATGTCTATCTCAGTTGCACCAAATGTCCGTTTGGTTTGGTGTGAGACGCCCGTCTTCATTGCACCAAACACCCATTTCAGGGGTACGTCAATTTGAGTACTTATTGGAATTGAATTGCCAACATTTGTGTAGAACTGGAAGGTGTGAAACGGCTGTCTCGCGCACAAGACGACCGTCTCAATGGGTGAGACGACTATTTACTCGCACATAGGTTGTGAAACTTCTAGAAATGTTGCAAAATTTTGAGATCTACTTGTTCCTTCTACTCCTGCTTTAGTCGCACATTGGTTTGGGATTGGGAACCCTGGCCCTAACCCCTCATATATATAGAGGGGTAGAGGAGGCTTCCCAGAGAACAACTACTACACAAACAATTGAGAATCAGTTGCTCTGATGATTGTTGTCTTCTCTGGTTGTAGTAACCACGAGAGCCCAGGAAACTCCTACCCAACTAGGGAGGGATAGCCTCGGGAGAGAAACAACTAAGGATAATTGTTGTGAGAGAGAATGTTGGTCACTAGTACACCAACAAGAGGGACAACTCCATCCTATCCGTTCATGTAGGATGATAGGAATTTGAGTTGGTTCATGTGGACTACTCTAGAGGTAGAAGTCTGTTAGCTGCTACTAGGATGGCAACGTCAACTCGCAGTCTGTGGCGAGATCTGAGGATCCATTGCAGTAGTTGTCCGAGTCAGATGTCCATGGAGGAGAAGTTAGACAAGTCTGAGTGTGACTAGGAGCTGCACAACCACCATCCAAGATAGAGTGTTGCTAGGAGGGCAACACCAACTTATAGTCTGTGGTGAGATCTGAGGAGCCATTGCAGCAGTTGTCCGAGTCTTATGTCCATGGATGAGAAGTCAGATGAGTCTGAGTACGACTAGGAGTTGTACAACCATCATCCAAGACAGAGTGTGCATCTACATTGATGAGGATTGTTGTTGGACTTGCTCCAGGACAAGGTATATCTTCATGAAACCATCCTTATCATTGCATAGTTATTGACACGATCTACTGGTTAATGGGAAATATGTCAGTAAAATTTTTGTTTCTTCTGCCTACCTAATGTCATATATCCCTATAGTGGTATCAGAGCCACGTCAATTAATTATGTTTTGGGATAATCGATATGATTGAATTTTTAGTTTTATTATGTTTATTTATTACATGTGATGCAAATATTTTAAACTGATTTATGTACACGTCTGTCTAATCACCACATAAAGAACCCAAATGAATATATATATATATAAAATTTACACTTGTCGTCATAAAATCAGTTTTAATGGTGGACATAAAGCATGGTTATGGCCAAAACCCTAGATTTGTGTGTGCATGCTTGTGGTTATTATTCATGTTGTTAATCAGTTTGTGTACCGACCTCTCTCTCCTTCCAAATGTAAATTAATGATTTTCTTCCTATTTCCACTAGAACGTGACTTGAGGTTTTCTCCATAAACAACATAATAAGAAATAGGTTAGTTTTAATTTATGTTTCAACGTGAGATGACGACCTACACAAGGTGAAACGACTGACTCGTGAGACGACCTGATCAACTGGAGGACTGAGGAGGCCAGATGATAGGAGGACGAACTGATCGACCGGTGGCCCAATCGACCGGATGGAGGTGTCCAAACACTGCTAGACCTGAGAACCAGACGACCACTTTAGGAGAATACAAGCAAGAATGAGGTTGTGAGCTGAATGGTTCAAGAGTTGAATCAATCAACCTAGATTGGTTTGAGCACAAATCTTCACCAAAAATAGGTTTCATATGGTATGGAGCATAGGTGGTAGTAATTCCTTGTGACTCCAAGGAATTACATTAGAATGGCCATAACCATCACTTGTGTATTTTATTTATTTTATGTTCTCATTTATGATTATAGCATTTATATGATACATACTATATATGTGGTGATTGGATAAAATTTATGTATTTATACAAACAAACTCCCTCAATTATAATATCAAGTCTTAGATAATTTGCAACAGCAACCCACATGAAAAGCTTGATCTACCAAGCGTAGTTTATTGTAACGTCCTAGGATTTGAGGCCTCGGATAAAATGATCTTAAAAGGAATGATTGGAATACTCATATCACCCAGGTTCGCCTCCTTTTATGGGATCCCATCACTAAAGAACTCATAGTTAAGCCTGCTCAGCTGGGAGTAGTACTAGGATGGGTGACTTGTCGGGAAGTTGACCCCATCTTGCGTGTGAGTGAGGAAAAACTACACAGTTAAGGCTAGTGGTAGTCTGTGGGGCCAGTCCTCATTCCTAAAACTCTACTAGAGTCTTGGGCAGTGGGCTCGGGTATTTACAAATGGTATTAGAGCCATAACACCTCCATTAGGTGGGGCCCACATAGGCATGTGGCATGCCAGTATTGAGTCGTGCGGTCCAGGCATGTTGGAAAGGGTTGTCTATGGCTGACGTAGCCACCCTTGCATTGGTATTCTGTGATCGGGAGCTGAGTGTCCATGGTCCATTCTGGGTCTACACTAAAATGGGGAAATATTATGAGGCCATATAGTTGATCCTTGACGAGTACGTCAAGAGTCTAAGTGGGTGAGATAGTAACGTCCTAGGATTTGAGGCCTCGGATAAAACGATCTTAAAAGGAATGATTGGACTACCCATGTCCCCTAGGTTCACCTCCTTTTCCAGGAGTCCATCACTAAAGAATTCCATAGTTAAGCATGCTCATCTTGGAGTAGTACTAGGATGGGTGACTAGTCGGGAAGTTGACCCCAGCTTGCATGTGAGTGAGGAAAAAGTACGCAGTTAAGGCCAGTGGTGGTCTGTGGGGCCAGTCATCATTCCTAAAACTCTACTAGAGCCTTGGGCAGAGGGCCCGTGTATTTACATTTACGCCTTCGTGTGGTACGTCATCTATCTCGTAGAAGTGTGTTGGTAGATATGTAGTTTCGGCCTTTACATGGTGCATATCTATCATTCTTGCTTGTTAGGTCATGCTTGATTGGTGATTCTTAGATATTTTGGGCCCAGAGGCATGCAGATGATCGTGACAAGGAGTTACACATATCATCTATCCAAGAGTTGTATATGATTCAATTGGCATGATTTTCTACCTTCATAATTGAGTGTGGACGCTGGTGTAGGTCGGGTAACAGTTAAATTACTTTGGATCTTGGCCTACTAGAATATTATACATTGCAATATTCCAAATTGATATTGAGGGCTATCAATTTGAATAAAATAGTGGGAGCGGTAGTTAATTAAAAACCTAGTTAATATTATCAAATTATCAAATCAAACCAAATCAAAAAATGTTTTGAAAAAGGTATCAATATTTCTTTGTAGAATCAAATGTCAAACACAAAAACATTCAAATTGTGACCAGTCCTCAAGAAGAACAATATAGGATAAAGTTCAAAAAAATAGTTAAGGACTTTGAGATATGTTCTCATGAGCGAAAGCTCTATGTCCTTGATAGACCAATGCCAGAGGAACCCGCTCAAAATGTGCCTAAGGCTAAATGGATGCTTATTGGAAGCATGCCAATGATGCCATAGACATTTTAATACCTAATGATATGTTGTATGAACTATGAGTTGCATGAAAAACATAAATACACGGCCATTCTCAAGATGATAACACATCTTAAGAATCATGTAAAGCAAATAAGGCATTATTTGAGTGCAAATTGACAAAGGGTGGTCCAGTAGAACCCAATGTGTTGAATATGATTGGACATGTGGAATGATTGGGATTTCTCTTAGGTTAAGAGTTGACCATGAATAGGATTATGCACGCGTTGCATGAATCATATAGTTAGTTTATCAAATTCTTGGCATGTTGATGCCAAAGTAAGGAAGAGCAAGGACAAATTCGTGATGGTGATCAGCGAAAGTGACTCCTAGGGAAAAGGAAAGGACAAGAAGCATTATGAGGCTAAGATAAAGTCTAATTCTTCTGCACTCAATATATGAAGAAGGGTAAGTGTAAAAGGTATATGTCCTTTTCACTTAAAGGATAAAGAAAACAAAGTGCCACCATTGTCACTTGTTTGGACATTGGAAAGGAATTATCCTCTTCATAGAGGATCTTAGGAAGAACATAGAGATAGAGATCTCTACTTCAGATGCTGAGAAGAATTAAGCTAGAAGTATATGGAGCAAGGGTTGCTACCACTAGAGTTAAAGGTTGTCATTCATGAGAAAATTATAGAATTAGTGAATTTCTATTGTGTACTTGCCAAACATCATATGTTTTGTATGACAAGAATATTGTGATCTATTATGGCGATGTCCTATGTCCCATAAACTATACTTGATATTTGTAAAGAAAATTTGCATGACACATATATATAATGACTTTATAACTCAAACATTGAATACCTATAGCATTGTCATCTAGAGCGCATAAATGAGAGATGCATTTCTAGAATCCATATGATTGTTATCTAGACTCTTTTGGTTATTGAATCGATAGAGATATACATGTCTTATTTGTTGTGCAATATAACAAAATCATATTCACTAGATGTAGTGGAAGATCGACTATTCCATTAGGACTTGTACATACTAATGTACATTGACCTTTTAGAATGAATGCTTAAGGTAGTTACAAGTACCTCATTATATTTATTGATGGAATAGGTAGATATTGAAATTCATATTTATTGAAATACAAGTTTGGATCTCTTGAAGTGTTCAAGGAGATCATAACTGAAGTATGAAACTAAATTGGTAAAAGTATTAATATACCTTGATATGATCGATGTTGAAATATGTAAACTAGGAGTTTGAGGACCTTCTGGTGGATCACGATAGTGTATCATAATGATCTCCACCTGAAACATACTGATGTGTCAAAAAGAAGGTACCACACCTTGTTAAGTCATGGCGAGATTACAATTTCTTTTTGGCACTTGCTTTACACTAAAACCATGTACCATATAGAATGATTCAAACGACACCATATGAGATATGGCAAGGGAAGTGTCCCGATGTGTCTTTCATAGTGATGAGGATTGAAAGCTTGTGCAAGAAAATAGTTTCTTAAAGGTCTTTATCTAAAAACTACATAAATGTTATCTTGTTGAATACTACTTACATTCTAAACAGACAACAAAGTGTTTATTTCTAGGATGGCCAGATTCCTAAAGGGAACTTAGTTCCAAAGGAATCATTGGGAGTAAAAGTAGAACTTAAAATGATCGAGGCAAATAAGAAAACATTGAACCTAAAGAGGTACAACAAGGAACAATGATAATCACAAACGTCTAACAGAAGACACCAAGATGGTTAGACACTCAGTTTGTTAGTGAGAGGTCCCAGGATCGAGCCCAGGCCACGGGATGAATAGAATGGCCAATTAAAAAAAATTGATAATCACAAACTGTTGTGGAATCTCAAGTTCCTTATATAAACACAGAACTCGTAGTTTTAGTAGTACACCATGAGTTTGAAAGATTATGATATCTTATAACTCAAGAGGGCAGTAAGTTGATCATAGTGATGAGTCAATTACCTATCTAGAAACTATTGAAGAACCATTCTAAAAAATGGCTTGAGGCCATGAGATCTATGATGGACTCGATGTAAACCAACAAGGTATGACCTTGGTGGATCCATCTGAAGGGCTAAGACCCCTAGGGTGCATTTGGATGATTGTAAGAAGACCAACATGGAACGGTAGACTGGTTGTAAAGAGTTTCAAACTAGTTTAAATTGTTGAACATGATGAAGTCTTTCACCAATTATCATGGTTAATCCATCTGGATCATGCTTGTTGTTGCAGCTTAATATGACTGTGAGATTTAGCATATGGATGTTAAAACTACATTCCTTAAGTAATTATAAGAATGTGTATGTGACACAACCTTTATAAATCTATTAATGCAAATAAAGTCTATTAGCTGCAAAGGTCAATCTATGGATTGAAGCAAGCATCTCAGATCTGGAATCTTCTATTTGACAAGACAGTCAAAGGGTTTGACTTGATTCAGAATGAAGATAGAATTTGTCCTTACAAAATATTTAGTGGGAGCATATTGATATTCCACATAATGATGTGAAATAACGTCCTTCTCCTATAAATCTTAAAACCTGACAAGAAAAGTACATTCTATATGAAGGGTTTAGGCGAAGCATCCTATGTGATAGGGATCGAGGTCTATATATATATAGATCTGGAATGTTTCTTGACCTAAGTAAAAGCACAAACATTGGTAAGATGTTGAAGGGTTCGGCATGCAAGACTCAATGAGAGAAAACTTGTCCATGTTACATGGAGTTATTCTTTCAAGAGCCTAGTGTCCTAGTTCTTATGAAGAACATGGACACATGGATAGATACCATTGGATCTATCTTGAATGCAATGCTATGTACTTATCCCATTATCTCATGTGTATTGGACATGACAAGAAGATATCTAGTAGTCTCATATGTATTGGACATGACGAGAGGATATCCCATCATTTCATATGTATTGACATGATGAGAGGACACATATATACCTACCTAGAAAGCTCGTATGTATTGGACATGATGAGAGGGTATAAGTTAGAAACCAGTACCATAATCCTTATGTACTTGTAAAACACTTAAAGGATTGGTTACTTGGTTATGGTAATAAGGAAGAGTTGGATGTAAAGAGTTACACCCATGCAATCTTCCAAACCAACAAAATGATCGCAATAGTGTTTGACATAAATGAGAACTGTAAACTAGAAAGGGTTCTAAGCTAATAGAAGTTGTCCTAATCTCTAAAAGAAGTTGAGTATCTCTATGTTATGAAAAACAAAAGAGGATACTATATGGATCAAGAAGTTCATGCTGGTGAACTTGTGCGATGTTCCAAACCATCAATGACACATCAGAAAATATTGATGACAACAATGGAGCTACTAGTTAGGCTAGAAATCTCAAATAGCATACTATGGCACTTCTATCTCACACGAGTAGTCCTATAGCGTAGAGATGTGAAAATTGCAAAATACTGACTTAAAGCAAATGTTGTGAAACATGCTATAAAAGCACTTGTGCAGCAGAAGCATGAAGGTCATGTTAGGTCACTCGGGATGAGATCCGTGGGTGATTGACTCTACGTGCAAGTGGGAGTCTATTGGTATGTATTCCCAAAGAGCCAATCATATGATGATTAGGATATAGCATTAGATACCTGATTTGATAATAATAAAGGCAAACTTTCAATTTATTTTATATATTTAGTTATGAGATAATTAATAACATAATAAATGTCTAGAGAATGATATTACTCAACGATGTACATCTTCAAGTACGTGACTTGAAGAATGAGATCATACGGATGTTAAGAGTATATTCATTCTTATTATGTCCCTGATCGGTTGTTATTGTGGAAGGTAGACAGACAACAACACATAAGATTAGAGTGTGAGTTGGTAGATTAATAAATCTCATTAGTCATGATATAGCTATATCAAACCAAGCACACATATACATTTTAGAGAACAATGTATCAGACAGTCCCACCGTTTGACTGACACATGGAAGTCATCTTCATGGAAGTCATAGTCAACTCTCACAATGATGGTGGTGGTTGTGGTTCTTAGTTCTAAAATCAGTGCACTCATCACATGTCGTTGGGTACACTTTGACATCATCAAATGCAATCCTCAAACATGGGTTGTTATAAAAGTGATGATTGGGTGACTTTAACACATGGGGATTGACTGTGAGTGATAGATATTGGACTTGTCCCTCCTATATGGAGTATGGTATCCTAGGCCTCTGGATTAGTGAGACTGACAAAAGTATGGTCATATGAATGTGAGTCATTATGTTGAGCTCACATATATCTCATGCAGTCTTCTCTGGTTCTAGAAATAAGATTGAATAATAATAAGGATGACAACTTCATGCCTCTAGTTCATTCTGGATATCAGTGACAAATGAACTATACAAACACTGTAACACCATACACAGATTGTAGGTTGAAGTTTCTCCCCAACTTTCGATTCACTTGGGTAGCAATGGCGTGCAATTAGGCACCATTCTTTGCTTGTGATGTCATAAGATAGTCATGGACATTCACTGTCGATGTGATATGGGACCTATAGGTTCACACACGTAGGAACTCATCTTGAAGAGGAGTTTGATCTTTAATGATAATTTAATTGATTAATAAAGTGTTTAAGTATTCTAATTTACACAACAAATCAGCTGACTAGACTGCCAAATGATCGATTCAAGTATTGAGACTACTGTTTGGAGTGTCAGGCTGATTGTACTATACATTGGTTAGAATTCTACTTGACTTGGGTTGCGAGACGGTCATCTAACTTGTGCAAAATGGTCGTCTGGCTTGGTGCGAGACGCCCGTCTCAGTTGCACCAAATGGCCATTTGGTTTGAGGCGAGACACTCATCTCAGTTGCACCAAATGCCCATTTCGGGGGTACGTCAAGTTGAGTACTAATTGGAATTGAATTGCCAACATATGTGTGAAACTGGAAGGTGAAAAATGGCTGAATCGCGTGCGAGTCAACCGTTGCATTGCATACATGTTGTGAAACTTACAAAAAAGCTACAAAAATTCAAGATCTACTTGTCATTTCCACTCCCACTTTAGTCCCACATTGGCTGGGGACTAGGAACTATGACCCTAACCCCTCCTATATATAGAGGGGTATTGGGGGCTTGCTAGAGCACAACTACTACACAGACAATTGAGAATCAGTTGCTCTGATAATTTTTGTCCTCTCTTGTTGTGGTAACCATGAGAGCCCAGGCAAGTCCTACCTGACTAGGGAGGGATAGCCATGGGAGAGAAACAACTGAGGATCATTATTGTGGGAGAGCATGTTGGTGACTAGTACACCAATGGGAGGGACAACTTCTTCTTGTCCATTCCTATAGGATAACATGAGTTCTAGTTGGTCTGTGTGGACTACTCTAGAGGTAGGAGTATATTGGCTGCTGCTAGAAGGGTAGCGTCAACTCGCAGTTCGTGGCGAGACCTGAGGAGCCGCTGCATTAGTTGTTTGAGTTTGATGCCAATGGAGGAGTAGTCAGACAAGTCTGTGTGTGGTTAGGAGTTGCACAACCACCATCCAAGATAGAGTTTACATCTACATCGACAAGGATTGTTGATGGACTTGCTCTAGGACCTGGTATATCTTCGTGAAACCATCCTTCCCATTGCATAGTTATTAACACGATCTGTTGGTTCATGGGAAATATGTTAGTAAAATTTTTGTTTCTGCTAGCTACCTGATGTCATATTTCCCTACAAAGGGGTCTTACATTTGTTATGGACTCATGAGCATATGGTTATTGCTAATTGTCAAGGTAGATTTAGTCGATCGTTGGAAGGATTCCTTGGGTATGGAGGCACAATCTAGTAGCTCATCTTCTAGTCATTGATGGTCCACCAATGCCATACATCTTGACATGAGCAAGGCATGTAAGTCATTAGGATCTTCTTCTTTTGATAATTGACCTTTGGTCAAACTCTTTACATGGTGGTTGAAGAAGAAGAAAAAGAAGTAGTTGTATTAAATATTTTTTCCCATGTATTTTTGTTCTGGAAGAAAGTTATGCTTTAGTATAAAATTCAACAAGGTGGTTAGATTTAAAAATTCCTATTTTGGAGTCTGGTTTCTATTTCAGACTTGACTACAATGTCTGACTTGCACAAGGCCCAACCCAATTAGTGGATACTTGCATTCAACTAACCCTGGTTGGAATGTGTAATGCACCATTTTATGGGTGATCAGGATTGGGAATCCTATTTTCTCAGGAAATGAGCCTATCTTGATAGATTCATTGATTAATATAACAAGGTTGTTGTGGTTATTCATCATCTCATGATTCTTGAGTTCAAAATCATGGTTCAACTAGTGATTAATGAGGTTTCTCTCTTGAGATTGTATCCCATAAATCTATCCTTGGTGTTATTTTGGATTATAGATATTTCTAAGATTGACGTTGAAATAGCAAGATTCGGTATGACTTGACATTTGTGCTATCTTTCTTATGTTCCCTTTATGTGGGAATCAACACACTCACTATACAACGATATTTATGTGATTTAACTAGGTGGCCTACATTATGGAAAGGGGTGAGAGGATTCACTTAAACGGATAGAGAAGAAATGATTTCAAATGAGGAAGAACACATCCTTGAGTACGGTAGTGGCTGTCTCAAATACATAATACAATATGTTCTCAACCCTAACAATGATGTGTATACTTATACACACAAAATTATAATTGAATCATATTTTAGTAAGTTTAATAGTACCTATATAGTAATTGAGTTGGACCTCAACTAAATCACACTAAATGGTTTGGTGAATGATTCATTTAAATTTACACCAAATTTACAATTGAATTAACAAAATTCTTGGAGGCACATAAGAGATGCCATGAGTAGGCATCTAAACTCTATATATACAAAGTCTTTTGGTGCTCTCTTTACATGATAAGAATTAGGTTGTATAGTCCAAGCATGGAAACTCTATTAGAATAATTTATGGGCAGAAGAAGAAGATATGCCCAATATCTACATATTGGAAATCCACCATTACTAGGTAATAAAAGTTGTGATTTCAAACTTTATGATTAGTGGCCCAATTGTGTATCAGTGTGGTCCGATGGAACATAATTTCAAATCTTGTGAGACCTAAAGGCAAAATAATATATATGATTAAATATCAAAAGGGTTTTGAAGACACATTTAAGGGGGAAAATGTTATTTTAAGTAATAGAACCCAGAGATTGTAATTCAAGATTGATCTAGAAGACGATGTAGAATGTCTATAGAAACTATTGAGAGCATCAACATTGACATGGGAAGCTTCTTTTGGTTTCTCATGTTGCATATACTTACAAGGATAAAAAAAAAATTCTGCTTACTATGTTGTAAGTTGATTGGGGTAGGAAAGTAGCCACATTGAGTTTATTGTTGTTGATGGATCAAGAGGCTACATCCACGTTAGAGTTGACTTTTCTAAACTGATGGTAAAAAACCACTACTATGGCGGAGGGAAATCTCACACAAACTTCTTGGGAGTGATTAGAATTTTTGAAATGACCAAAGCCATAGTTTACCAAGCGAGAAAAAAATGATGATTCAGATACAACCTTGAAATAGAGAAGCCATCCCTTTAATTGTCAAAAAATTATAGGCATAACCAGTTTTCCACCTATGCTCTCACTCAACACTCGAAATATGCAAACTGAATCACTAATTGAGGCGTATCTCATTGCCAGTTGATATATTACATGCTTGTCCATGCAAAAGTGCATCTCTAATATCTCACTTGCCCACATAATAATAAAAGCTTATTATTTAAAATTCCATCTACAATAAATTTTTCCTCCAATATTTTTGATAGTTTCATATTAAAAATTTGTTGTCTCCCTTGTTCTTTTTGCTCGATATTCCTTCACAAATTCATAAATAGTGTATGTTTATCCTTTGTATTGAATTTTTTATATATAAATGTTCTAATGTTGTAATATTAATTTTATTTAATGATGCAGATGTATTAAACACCTTATGTGCTGGAATCAAATCATGTTACTGGTCCGACACATTAACCATTTCTCCTTCATCAATTTAGTTACATCTTAATAATTATAATACTTTCTTTGAATATTGCTAATATTTTTTTTGCAAGATAAGAGATTTTCATTCTTTCTGATCCCTCATACAGATATGCTTTTCCTTATTTGGCCTGGTCAGCCTGCTAGGGTGGCAGGAGAAACTAATCGAAACATTTTTGTTCAAAAAGTATTTGGCTATGCTATCAACTAAGGAATTTAAACAATGAGGAATGAACATAATAGAGAAGTTCAAAAGCTTTTGCAGCTCAGAGCAAGACACGATTAGACGCCTGATTTTATGTGGGGCAATTTGACATGGTCAGAGGAAATTGACTATAGAGTCAGAGTATGAAATGATACTCACATTCCTCCATCCTTCCTTCTTGCAAATCATTAGTGAATGACGAATGCCCAATAATCCAGCTTCAATTACGCTCATTATAAGACCCCTAAACTTACTTAATGAGATGAATAAGCATAATTATCATAATTGAATTTGTATAACCCAAATATAACCTTGTTATATGCTTTGAAATTGTAAGACAAGCTGAAATTTCAAATTTGGTCCAATTTGGACACTGTTTGAGCAAGTTATGCAATTTCATGCACATTTTGGACTTTTCTACAATTTACCCAATTGAGAGGTTTCCTATGCAATTTATCATTTGAATTATGTTTCGTGGATATTCTATCATCATTATTTAACTTGTTCAGCCATGGGGCACCTATTTAAACCTTGGTTTGAAGATGTTTTCTCCAAGCATATTTTAGGTTTTACCCCTTCATGGATGAGCTACCTTTAGTAGTTATCAACTAATGAATTATTTGTTTTGCTTGGAAATTCAAAAAACGAGCAATAAGAATGTCTCTATGGACAGTGGGGGATCTTCTTGTGAGTGTGCTTGTATATTTTTAATAGTTTAAGACCATGGACACTTGGAAAGATACTAGAACTTCAAATTTTTCTTTTACTTTATCTTAAAGTTTCATATACTTATCCCTATGAACAAAAATGATCAATTTTCTCTCCTCCACTTCCATCCTTCTACAAAGCTCATCCTCCCTCTGTGCTTCTATGAATTTCCTATCCAAGGAAGAAGAAAGAGGGGATCTTCTTGGAAAAAGAATCTAGGGTTGCAATTGACATCCTTTTAGGGTTCAAAAAGCTTCTTTCTAGTGATCTTTACCTAAAAGAGTAAGAATCCCCATCCTTCCTCCAATTATTTTTTTTTTCCTCCTATGTTTCTCTAGGTTGGAACCTTGTTGTTCCATAGTATAAATTTCTCTAAAGCTCTAAAACCCTACCTTTCTTGCTCTGTATGCTTAGGGTTTGCTCATTTGATGAAGAAATGTGCTAGATGGACAAGTTCACAACTTATGCTTGGAATTTCTACACTACCTTCTTGAGTTTTCTTCTATTTGGAGTTTTATCTTCTAATTAGAGGCAAGTTTTATAGCTTGCTCCACGTTTATTTCTTACCATAAGCTTGTTCTTGCTTGAAAATGATGAACCATGCACTAAAAAGCTATGCTTGACATGGATTTTGATTTTTATAATGTTCCCTATTCTGGTTTCAGTTCTAGATGAACATGTGATCATGAGTACATTATTTATAAGGTATACTATGACTTTTATCAGGTTGGTTTGGCAAATTATGGTGCTAAGCACCTATCAACTAATAGTCAATTTTATGGTTTAAAGCTGATTTCTTATATAAACCCATGACCCGATGATGGTACCATTACAACAACCCTATGGTGTTGTCTTCATGACAACCGATGGTCGGTATCAAAGGTGTCAAATGATGGTGACAACCTATGTTCACCCCCTTAGGTCTGGTTTTTGATCAATTATAAGTTTAATGATCAACCATTAAGTACCCTACTGATGTTATCAATCAATGATGACATTAGCTTAATGTTTGATGCTAATTAATAGATATAATATTGATCTAACAATCTATGGTGACTTAATGGTCACTAATTATGGTGGATCAGGTCTCTACAACCTATTGTGAGTTAAGCATTGTAGTTGTAGCATCAAAGCCTTAGACCAATGGTTTCTTGGGTCACTTGATGTTATGATTGGACCTATATTGTAATTGATGGTTTAAACGTGTAAACTTGACCCAATGGCCTATATTTAATGTTTATTCCTCCAATAAAGTGGAATGATGGCTAATGTAATATGTTGGTCCTAATAATGTGATTTAGATGGTTTCCTTTATATGATCAACTTAAGGAGCTTACTTGTTGACAATGGATGGCTTATTTTAAAAGAACAGTTGATTGTGGATTCTACCCTACTCTCAACAGAACCCTTATTGTTGTTGACCAAAGGATGTCTAGGGTTAAATGGTGAATTTTATAGTTCACAACTCAATAACATCATAGATGATTCATTCAAGGTTCTTACGTATGTAAACAACCAATTGTCTTACCTTTTAAACAACTAATGGTCTTACATTTTAAACATCCAGTGGTTCTGGGTGACATTGTGGTATGGTGAAATGGGTTGAATGATGATGAAACAAATAGAGGGTTACCCTTAATAAGGTAGTCTTACCTATTCACTGATGTGAATAGAAGGGATGATAACCATGTTATAATGATATGTAACCCTAATGAGTTATAGCTTGTTATACCTAGCTTTAATATAACTAAATGGTGGTAATTGGGTATGAATAGTTTTTGAATGACTGATGCAATCATGGAGTACTCTGTTACTATTGTTGAAACCCTAGTATGATATAACATGATGCTTACACCTTGATTTATGTGTGGGTTCATACTTGAGAATAGTATTGAATGTGATGGTGACGCTTCACCTTATGCATTCATGATCCAATCGGGATGTTGTGAGTTAGGGTTTGTGTATAAGTGATAATTAGTAATATTAATATAATTTATCTTGTTGAACCTAACTCTAATGCAAATAGATAAAGATGAGTATTCATGTTTAACATTCTTATATGATGGAATGATGGTGAAATAACCTCCTTAATATGATCATAACCTTAGTATGTTAATTGGTGGTTATCATAGCAACATGGTTGATACTTTCTTATGCTACACATGTGCATTATGAATGTTAATATAAGGATTTTTCTTAATCATATCTAGATTCCTTGCATGTTGATGTAATAAAGGATTTTTTTAATGTTAATATAACCCTGCTATGATTGTTTATGAATATCTCTTAGCTCATTAATGAAATATTGTGTTGATCCAGTGTATTATATGAAGTGATGTTGTTGAGCATTGTTATAAGGCATGCAAAGATAATGATGATCTTGTAGGGAATAGTATGATAATCTTAATGACTTTTGGGCATGGTTGAGCCCTGAATGAGGTGTAATCCTCTTGTGTTGATAAGGGTTGATACATTGTGATATTATGAAAAGTATTTACATCTTGTGATAGTATGATGACTATTGTGGTCTCATGAATGGCAAGTGAATAGTATCATGTGATGATGAGATGATAAATTATGTTCCACACATTTTATATCTTTTAAAAGTTGTGATATTTATATGCTTTCTAGAAGTGAATCAGGGTTTGTATGTCCACTTGTTTGATGCATCCTTAATTCATACAGGCATAACCAAGTGCAACTCTAATCATGTAGTGCCCTGTGCTGTAGAGCCATCTTCAGTGTCAGAACTTGCTGGATGGTGAAATGAGTATTCTTAGGGGAAATTTGAAGCGCATACTATTGAGTATGTGGGGGTGGCAGGTTGAGGATATATCCTTGTCATTCACAATGCAGATTGTGGAGGTTGGATATGGCCATGCCTCATACATCTGATGTGATTGAGAATGGATGTGATCGTGTCTTGATGATTATAACATGATGTGATTAGAGGACAACTGTGGTTGTACCTCACTGATTGGGTTGAATACCCTAGATGTTAGCGCTGTGACCTGTATCAAGGTGGGCTAGTTACATGACTATATGTCATTGTGGTGTCAACTTTGACTGATATGTCACTTCCTTTTTACTCGTACTGACTGAGGGGAAGAGATCTTAGGATACCAGCACTCCTAGATCTTGTACGAAACCAAATAGACCTTCGCAAGGGTTGGTTGGACTTTGGATGGTACGATTCAAATTCCCCAGATCCTAATAAAAGATGTAATATAGTTGTGTAGCATATTTGTGTAGGGTTATACACGATGTTTCACATTGGATGATAAAGTTTGTTTGTTATCTTTACATAAAGATGATGCGTAGTGCAATCAAGAGATAGTAGATATACTTAGGTTGTGGATATGCTTAAGATTGTAGATGCGTACATAAAGTAGCTATGCTTGTATTGATAACTATACTGCTACTACAGATTATAATCATGATGCTATCTATCTCATGTTGTTAGTTATGTTTAGCATTCTAGCCATGCCTTTGTAACTAGAGATGCATATACTGCTAATCATGCTTATTCAGATAGTTATGCTTATGTTGTTTGCTCTTCTTACGATGTTTATATGTTTGACCAATTAGACATGCTCATGTTGTTATCTATTCTATGTTACTAGACTTTCTCATGATGCTAGATATACATATGCTACTAAATTACTTATATTGTCAACAAGATAAATGATGATAGTTATTATCTTCTCCTTTATGTATTTTGTTAATCATTAGTACTGCTGAGCTTATTTGTTAAATCTGATTAAACTGCTTAACTGTTCAATTACTTCAAAATGTTGTAACCAATAAACATTGTTGGAGGTTATATCTCTTGCTGGGACATGGGTCTCACCCTTGTGGTTCGCCACATTTTTTTAGGTAATTGGAAGTGAAGAAAACAAACATGTGGAAGAAAAGAGGAGCTATAGTAATGAATCTTTGAGAAATTTGATTAGATGTCTAGTGTGTCCTAGAGTCATCCTTGTAATCTCAGGTCTGGGCTAAAAAAGTTTGTATATGGTGTTTCAAATGAATCAGACTTTTGTTAGCATATTAATGCTTGTTTGTGTAGCATATACGAATATTGTTCTCCTGTGTATATATGTTGTGGCTAAGGTGATAGAATAATTTGTATCAAATTCTTGGCATAGTATGGATAAAAGAGATATGTTGGGCTCTTATGTAAATATTTCTAATCAGGTGCTGACATTGAAATCAATTTTAAATTGCCCATATTTATTGGTATGTGATTAACTAGTGATCGATTGTGCTTTATATTTTAAGTAATCTCATTTAGTGTAACATGTTCTCACAAGTTGGTATCAGAGCTTTAGGTTCATTGAGTCCACAAGGACACTAGGAATTAGGACTAGGATGATGTCAAAATTAGTAATATGACATAAAAATATGGTGCATACTGCCTAATCTCATTGGGTGCCCTGGCCAGGTATTCAATTATTGAAGAAAGGTAAGTATGGAACTCTTAGATTGTTATTTTTTTTATTACTCTGATCAAGTAGTCATTTTGAGACAATCTAAAGAGCATAACGAATAAGAAATCATGGTGTGAATATTTAAATCCTACCTTAAAGAAGATGAGAATTGCATTGTTATCTATCAAAACTTAAATGTTTGGTAGCTAAAGAGAAAGACACAACACCAAGAAATCTAAATCCGAATACAAATAAGCACAAGAGAAGTTCTTGAAGATGTGATTCAAGAAGAGAATAAAGTAAAAGACAAATAAGTCTATGCTTATAAAGTGATTCAAGGAATAAAATCCACATAAGATGGAGAGAACTCCAATGATAAGTATAAAATGAGAAGATGAATGGGAACAATGACAAAGGAATAAGGTAGAACCTGAGTTAATCTCAGACCAACCTATGTGTGTAAGGAAGGGTTAATATAAAATCATCATGGCATGTGAAAGAAATTAAGGGAGATGATCCTTGTTTAATGAAGAAAATTTGGAATATGAGGATTTACCTCTAGATAAGTGGTTGTAAAACATAATAAAATAAGAGAACATACCCTAGTGGGATTAATAGTCATCAAGGAAGGAGTAATGAGATATATTAATCATGATGACTCATATGCTAATGGCAAGGAATCCAAAATGAAAAGGGTAAAATGATACATAAGAAGTTGTAACTTACATAATGAAAATATAATTGGTTACCTTTTTCCTAGTGACCCTTGAACAATGTTGTTATGATGTGGGAAGTGTGTTTCCCTTTGTGTCTTTCTTTTCCAAGGCACAACTTTCAAGTGGACCATTACCACTTTGTATGTGTGGATTTGTTGTAAACACGAGGGTGGATAGCTTACTATAGCATAAGTTGTTTGGAGTATGGTTCCAAGATCATAAATTTTGTGATGAGTTTGTTTTTTAGCCTTCCAATAATTTGGGAGACTCCTCTTATATGTTTTGAAATTATTATGTTGGTAAAAGTAGATAAGATAAGGATGTGAGTTCCTTATAGCACATGAGGTGGATACCAAGGTAATGAATCCTAGTATCCAAGATGTATCAACAGTATGGGAAGTATGTGAAGGTTGGAGAGGTTTACTAAATGAACATATCAAGTATTCCTCCCCTTAAAGAGAGGGAGAGAGAGTTGATGATGACCCTCTAAATGTTGTTTGGAAGGAAAAACAAAAGTGATTCATAATGTTGAGTATGGTTCAATGATAGATGGGCAAGACCCCTATCAAGGATAGATGGTTTGTTGGTAAATAGATATGTTATATTGTGTTCCTTAAAGATAAACTAATGAGCAAATATCAATGCATAAGAGTGAGATTGGATGACGTAATTCACATGACCATGATGAGTTTAGAGTTATGTCCTTTAGACTAACCAATGTACAAATAGAATTTATGAATAGGAGGAACAGAGTGTTGCAGTCATGTCATACAAGTTATATCAAGCTTTGAATGATGACATGTCAAAGTATTTCAAATATGGTCAAAATATGATCAATATTTCTTCAAAAATCTTAGGGTTTCCGATGCAGCAATAACTATGAGACAAGTTGAATAAGAGTGAGATGGGGTTGATGAAATGTCTTTATTGGATCATGATATGTCTTCTAAGTAGGTTGTGTAAATCCTAGTAAGGTGAAGATAGTATTGTTGTTTCACCCCTAACAAGGTTGACTAGGAATGATGTTTCCTTGTATGGAATGACAGGTGCCAGCGTCATCGTTTCTTTTGATGTTGAAAAAGAACTAACAAGTGTTCTAGTATTAGTGTATATAGAAAAAAAGGATGGATACATTGCCTTTTTTTATGCTTCCAGGAATGGTATGAGACACATGCTATGATTGATAAAAAGCTAGAAAGTATGACTTTTGAGCAATGTGTTGATACAATAGATATAATTTTAGGATGATAGCTAGAATTTAAATTTGAAAGTTACTATTAGATTTGTACAGGTGGCACAACAAGTTTCTATGTTCCATATTTACAAATGTCTTCTTATGTGTGGGGGGGGGGTTGTGCAGACCCAAGATGAGATATGTATGAATGATGTGACATCACCATGATATGCAAGTAACCATGTGAAGGTAATATTGTTGTATCAATGGGCTCTATAGGGGGGTGAATTACACATACTTCACAAAATCAATTAGACCACCAATTTAATTGTAGTGCAAAAACTAAAGCAAGAAACAATTTGATGTCCTATTCTAGCATACAAAGTAAGGATAAGAGATAATGAATGCATGCACTTGGACAGGTGGTTTAGAGTGGTTCCACATCCTAAACTTAGGAGCGATGTCAGTCCACTACCTAGAGTTGGTTAGACTCTAGGATTTGCAACTTGGTTCTCTTATATATCACAATAAGATTACAAGATACATAAACCACACAACCAAGGGCTTAATTACTCAAGCTGAGATCTTCTACCTATCCAAGGACTTACCCACAAAGCAAGATTCTTCGGCCTTCTTCAAAGGACTGACCCAATCTTACCTTTGTCTTCAGCCTTGTAGGATTTACCTATCTCACTTGAGCTTGCCTTGCACCTCTCCTTCACTTGGAGAGCTTCTCCACGTTTTCCCTTCACCAAGGGACCTAGAGAAACGAGTTATCTTCACTCTTGAAGATCAGCAACACATCTTCCTCTTCACTCGAAGAAGAACAACATCAACTCCTCTTTCACTTGGAGAAGTAGCTTCAATCAATATTCAATGGGATTTGGAGGTAGGAAGGGAGAAAGGAGAGCTTTACATAATACAAAGGATAGCTCTCATACACAGGGACCTATCTCACTCTTAACTCACGAATTTTTCTTGAAGGTAGAGAGAGAAAGGGGCTTAAGGGCTTGTAACACTCTCCACTAAGCTAGAACCAAGTTTGCAATGGAAGAGCAGCTTGGAATGAAGTCCAAGGGGTTCTATTTATAGTTGAGGGTGGCCCTTTATGTTGTGGGACACTTGGGTGCAAAACTAGTCATTTTTCTCTCAAGAAAACAGCTATATTTTTGCCCAAAACAATTCACCAACTGTCATATTACTTTTTCTGCAAATTTTGTACAATGCAATCGGTCGAGTTCTAATGGGTGTAACTCGACCGATCAAGTAGCAGACAATCCGATGTTCAAATGATCGGTCGAGTTTGTTCTGAGGAAACTCGACCGACCATTTCAACTAGAAATGGCCTACTACCCAATCGGTCGAGTTCTGTGAGTGCACAACTCGACCGAGGCAATCTTTAAAAAATCGATCCAGGATGATCGGTCGAGTTTTGGGGTGGGGAAACTCGACCGACCAAGTGCCTGTAATTGATTTTCTAATTTGCAATAAAAGTAATTAGCACTTGGTGAATTTTGTCCCAAACATTTTTCTCTTCTAAGTTTCAAGCATATTCATCATTACAAGTGATTAAATTTATGTTCTAAGGTGGTTTACATGGAAATCCTAAAATGCACACTTGTAGTCATTTTGGCTTGCACTTGGCCCATTATAGGGCTTGCATATATGATCCTTTTCATGTACCTAATGCCTGCAAACAATCTTTAATGCACATGTTTGATACATATGAATGGAATGGTTAAGTCATTATCAAAATATAGGTAATGTATAACCTCTAGGTCAACATTCTCCCCCTTTTTGACAATGACAAACCATTCCTCAAACATATTGAAAAGGATAAGAAGGTTATACCTTTTCCTTGTGAATTAGGGGGATTCATGATAAGAGCAATTGAAATTGCTCCCCCTCAAACTATGCTTCCTCTCACCTGCATGTTAGGTTTTCTATACATGGAAAAACCAAAATCCATATAATATGTAATCCTTTGCATGTCACATGATCAACAGCAATTTAACAAGAAAAGGATCACCTAGGCAAGAGAGAAATAGTATAACACAAAAAACAATATGATTGAGTCTCAAACCATGAGATATTTCTCCCCCTTTTGACATTATCAAAAAGGTAGGGGGTATAGAAGAGCAAAAACTAGGTCTTCTCCAAGACTCAACCACACACATATGCAAAGATAATAAGCAATGTAAAAGCATACATCATACAACCATGAAGGAGAACATACAATCCATGTCAGAATCAAAAATATAGCTCAACAAGCACCAAGCATAAGATAACACAGAGTAAATAGCCAAAGTGCATAGCAATAATATTTCAACTCAGAAAGATGTTCTCATAAACAACTACAACCATAAAAGCGAGAAAATAGAAAATAAGAAAATAGTACAGCTCAGAATAATGTGCTAGGATTTTGCTTATACAAAAGAGTCTAGAAAGATATATATAATAGACATGCTATACTATAAGCTAAGACAACCTCCTAGACATCTAAGCTATCTATGTCAACTGCTTCCTCGGCGTCCTCGTCAGGGTTTTAGTCCTCATTGCCATCCGAAGGGGGGGCACTTGTGCCAGCAGCAGAACCAACACCATCATCGCCATCCTCGTCAGAAGCATCCTCGCCATCACCATCATCAACATCAGCATCAGCGTCCTCGTCGGCATCCTTAGCCTGGTCGGGCATCTCCTCATCGCCAGGACCAAAAGAGCGATCGGGCCAGTGGGCATTCTGCTCAGCCCACGACATACCAAGAGCTAGAAGTTCCTTGGCCCACGGGAAGGACGGAGCAGAGTCCCCCAAGGAAGCAAGTAGAGTGGCTAGGGGGCAGCAGGTAGCGGCAGATATGCTGGAGTGGAGCTACCAGAGGGTAACTGAGGTGGAGCAGCAACGGAAGGCTCGGCAGCAAAGGGTGGTGGAGCAGGGAAGTAATGCTCATATGCATAAGAGGCATAAGCACTAACCGGATATGGCTGGTAGACTGGGTAGGGTGAGGAACATGATAGGTTCATGTGAGACATGATAGAAAACAAATCCTAATGGAGGTGCTCCTGGACCTGGCGATTGTATGCCTATTCATGCATCATGTATCCAAGAAGGGTTTCATTTGATGCTCTGAACGACGCGCGGCTAGGGCGGGGATGTGGCTACATGGGTGGATCCTGGGTGGAGGTGGGAGGGGCACCAGAAGCAGAGGCTGAGGCTGAGGCGGAGCCAGAAGCATCAGGGGCAGGGGTAGGGATAGGTACAACCTTCAGGATAGTGGTGTCACTATTGCACACTCCCTTTCTAGCAACCGGGTAATGGAAGTCAGAAAAGAGTGATTTGTCAGGGGCGAACTGGAAGAGACAACAGATCAAGGCTGGGTAGGGAGGACGGGTGCCCTTGGTGTTCTTTCCTGTGTCAAAGCAGGTCATGTGATGTAAGATATAACAAGCCCACTTGACACCTATGTTGTTTAACAAACAATACATCAGGACCGCTGTGTTTTCCACAATGTCCGTTGGATTACGCTTTGGATGGATATTGCAGTTAATCACAAGGGCCAAGATGCGCCTCTGGAGGTCAAGGGAGGAGGAGGGTAGGGTAGACAGCTTCTTATAGGCCACGTCAGGTTTCTTTAAAAACCGATGAATATCCGGTAGCGTCAATTCATGGTGTTTATAAAAACTTTCCGGGTCTCGAAGATCAAAATACTCATCATAGTCCTGGAACCAAGTAGTGGTTTCTTCATCTCCAACAAGATAAAGATTAAAATTCTCCTCAGAGATTTGAAAACGACGACCTTCGATCATCGATGTTAGGACTACTTCGGTATTTGGCGGGGGAACAAGCGAACCATAGTTCCAACGCAGATTGGCATAGAACTCGTGAACAACTTTTGTGCTAGACAATTGATTATTGAAGCAGTCACGTTCGATTTCTAGGGCAGAAAGGTTGTGTTTGGCAAGAAGCCTCGCGATAGAGTTGATATAGTCTTGAAAATGGTTTGCACCAACTAAGGGGAGAAAAGGAAAAGGAGATCGAGGAAGAAGATCCTTATACCTATTTACCGCCTCAATGGATACAAACGTGGTGTTATCAAAAGGAATCAACTGATTGGTCAAGGAAGAGGCTGGAGCATTGCTAGGGGCGGCACATTTTCCCCTATGGAAGGCCATGGAAGCAAAAGCAAGAGGAGAAACCATGCACACAAGCAAGACAAACCTCACAAGCCAAGGAAGACACACCAACGACACCCGGGGAGGTCAGGAGTAGGCTGCTAAGTCACCCTAGGGTTAGGAACGGGGAAGGTTTAGGGCTAGGGTGGAGAGCACGGGCTAGGAGATGAGGAATCAGTTGGCTATTTTCTAGTTGCAAGGGAAAATAGTCGGCCGATCCTAACTTTTAGTTGGCACAGCCCATCGATCGATCGAGTTCTGAGAGTGTACAACTCGACCGAATGGTCCACTGAAGACAGCTCTCGGCTCCTGATCGGTCGAGTTTTCTAGGGTGAAACTCGACCGAAGGTCAACCTAACCTAGCAGTCTAAATCTTAGATTCTAGCCACATACATGCCTATTAAATTTATTTTTCCATACTATTATGCATAATTAACATACATAGGAACATTTTGCTCATCATTGGGCACTATTTAGCGATAAAATGCGAAATTCGATAAAAACCCAAAAACAAGAAAAAACTAAGCATGTTGATAGGAAAATTAAGCACAAGCAAGCATGTATAGGCAACATAAGGTGAAGATTGACATGAACAAGCATATAGGATAGAGACAACTAGCTAGATCACATAGCAATATCATTTAAATCAACAATGAGCAGTTTAGATCGAATAAAATTAAATTGATCTCTAGCAAGAGGCTTTGTAAAAATGTCCGCCAACTGATTTTCCGTGTCCACATGTGTGATATAGATGTCTTTCTTGGCAATTTGGTCACGAAGAAAATGATGGCGAACCTCTATATGCTTGGCTCTGCTATGCAATATAGGATTATAAGACAAATTAATTGCACTAGTATTGTCACAGAAGATAGGAGAAGCATCAAAAAATATGTTAAAGTCTTGGAGCATTTGCTTCATCCATAGGACCTGTGCACAAAAACTCCCGGCTGCAATGTATTCAGCTTTGGCAGTTGATAATGCCACTGTACTTTGTTTCTTGGAGAACCAAGACACTAAGCATGGTCGTAGAAGGAAGCAAGTGCCACTTGTGCACTTTCTATCAACCAAACACCATGCATAATTCACATCACTATATGCTTTAAGAGTAAAATCCCTTGATTTAGGATACCATAGACCAAAATTTTGGGTTTTGGCTAAGTACCTCAAAATTCTCTTAACAGCAGTGAGATGCGACTTCTTAGGGCAAGATTGAAAGCGAGCGCACAAGCCAACACTAAACATAATATCAGGTCTAGAGGCAGTTAAATAAAGTAAACTTCCAATCATACCTCTATAGAGCTTCTCATCTACCTTTTCACCTTCTTCATCTTTGTCAAGTTTGGCGGTGTTTGACATGGGTGTATCCATCGACTTCATGTTCTCCATCCCAAAGCGCTTGAGTAGTTCAGTTGTGTATTTGCCTTGGTTGATGAAGTTTCCTTCCTTTGTTTGCTTGATTTGAAAGCCGAGGAAAAAGGTCAACTCACCCATCATGCTCATTTCAAATTCACTCTGCATAAGAGAACTAAACTCCTTGCAAAGATCAAGATCAGTCCCGCCAAAAATGATATCATCAACATATATTTGAATAATAAGAAAATGGTTAGAAGTGTGTTTTAGAAACAAGGTAGAATCAACTTTTCCCATGACATACCCATTGTCTAACAAAAAGTTCTTAAATTTCTCATACCAATCTCTAGGTGCTTGTTTGAGTCCATAGAGAGCTTTTTGCAATAAGTAAACATGATTGGGTAATTTGTCATTTTCAAAGCCCGGAGGTTGAGCAACAAATACTTCCTCCTCGATTGTACCATTCAAAAATGCACTTTTAACATCCATTTGATATAGCAAGAAATTTTTATAACTAGCAAAGGCAAGTAGCATACAGATAGATTCTAATCTAGCAATAGGAGCATAAGTTTCATCAAAATCAGTACCTTCCTGTTGGTTGTAACCTTGTTCCACTAACCTTGCTTTGTTCCTTACTACTTTTCCTTGCTCATCTAGCTTGTTGCGGTAGACCCATTTGGTGCCAATAATTTTTCTACCACTTGGTTTTGGCACTAGAGTCCACACACGATTCTTCTCAAATTGCTCTAGCTCTTCTTGCATGGCAAGGATCCACTCATCATCACCAAGGGCTTCTTTTATGTTCTTTGGCTCTAGTTGGGAGATGAAGGCACTATCTGCTTGTTCTTTGTTGTGAGCAGCTCGTGTCCTCACTCTCTCAGACGGGTTGCCAATGATCAACTCCTTGGGGTGATTCTTTGCAAAGAAGGGAGTGGGATCCTTCTTTTCTTCTTCTTTTTCTTCTTCTACCACCTGCTTGCCATTGTCTTTGATGTTGAGATATTTTAAGATAGGAATTATTTCATCTACAACATTATCATCACCAATATGCTTGCCAACAACAGGGTTAGTTTCAATAAACTTAACATTTATAGATTCTTCAATCTTAGACAATTCAATGTTAAATACTCTATATGCCCTGCTAGTAGTGCTATAGCCTAGGAAGAAAGCCTTATAGGATTTCGGATCAAACTTGTCGAGAGAATCCTTCATGTTTAAAACCAAACAAGGACATCTGAAAATATGAAAGAAATCAATAGACGACTTCCTATCACGCCATAGTTCATAGGTGGTTTTCTTGAAAGTCGGATGTGTGAAAACTCGGTTTTGCACAAAACATGCCGTGCTAACAGCTTCAGCCCAAAACTTCTTAGGAGTGTCATACTCAAGAAGCATGGTCCTAGCCATCTCTTGTAGCGACCTATTTTTCCTCTCAACAACCCCATTTTGTTGAGGTGTGCGAGGAGAAGAGAAATTGTGTGAATAACCCGATTTTTCACAAAAATGCTCAAAAAGATCATTTTCAAACTCTCCCCCATGATCACTACGGATAAAAACAATATGGCAAGAAGCTTCATTTTCACCCCGTTTACAAAAGCTTGAGAAAACATCAAGAGTATCACTTTTAGAAACGAGAAAGAAAGTCCAAGTATATCTAGAGAAATCATCAATAATAACAAGACAATACTTGGAACCACGAAGTGTTTGTGTTCTCATTGGTCCGAATAGATCAATATGAAGAAGTTCAAGAACTCTCTTGGTACTCATGACTCCTTTGGATTTGAAGGAGGATTTGGTTTGTTTCCCTTGTGTGTAAGGTTGGCATTCCTCATCCTTATCAAAATCCAATTTAGGAAGTCCTCGAACCAAGTCCTTTTTGTTCAACTTCTTCATTTGATGCAAATTCACATGACCCAAACGACGATGCCAAAGAGAAAGATCGTTTTTATCCACAACTAAGCATCTATTTAGTATGGGCTTAAGAGCATCGAGAACAATAACATAAAGATTACCATTTCTAGTTCCCTTATATATAACATTGTAGGACGGGGAATCTAGAAGCAAGCATTCTAAAGAAGTAAATAGCATAAGATAACCATTATCACATAATTGGCTAACACTAATTAAATTGTGATGTAGGCCATCAACAAGCAATACATTTTTAATACATAATTCATTGCCTACATCACCCTCACCTATAACCTTACCCTTCTTGTTGTCCCCAAAGGTTACCGATCCTCCTTTCTTTTTCACAAATTTGTTGAAATGGCTGATTTCTCCAGTCATATGCTTAGAGCAGCCACTATCAATAATCCATTTCTTTTTAACCTGCAAGAAAAGAGAATGTCGGAACCCAACTCAAACTTTGGGGTCTGGGGTTAGCTTGGGGACCCATTTGATCTTTGGGTCGGTCTCCTTGGGCTTATAAGGACAATACGTAGAATAATGGTCATCACATTTGCAATGAATACAAACCATAGGGTTTTTAGAGCCGGAAGACTCTCCATTGAAAATTGGAGGTTCCACACTCTTCTTCTTACCCTTCTTCTTCTTACCTTTGGGAGAAGTCCCATTATATCCTAAACCACTAGTACCAACTTGTTTGGTAGAGTGCTCTAGGACATCATTTAGGGATTTCTTTCCCGAATGAAACCTTTGCAAAGTAGATCTCAACTTCGCATTATCATCACTTAGATTTACAACAGTAGTAGAAAGACTAGCAAGATATTCTCTAGTATGCAACAGGTCGGCCTCAAGACAGAGGGCTTTAGTAAGAAGAGAATCTTTTTCAAGAGTTAAACTATCAATTTCTTTTCTAGGAAAAACAGGTCTAGAAGATAAATCATTGATTTGAGCAAGAAATTTAGCATTTTCAGATTTAAGAACAACTATCTCTCTTTAATAAGCATAGATTTCTACTCTCCTAGCATCATCAATAAGCTTGAGTTCAATATTTTCAACTTTAAGAGTATCAAGCTTATCTAGGCAATTTTTGTTTTCTATCTTAAGATTTTCAATAGTTTTAAGATATGTACCATTCTCAACCTCTACTCCATTATATTGAAGTTCGAGGTCAAGAAATTGCCCTTGCAAGGATTCTATGCTATCAAGATTCTCTTTTTATGTTTATCAAGAATATCAATTTTCGCATAAAGATCGTCAACTATTTTGCCTAATCTTTTCCTTTTAGATTTACATTTAGCAAAAGAAGATTGGCATTCATTAAGCATATCAATGAGAGTTTCCTTAGATAGCTCATGTAAACTAACATCGCTACCTTGCTTACCTTACTTACCTCAATTATATCTTCACTAGTAGAGGCCATGAGGGCAAGATGGCATTCTCCATCTTCGGAACTTGAGGAGCTTGTGGAGGACTCCTCCCATGCCACATGAGCTGCATCTTTGGACCTTCTCTCCTTCTTGTCTTTTCTTTTCTCTTTTGTACTTGTCATCCTTCTTGTGGCTGCTCTTATGATGGCTCTTCTTGGCCTTTGGGAAGTCACTCTTGTAGTGGCCTTTTTTACTACACTCGTAGCACCTTGGAGTCGAGGAGGAGGGATTGCTCTTGAAGTGTTTCCCTTTTGAGTAGTTGGCTTCATGATCATTGACACCTTCATCTTCACTTGAGGAAGGGCAGGGAGACTTCATGGCAAGTTGTTGTTGTCGGACCATTTCTTCAATTTGGTCTTTGAAGGTTGTGTCCTTTATCTTCTTTGATTCCTTCTCTTCTCTTTTCTCCTCTTCCTCTTACTTTTCGAGCCTAGGTTCATGTGCTTGGAGGTTACCAACCAGCTCCTCGGTTGACAACTCGCTTAGGTTGTAGACTTCTTCAATTGAAGTAACCTTTGGCTCCCATCTCTTTGGTAGAGATCTCAAGATTTTGGCATTGATTGTACCTCTATCCATGACACTCCCAAGGGCTGCAAGGCTGTTTAAGATGACATTTAACCTTGTATACATATCCACCACTCTCTCGTTCTTCCCCATCTTGAAGTTCTTAAGAAGACCACCAAGCATGTAGACTTTGGCCTCCTTGACTTGCTCAGTCCCTTCATAGGTGACACACAATTTGTGCCATATCTCATGCGCCGTGTCCCAAGAAGAGATCCGGTTGAACTCGTATGGAGTAAGTGTGGCGTAGATGATGCTCACATCTTTGGCGTTGAGTTGAGCATTCTTCATCTCCGCTTCCGTCCATGTGGTGATGTCCCCTTTTGTATCTTCATACTTGAGGTGGACAATCTTCCACATTTCGTAACTCACCCCTTATAGGTAGAATTGCATTCTCCTTTTCCAATATAAGAAGTGTGTGCCGTCGAAGACCGGGGGTCTCATGGAGAAGCTTCATTCAAGGTTGAGTGACCCAAGGGCCAAATCACCCATCTTCTCCTACTTGTTGAAGTAGCTTGGAGAAGACCTGCTCTGATACCACTTGTTGTATCAATGGGCTCTAGGGGGGGTGAATAGAGCTACACACACTTCACAAAATCAATTAGACCACCAATTTAATTGTAGTGCAAAAACTAAACCAAGCAACAATTTGATGTCCTATTCTAGCATACAAAGCAAGGATAAGAGATAATGAATATCATACACTTGGACAGGTATTTTAGAGTGGTTCCACGTCCTAAACTTAGGAGCGATGTCAGTCCACTACCTAGAGTTGGTTAGACTATAGGATTTGCAACTTGGTTCTATTATATATCACAATAAGATTACAAGATACATAAACCACACAACCAAGGGCTTAATTACTCAAGCTGAGATCTTCTACCTATCCAAGGACTTACCCACAAAGCAAGATTCTTCGGCCTTCTTCAAAGGACTTACCCAATCTTACCTTTGTCTTCAGCCTTGTAAGATTTACCTATCTCACTTGAGCTTGACTTGCACCTCTCCTTCACTTGGAGACCTTCTCCACGTTTTCCCTTCACCAAGGGACCTGGAGAAACGAGCTATCTTCACTCTTGAAGATCAGCAACACATCTTCCCCTTCACTCGGAGAAGAACAACAACAACTCCTCTTTCACTTGGAGAAGTAGCTTCAATCAATCTTCAATGGGATTTGGAGGTAGGAAGAGAGAAAGGAGAGATTTACATAATACAAAGGATAGCTCTCATACACAGGGACCTATCTCACTCTTAACTCACAAATTTGTCTTGAAGGTAGAGAGAGAAAGGGGCTCAAGGGCTTGGAACACTCTCAACTAAGCTAGAACCAAGTTTGCAATGAAAGAGCAGCTTGGAATGAAGTCCAAGGGGTTCTATTTATAGTTGAGGGTAACCTTTTATGTTGTGGGACACTTGGGTGCAAAACTAGTCATTTTTCTCTCAAGAAAATGGCTATATTTTTGCCCAAAACAATTCACCAACGGTCATATTACTTTTTCTGCAAATTTCGTATAGTGTAATCGGTCGAGTTCTAATGGGTGTAACTCGACAGATCAAGTAGCAGGCAATCCGATGTTCAAATGATCGGTCGAGTTTGTTCTGAGGAAACTCAACCGATCATTTCAACTAGAAATGGCCTACTACCCAATCAGTCGAGTTTTGTGAGTGCACAACTCGATCGATGCAATTTTCAGAAAATCGATCCAGGATGATCGGTCGAGTTTCAGGGTGGGGAAACTAGACCGACCAAGTGCCTGTAATTGATTTTCTAATTTGCAATAAAAGTGATTAGCACTTGGTGAATTTTTTCCCAAACATTTTTCTCTTCTAAGTTACAAGCATGTTCATCATTACAAGTAATTACATTTATGTTCTAAGGTGGTTTACATGGAAATCTTAAAATGCACACTTGTAGTCATTTTGGCTTGCACTTGGCCCATTCTAGGGCTTGCATATATGATCCTTTTCATGTACCTAATGCCCGCAAACAATCTTTAACGCACATGTTAGATACATATGAATGGAATGGTTAAGTCATTATCAAAATATAGGTAATGTATAACATCTAGGTCACAAATAGGATGAGGTGCAAAGGAAGTACCCATCTTTATTTACTTTGGATTTTGGAGGTGAAATCCCTATTAGGGGTTTATAGTTGTAAGGCCCCTAAACTTACTTAATGAGTTGAATAATCTTAATTATCATAATAAAATTCTTATAACCCTAATATAACCTCGTGATATGCTTTGAAATCATAATACAAGTTGAAGTTTGACGCTGGTCCAATTTGGACACTATTTGAGCAAGTTATGCAATTTTATGCATATTTTGGATTTTTCTGCAATTTACCCAATTGAGAAGTTTTCTTTGCAATTTATCACTTGCATTATGGTCCTTGGATATCCTATCATCATTCTTGAGCTTTTTTATCCATGGAGAACCTATATAACCTTGGTTTGAAGGTACTTTCTCCTTGGGTATTTTAGGGTTTACCCCTTCATGGATGAGCTACCTATTATTTGTTTTTTTTTGGAAATTCAAGAAACGAATGATAAGAATGTCTATATGGATGGTGGGGGAGCTACTTGTGTGTTTTCTTGTATATTTTTAATAGTTTAAGGCCATGGACACTTGGAAAGATACTAGAACTTCAACTTTTTCTTTTTCATTATCTTAAAGTTTCATATACTTATCCCTAAGAACCAAAATGAGCCATTTTCTCTCTACCACTTCCCTCCTTCTACAAACTTCATCCTCCCTCTTTGCTGCTAAAAATTTCCTATCCAAGGAAGAAGAAAGAGGGGATCTTCTTGGAAAAAGAATCTAGGGATGTAATTGACTTCCTTTTAGGGTTTAAAAAGCTTCCTTCTAGTGATATTGACCTAAAAGAGTAAGAATCCCCTTCTTTCCTCCATTTATTTCTTTGTTATCCTTCCTCCTACATTTATCCAGGTCAGAACCGTGTTGTTCCATAGTATAAATTGCTCTAAAACCCTACATTTCTTGCTCCTTATGCTTAGGGTTTGCTCATTTAATGAAGAAAGGTGCTAGATGGATGAGTTCACAACTTATGCTTGGATTTTCTACACTATCTTCTCGAGTTTTTCTTCTATTTGGAGTTTCATCTTCCAATTAGAGGCAAGTTTTATAAATTTCTCCACGTTTATTGCTTACCATAAGCTTGCTAGCTCATGTTCTTGCTTGAAAATGATGATCCATGCACTAAAAAGCAATGCTTGACTTAGATTTCGATTTTTATAATGTTCCCTATTCTGATTTTAGTTCTAGATGAACCTCTGATCATGTGTACATTATTTCTAAGGTATAATATGACTTGTATCAGGTTGGTTTGACAACTTATGGTGCTAAGCACCTATCAATCAATGGTCAATTTTAGGGTTTAAAGTTGATTTCTTCTATAAACCCATGACCCGATGATGGTACCATTGAAACAATCCTATGGTGTTGTCCTCATGACAACAGATGGTTAGTATCAAAGGTGTTATATGATGGTGACAACCTATGGTCACCCCCTTAGGTCAGGTTTTGGATCTATTAGAAGTTTAATGATAAACCATTAAGTACGCTATTGATGTTATCAATCAATGATGACATTAGCTTAATATTTGATGCTAATTAATGAATATAGTGATGATATAACAACCTATGGTAACGTAATGGTCACTAATGATGGTGGATCAGGTCTCTACAACCTATGGTGAGTTAAGCATTGTAGTTGTAGCATCAATTAATCCTTAGACAAATGGTATCTTGGGTCACTTGATGCAATGGTCGGACCTATACTTTAATTGATGGTTTTAACAAATGAACTTGAATCAATGGTCAAGATCTAATGTTTATTCCTCCAATATAGCTGAATGATGGCTAATGTAATACGTTGGTCCTAATAATGTGATTTAGATGGTTTCCTTTATATGATCAACTTAAGGAGCTTACTTGTTGAAAATGGATGGCTTGTTTTAAATGAACTTTCGATTGAGAGTTTTACCCTACTCTCAACATAACCCTTATTGTTGTTAACCAAAAGATGTCTAGGGTTAAATGGTGACTTTTATAGATCACAACTCAATAACATCATAGATGATTCATTCAAGGTGTTTACTAATGTAAACAACCAATGGTCTTACCTTTTAAACATCCAATGGTTCTGGGTGACATTTTCGTATGGTGATATTGGTTGAATGATGATGGAACAAATGGAGGGTTACCATTAATAAGGTAGTCTTACCTATTCACTCATATGAATATAAGGGATGATAACCATATTGTGTTCATATGTAACCCTAATGAGGTATAGCTTGTTATGCCTAGCTTTAATATAACTAAATGATGGTAATTGAGTATGAATAGTCTCCTTGAATGACTAATACAATCATGGAGTACTTTGTTACTATTGTTGAAACCTAGTATGCTATAACCCGATGGTTACACCTTGATATATGTGTGGGTTCATACTTGAAAATAGTATGGAATGTGATGGTGATGCTTCACCTTATGCATCCATGATCCAATGGGGATGTCGTGAGTTAGGGTTTGGGTATAAGTGCTAATTAGTGACATTAATATAATTTATCTTGTTGAACCTAACTCTAATGAAAGTAGATAAAGATGAGTATTCATTGTTAACATTCTTATATGTTGAAATGATGGTGAAATAACCTCCTAAATATGATCATAACTATAGTATGTTAATTGGTCGTTATCATAGCCACATGGTTGATACTTTCTTATGCTAAACATGTGCATTATGAATATGATGAGCGTTAATCATATCTAGATTCCTTGTATGTTGATGTAATAAAGGAATGTTCTTAATGTTAATATAGCCATGCTATGATTATCTATGAATATCTGCTAGCTCATTAATGCAATATTATGTTGATCCAGTGTATTATATGTAAGTGATGTGGTTGAGCCTTGTTATAAGGCATGCAATGATAATGATGATCTTGCATGGAATAGTATGATGGTCTTGATGACCTTTGGGCATGGTTGAGCCCTAAATGTGGTGTAATCCTCTTGTGTTGATAAGGGTTGATACCTTGTGATATTGTGAAAAAGATTTATATCTTGTGATAGTATGATGACTAGTGTGGTCTCAAGAATGGCAAGTGAATAGTACCATGTGATGATGAGATGAGAAATTATGTTCCACACATTTTATATCTTTTAAATGTTGTGATATTTATATACTTGCTAGAAGTGAATTAGGGTTTGTATGTCCACTTGTTTGATGCAGCCTTAATTCACCCAATTGGCATAACTAATCAAGTGCAACTCTAATAATGTAGTTCCCTTTGTCGTATAGCCATCTTCAATGTCAGAACTTACTGGATGATGAAACGAGAATTCCTAGGGGAAACTCAGAGTGCATATTGTTGAGTATGTGGGGGTGGTAGGTTATATATCCTTGTCATCCACAATGTAGATTGTGGAGGTTGTCTATGGTCATGCCTCATACATCCGATATGATTGAGAATAGTTGCAATCATGTCTCGGTGATTATAACATGATGTGATTAGAGGACAACTGCAATTATACCTCATTGATTGGGTTTGAATATCCTAGATGCTAGCATCATGACTTGTACCAAGGTGGGCTAGTTGCAGGACTGTATGTCGTTGTGGTGCCAAATTTGACTTATATGTCATTGCCTTTTTAGTCGTATTGACTGAGGGGAAGAGATCTTAGGATATCGGCACTCCTAGATCTTGTCCGAAATTGAATAACCCTTTGTAGGGGTCAGTTGGACTTTATATGGTTCGATTCAAATTCCCCAGAGCATAATAAAAGATGTAATACAACTATGTAGCATGTTTGTTTAGGGTTATACACGACGTTTAACATTGGATGATAACCATTGTTTGTTATCTTTATATAAAGATGATACTTAGTGCAATTAAGAGATAGTAGATATACTTAGGTTGTGGATATGCTTAGGATTGTAGATGTGTACATATAGTATCTGTGCTTGTGTTGATAACTATATATATTACTACTACGTATTAAATCATGATGCTAGCTATCTCATGTTGTTAGTTATGTTTAGCATTCTAGCCATGCCTTTGTAACTAGAGATGCATATACTGCTAATCATGCTTATTCAGATAGTTGTGCTTATGTTGTTTGTTCTTCTTATGATTTTGATATGTTCAACCAATTATACATGCTCATGTTGTTAGCTATGCTATGTTACTAGACTTGCTCATGATGCTAGATATGCATATGCTACTAAATTGCTTATATTGTCAACAAGATAAATGATGATAGTTATTATCTGCTCCTTTATGTATTTTGTTAATCATCAGTACTACTGAGCTTATTTGTTAAATTTGATTAAACTTCTTAACTATTTAATTACTTTAAAATATTGTAATCAATAAACGTTGTTGGAGGTTATATCTCTTGGTGGGACATGGGTCTCACCCTTTTCGCCATATTTTTTTTAGGTAATCAGAAGTAACAAAAACAAACATGTGGCAGAAAAGAGGAGCTATAGTAATGAATCTTTGAGAAAGTTGATTAGATGTCTAGTGTGTCCTAGAGTCATTCATGTAATCTCATGCCCAGCCAGGAAAAGTCTGTATATTGTGTTTCAAACGAATTGGACTTTTGTTAGCATATTAATGCTTGTTTGTATGGCATATATGAATATTGTTCTCATGTTTATATATGTTGTGGCTAAGGCGATAGAACTATTTGTATTAAATTCTTGGCATAGTATGGATAAAAGAAGGATGTTGGGCTCTTATTTAAATGTTCTGATCAGGTGATGTCGTTGAAATTGGTTTTAAGTTATCCATATTTTTGGGTATGTCATTAATTAGTGATCGATCGTGCTTTATATTTTGAGTAATCTCATTTAGTGTAACGAGTTCTCACACTCATGTCCTGAATTCCGGTACCAAATCCTAGTACGCAAGAGCTTATGTTTGAGGTCACATAGACTCCCACCCCTCCTTTGTGTGAGTATGAAAGGTAGGCAACATCACTGTAAATCAGCTTGGTGTGCTCTCGCTGGGAGGGTTCAAGACATGTCGTTGTCTACCTACATTGAGCTCAGAGAGGTTTTTGATCTTGTTCGTTCCCTGAGTAAGACAAGTATCAATAGGTTGAATCTTACCGCCATGGACAAAGTCATTATGAGTTGTCCATAGATGCCAACAAGTGATGGCGAATAAGATCTCCTGATGATTGTTCCTTTCTTTGACAATCATTTTCTTCCATGGTTGTTCAGAAACGTTGAAGAAGTCTCGAGGAGTCTGCTTGGTGCTCCAGACTTCCTTAGCTTTAGTATCACAAGCAGTGTAGAAGGCTTTCCTCTTCGTTTCCACATTGGCGGCAGACGCCATCACAGTCAATGTGGCACCATCTTTTTTCCATATTAGTCAAGAGTGCTCCATGCATGAATAACCCGAGGATATTTTTCACACATTCAGGGAGCACCTTCTTCCATAGTCTTTTCCAGTTCCCATTAGTAATTGTTTATTTGGTAGTGTGAATCCATTTGTGGGAAGATCTAGCCGACATATATCAATTTTCCTCATGTGGCCACGCTCATGTATTCTCACCTGCATGAGTGCTAGGCGGAGAAATGGAGGATATCCAGAGCCAACTTTTAGGTGGTAGATAAGTGTAGATAAAGTCCTAGACCCAATCATCCTCCTCAATCATGGATCCAACTCAGAGGTCTAATAGTGGAGAAGGGATAGTCCACATAGGGTGGATCTCTTACATAGTGTGATTACCCAATCATTTGTCAGACCATGTCATCGTGGAGAGGCCATCACCAATAACCTTGTAATATTCAAAAGTCAGGGCTGGTAAATTGTGTTTAATAAAACCCCAAGCCACATAATGTGGAGTCTTGGTAAATCTATCATGGCAATAGTATTTGTCCCACTTTACCCGAACCCATGATTTATGGGGGTTAGTAATGAAGGTCCAAGTGTTCTTCATCATCAAAGCATGATTGAAGTCCCTTGCATTTTTGATGCCATGAACACATTTATCATTGCTAGTTGTGACCTTCTTCCAGGATAGGAGACAGAACTTCTTCTCTTCTTGGTTACCAGACCATATGAAGTTTTTAATTTGCCTATTGATGTCATTGCAAAGGGTAGGGGACAAATGTTTACCAGACAATAGTATAAGTGGGGATTGTCTACAAAGTAGCCTTTTCCAAGGTGATGCGTCCGACTAGTGACAAATGTTTACTCGTCCAACTATTCATCATGTCTTTGATTGTGTCTAAGATATGGGAGTGCATGAATTTTTTGATTATGTGGTGGAGTATGGGTACCCCCAGGAAACGTCCCAGATTTGAGGTTTGTGGTATATTTAACTTCCTTGAGATGCCTCTACATTCTCTTGTAGAAATATTGGCAGAGAAGTAACACTTAGATTTTTCATATGCAATTTGTTGGCCAGACACTGTAGAGAATTGGTCCATGACTTTCCTTATGACTGTAGCCTACGTGAGATTAGCTTCTGCCATCAGAATGAGGTCATCTGTGAAACATACATGAGTGAGAAGTAGGCCACCTTTGTTGAGGATGATAGGGAGACACTTTCCTTGGATTGCTTCGACCTGGATCACTTGATTGAGCCTTTGCATACAAAGAATGAAGAAGTAGGGGCTTATTGGGTCTCCTTGTCTCACCCCTTGAGATGCTCGGAAAGGTGGAAGGGGTTTCCCTTCCCATAGTATAGATGTTTCACCCTGGGTGATGATTTTCATAATGAGTGGGGTATTTTTTGTAGGTAGGCCAACTTTGTGAAGAGTATCCTGGATGATACTCCAATCCATCCGGTCAAAAACTTTAGAAAGGTCGATTTTAATCCCTATCCATTTCTTCTTACCAAACTTGTGCCCCCATTGAGCGTACTACTTCTTGAACGAGCAACACATTGACCCCAATGTTACATCCATGGACAAAGCTTGATTGTAAGGGTGCAATCCATTCATTAAGAAGAGGTTTGAGTCGCTCCACCAATATCTTAGAGATGAGTTCAAAACAAGAGTTGTTCAGAGACATAGGCCTGAAGTCACTGTAGCGTTGGGGAAATATGACCTTTGGAATTAAAACCATGTTGGAATTTTCTAGCTTGCTGTCAATCTGCCCATACTGGAAGGTTTCAGTCACCATCTTTATGATAGAGTGTGCCACATGAGACCAATTGTTCTGGAGAAATTCATTGTACACACCATCAGGACTAAGGGCCTTAGTGGATGCCATGGAAAAAGCTAGCTTCTGGACCTCCTCGCTGGTAGGAATACTGTCCAGGTTATGAAGAAAGCAAGCTTGGGTGGAATCGAAGGTACCTGGATATTGTGTAATACCCAGGGGTCTTGCACGTTAGAGGTAGTAAGTAATTGAACGAAAACATTACGCACCCAGCTCCCGATCACGGAATATCAGGGCAAGGGTGGCTACGTCAACCATAGACAACCCTTTCCAACATGTCTAGATCGCACGGCTCAAGACTGGCATGCCACATGCCCATGTGGGCCCTACCTACTGAAGGGGTTATGGCTCTGATACTATTTGTAATGCATGGGTCCACTGTCCTAGGCTCTAATAGAATTTGAGGAATGATGACTGGGCCCACTAACCACTATTAGCCTTAATCACGCACTTTTTTCTCACTCACGCATAAACTGGGGTCAACTTCCCAACTGATCACCCATCCTAGTACTACTCAATGCTGAGCACGCTTAACAGTGGAGTTCTTTAGTGATGGGATCCTGAAAAAAGAAGTGTACTTTGGTGATATGGGTAGTCCAATCATTCCTTTTAAGATCATGTTATCCAAGGCCTCAAATCCTAAGACAATCATCTGTTAAGTCTAAATCATACACATATCTAAAACCACAATACTTATAAACTTTATGTGACTTTCAAATGGGAGTGAAAAGTAAGTACTAGTGATACCATATATATTGGTATCATACCGAAACATATTATGTAAGACACATGGCGAACGCTTTCTTTGCCTTCAAAAGAAAGCGAAAAGATAACAACTTTTTATACGCTGTGTTTTTGGCAATTTGAAGTGAAATCATGAGGAAAAGCAGTCCATGTATACCAATGCAGACACTTACCGTTTAATACTAGTCAAAATGATACATCAGGGTCTAAGAGACAGTGTTCCAAGCAAATTGCTTGTACGGTAACCCATTTAAATGCATGCCCCTGATTTAGTAGTCTGCCCCCCTGATTGGGCTAGAAGATGCTTATATGCTTAAGATGTTTATCAATGTACCAATCCCATTCCCCGAGATTGAGAATATATTTATAATTACGATCAAAATATGTTGTAGATTGATTTGTATATAAGTACAAAATTTGCCTAAAGGAACTCGCCCATCCTGTCAAGCTGCGCGCATCTCCTCCACAGTTTTCATTCCTTAGAACTACATATGGTCGACTCTTGTTGACTTCCAATCACCAGAGATATCATTAGCATGATGGCTTGCGTATTCCTTCCCTTGTTTTGCTTCTCCACCGACTATCAAGGTGTTTGATAAGGGCTGGTTTGGTAGGACGTTGAATAAAATCATTACAATCATTTGTCCGGAATTTTAACAGCAATTTTGTTTGGTTAGGCATGTGGAAGATAAATTCGTTGCTTTCGGACCCACACTTGGGTTACTCTTTGGCCAGAAAACACGGAATATGTACCGCGCCCTTCATGGGAGCGGTACGATTCTGGAAACACAACTGCACTTTTCTGACACGCAAATGTGGGTCCTGCAACTAAATTTTCCTGTACAGCTGCATGTCGCCGGTGCTCAACCAAACCATAACAAAGAAAATCATCACATTTATGCTGCAAGTAACCAAATAAAAGATCAACCGATCAAAATCAATCCTTTTGTATTCTTTCTTTCATAAATCACAGAACTGCACCGGAGGACACCCTACCAAACAGGGCCTAAGTTAGAAACATAGTCCGAATTGCCACTTTGGGATTCTCCAACCCTTAATCTGAACCGTGCCATTCTCGAGTTCCGTATGGCAGCAAGAACAGGGAGATTACCCATCTAAATTTCATCAGGAATATTTTTGGGAGCGAGCCTAGCAAGTTACTCACTGTCCTTGTGTATTTCCAGCATCGAAACTGTATGCTTCGATGCTCCACAGGAGAGTTTGCAGATGGGCCGAAATGGTGCACTCCCAACAAAAGTGGGTACGACTATGACCAAAAAGTGTTGTAGCTAAGAAAAACGATTTTGAGTTAATAATATGAGGTGGTGGAATCTACAGTCTACATATCCACGATGCACATCTTTATTTGTAGTTACACAAACCGAGTGCTATTGTACTAAGAGCTAGTTTGGTACGACGTGGTCGGAGGTAGTTTTAAGATTTTAAAAACTAGTCAAACCTAATCACATTTTTTAAATACGCAAGTTTTATTTGGTATGAAGTAATATAGTTTCACTGCTTTTGTTCGAATTGTTTGGTGGGTAAAAAAATGATGACACCGTCTTCACCTGGTACCGGCTGCTGTTCATGACCTTCAGCAGGTACCGGCATGCGTTGCATAGTGATGGACCGGTCAGGAACCGAGATACGATGAAAATTGTGCGGCCATCCGTTCTTTTGCTGGAGAGAGACCGCGCTAATGGGACCCACGTCTGCATCGCCATCCCAACTGCACGCGACCACTCACGAGTTGGGCGCGGTACATTATCCGGGAGTTGGGGCCCAAATGCGTAGTCCGATGAGGTCATAAAATAAGAAACTATAACTGCATCCGCGCATACCAAACAAAATTAACGATAAAAACAAGGCTTTTGAACTCATGAAACTCAAAACACACCCAACCAAACAGGCCCTAAGTGCAAATCAATTAGAATAAATAGAAATTTAGTCGCCCAAAGAACTAATGATACTCGACTAATCGGATGCTTTAAAACCCTTGAAAAACAACGCTTTCCATGTAAAGCTCGAACATCCCGATGGAAAAGCTATTGTGGGGGTGTCGGACGGTCAATAACCGTACTTATGCTACAGGCTAGACGGCTATGATGAAAAGATGCTCTAGATTAAATTCTTGAATGAAATTTAGATGATACAAATATGGCTACGCTGAAAAGATGCTCTAGACTAAAATAATATGGCTACGATGAAATAAATAATTCTCCCTACAAAATAAATATAGCTATGATGAAAAGTTGTTCTAGATTAAATACTTGAATGAAATTTATATTTACTTGAAAAAGAAAGAAAAAAGAACTCACACGTTCACAAGAGAACCAAGGACGCCTGCTCTATATGTGGGCAGGCCTTGTGGGTTGTTCTCCGACGAGAGGAGAAGCTTGGACTAAACTCACGCGTTCACAAAACAAGACAGGCTGTTTTTGGTGCTACCTGCGATTGCAGCTTTTCAAGTTCTTTTGCTCCTTTTATTCTAAATAAACGAAAGAAACAAATATGTCATGTCTTGTGCCACGATCGAGAATCGTGTCATCCCACGGACCCGGACTCGAGTAGCACAACGGAGTCGTAGCTAGGAGCATGGCACACACAACTCGCAGCTCATGCGTTAAGGGAAATAACAAAGTTTAAGATAAACTAAAGGAATGGATAATGACAAAACAGAATAGCAACATAATTATCCAACACTATGTTCCCGTCAGCGATGGCTGCGGCGGCCTCGGAGAGGAACTGCTGAGGAGCCGGGGACAGTGGCTGCTGATGAGTTGAGGAGGCGTAGGAAGATGGTGTCGACGGCGAAAGCGGGGACTTATTCCGCTTCTGCTGCTGCTGATGCTCTTAATGCTGAAAAGGGGAAGGGGGCGGTGGCGTAGCTACTGTGGCCCTGTGGGAGTCGACGCGGAGGTGGTGACGGAGGCCCACACCGACGGATGGTTGGGAGTCGACACGGAGGTGGTGACGGAGGCCCACACCGACGGATGGTTGGGAGTCAACGCGGAGGTGGTGACGGAGGCACACACTATATATCTAGTTCTTGCTGGGATGGCGCCGTTCCGGTGGAGTTGCAGAGCAGCGTGAAGTGTCTGGAGCTCTTCCACCTTGGTGATGGCTATGTGGAGCTCACGCCTTTGACCCGAGGATAACTGTGCATCTCGCCTATACTGGAAAGGTCGGAGAATGCATATTTGTCTTCCAGGCGGGGAATGGAGAAAAATCAAACCCTAGCAAATAGAAGGGTTAAGGATAGATTGAGGACCGGCATGGAAGATGGCCGGAAGTATATGGTTACTGTGTTGGATGCGGCGGTGGAGTATCATGATTATAAAGAGGGCTGGAGGGGGCGGAATAGGAATAGGCGGACTTATCTTGGTGGTATTATACGATGGACATGTATGTATTATATGCAAAAAATCAGGTAAACTTAAGTTATTAATCATATTTTAATGAACATGTATTACTAACTCAGCACAAACATATATAATTGGGCCATATCCTTATGTACCTTGTACCAATAGAGGTGCGGTAGAATGGAGACACATGAATCATCATTCATATCTTGCCACCGTTCATTAGCAATAATTCTGTCTAGGCGTTCTTGTAGTGAACATCTTCTGAAGACGATTACTGCTAATATTAAACGGTAGAATACTAAAAACTCATTTGAAATCTTATTATTATTTTAGTTATCTATGTATTTATCTTATAGTTCTAAATCACGAATAGGTTAATGTAGAACCATCAATATGTTGGGAATCACTCTTATAAAGTAATTATCCTAATTTAATATCGTATGTGGCTTTCATATCATACATTATTAACACACAGTAACACAACTTCTAAAGTTTCATCATATATACACTCGTAACATTCCTTTCGTATAGAACTCACACACGAAACAATTTTCAAACTTTCATCATATATGCACTACATAACTTTCATGTCATACAATACTAACACACAACAACAGTACCAACACATATTACAATTATTCAGATATTACACACATTTTATCTTACACAACGTTATAATACAAAATGTATAAAACATGACATACAATACTAACATCCAAATTTCACATGTATCTGACATGTTAAATCTGCAAAGGGGAAGGGGGCGGGGGCGGAGGCGGTCGCGGGAGTGGACCGGGGGTGGGGGTGACGGACGGCTGAGGCGAAGGAACCGTCATGGCGAGTACTTCGTCCAAGGTCAGGCTGGACTCAGAGCCGGACAGCGATTCGGCCCCGGCTCGGTTAGGGCGAGGATGTCCTCCATGGTCCCGCTCCAGTCGATGTGCCCGCTGGCCGCTGCCTCAGATCTGGACGCGTTGGCCGGTTCCGACATCGAGAACAAGTCGTCGTCTAGATTTACTAAAAAATCTAAGTAGTCCACCTGTTAAATATGAAGGCACTGTCTAGTTCTTGCTGGGATGGCGCCGTTCCGGTGGAGTTGCAGAGCGGCGTGGAGTATCTTGCATCCACTCGAAAGACCGAAGAAGGCCTGGGGTTCTTCCGCACGCGTTTTTAAACTGATGCTCATGCGGTAAAAGAGGTCAATCTCCTGGAGACTCTGGACGTCACACCTGTGCTCCATGCTGTCCTGGTTCTGGTTTTGTAACGACGTCGCTGCCGTCTGGCCGCCTTGGGCGGGGTTGATTCGGGAGAGAAGTGTGTCGGCGAAGTAACCTAGGAGCCCCTACTCGACGAGATCGGAATCTGCAGCCGGGTTGTTGGTGGTGGCAGCCAAAGCTTTCTTCACCTCGGATAGAACAGAGGATGCATGCTCTATGTTCCCGTCAGTGATGTCTGCGGCGGCCTTGGAGAGGAGCTGCTGAGGAGCCAGGGACGGTGGCTGCGCCGATGAGGAACTTGACGAGGCGGAGGAAGATGGTGTCAACGGCGAAAGCGGGGACTTGTTCCGCTTCTGTTGCTGGTGGTGATGGTATTGATGTTGGAAAGGGGAAGGGGGCGGTGGCGTTACTGGCGTAGCCGCCGCGGGAGTCGACGCGGAGATGGTGACGGAGGCCACGGATGGTTGGGAGTCAACCCGGAAGTGGTGACGGAGGCGCATGTTAGAAAATAAGTAAATATTGTGGTTGTGGTAACTTTGTAAGATATGCAAAGTTTGGAGAAAATTTCGAATGAGTTTAGAAATCAAACACTAGAGTTTGAAGATAAAGGCGAAACATTGTCTTCAAGACAGATTCCGCCGTTACTAGCACGAGCATCTCCGGTGGTCTATCTCCAAGATTCAGCCACCCCAACTTTGGTACAGCCGCTCGTTGCAAGCGATAGTACTGTGTTGAACTCGTTTATTTAGCCTTTGGTCGCAAACAACAAAACGGACGTCGTGAAGTAATCGTCGACGCAAGATAGCAACAAGACGTGGTGGTGTTCGGGAAGAACGAACTTGTTGTGGTGGAGTAAGGGAACAAAAGAGCAGAAAGGTAACAGGTGTTCAGCAGTAAAGGAACAACAGTACACAAGTAAAGGAACCAGCGTACATCATTAAAGTAACAGTCGCGTTATATTGTAGGAAAGGAGGCTCAGTACAGCAATAAGGTAACCGCGGTATAGCAACAAAGAAACTGCGATACACCAGTAATGTATATGAGGAAAGGAAGTGTTGTATATCTCTCTATTTCTCTTTGTATCTCACTATCAGTTTGTTGTCTGTAGATCTGTGTATTCTCAAATGAGATCGGAAGCCTCCTTATATGGAGCGCGTCTCACCCACCGCGGAAACTGCACGTACCTGTTAGACTCTCTCATGTGTGTCATTAACATCGCTTTAATGGTCGGCTTTAACGGGTAGTCAAGAGAGGTTTATTGTTGTGTCTTAAACGCAACGTTGTCAACCGAACTCCAAACGACGCAACACAGATAACAAAACGTCGTTTCGAAACAAACAAAATAAAATAAAATATTATGAAAAAAAATAAACCCACGCACGCACTGAAAAGGGCCGGCGAGCGAACGAACGAATGCGCGCATGCGTGTGTGTCGACAAATACACAAGAGAAACAAACAAGCTTAAATTCTCATGCCCTCTTAGGTCCTAACATCTGGATAAAAGGTTGGCGGTAGAAAACTGAATACAAAAGCGCACACCGTCTAGTTCTTGCTGGGATGGCGCCGTGGAGTTGCAGAGTGGCGTGGAGTGTCTGGAGCTCTGCCACCTTGGTGATGGCTACGTGGAGCTCACGCCTTTGAACCAAGGATAACTGTGGATCTCGCCTCACTGGAAAGGCCGGAGAATGCATATTTATTTTCCAGGCGGGGAATGGAGAAATATCAAATCCTAACAAACAGAAGGGTTAGGGACAGATTGAAGACCGGCATGGAAGATGGCCGGAAGTATATGGTTACCGTGTTGGATGCGGTGGTGGAGTATCGTGATTACAAAAAGGAGGCGGAGCGGGAAGGCTAAAGCAGGGTGGGAAAAACAGGGCGGGCATAGTTTTAGTTTTGTCAGAATTGAATTAGCGGGAGGAAAGTCTTTTAGGAATAGGCAGACTTATGTAGGTGATGTTTCCTATTCTGTTTCGTCTCTGCCGTCAGCTTCGCAATCTGCAACCGTTTCTTCGGAAATGTCTTCAACTACGCCTGAGGAGCGTCTTTTATTAAAATCATGGACTTTAAGAGAGACAAAGCTTGCGACTGCTTCTTTCATTTCAGCATCAAAGGAAACTAGCTGTTCGCTATACCATTTTAAGTGTGTCAATGACTTGCTACCGTGGAGATGGAGAAGCCAGCCTTTTACTTGTTCTGCGGTTTCGCAACTTAATGTAAACAACTTTAACTGCTGCAGCTGTTGCTGTATGTTTGGTTGATTTGTACCCGACGGTGGCATCAAGAGTTTACCACAGTGTATACCTAGATGAGTCAGGTTTGTAAGGCTTTGCAGAATTTTGCTCGAGACATTTATTGTAAGCTTCAAATCTAGATCTTCTTGTATTATTAATGCCTTGAGCGAGGATGGCAGGCCTCCACTAGTACCTTCCGTCAACAAGTCTGCCAATAACAACGGACAATTATAAACATCCAACACTTCAAGAGAATGGAGGTCGCTAAAGCCTTGAAACCCGGGTTGTATTCGTACCTTTAGACAATAAGTAAACACTAAACGCTTTATTATGCTAAAACCTTTTGTGCGAATAAACGTTAATTGATAACAGTCTTTGAGGAAAAGATCTTGAACGAGTTTTAAATTTTCCATCCATTCTGGACAGTTCCTGCCACAATATTCGATAATTCTTAAAACAGCAACCTTTGGCCCCGGTTCCAAACCATCAAGAACCTCTTCATCGTAAACTCCCTCGAAGTCGGCATCCCATGTTAGGCTCAAATCCGACAAGTCATGCATCGTATTTAATTTAGCCCGCAATGCCTGCTCTTTGCTTTTTACCTTATGTAATTCTTTAATTGATAGTTCTCGCATCTCTTTCATGACGTGTAATCCTTCTAATCCATACCAACTTGATGCTCTACAATTCAATTCTCGGAGTAAACGAAAATTTTGAATCGGAAATTTTCTTACAGAATATACATCACAACCATCTAGTCGCTGGAGTTGATAGAGATTTGCTAGTGAGCTAGGCTTAATTGTAAAGTTGTTATCGTTTAAGTTTACGTAACGCAAGTGCTTAATTTTTGAAAATGAAATCTCAAACATGCAATTGAGCCTTATATTCAATATCCTCAAGAACTTTAATTTCGAGGTTAGAATTTGCAGCGAGGTACATATTCTATTTGCTGTATCTGCCGAGCTAACCTTGATTTCTAATATCACGGTACGTAAATTATTTATATGGTCAAAGCGGTGATCCTCAATCCAATTTATACCATCAGTAAAAAATGACAAATGTCGTACCGACGAAGGTATATGTTGTAGTCTACATGTATCTTGTATCATCATTGAGTCATTTGCAGAGGCCATCTTGGCTAGATCATGGATCAAATCATGCATAGTGAAACTTCTATCATCCTCAAAATTGAATCCTTTTAATTGATAAAATCCACCTTCAAAACTGAGGATATCGGATTGAAACATACTTCTATCAAGTAATTCATCCACATACTGGTCCCCTATTTCTTCCATTGTTATCCTTGTGTCTTGTGTCTGGACATAACCAAGTGCAATCCACATGTAGACAATTTTTCTTCTTTTATATTTATAATCTTTAGGATACAAGGCGCAAAATGCAAAACACGGCTTCAAGTGTTCCGGCAAATGTTGGTAACTCAATCTTAGAGCGGGCATGATGTCATTTTCCTTTTGTGGCAACGACCATAATTCACTTTTCAATATATAATCCCAATATTCTTCACTGAGATTTTTTCTCAAAATACGTCCAACTGTCTTGGCGGCTAAAGGTGAGCCCATGAGCTTCTTTGCAATATCATTCCTCATCTTCTCAAGTTCTGGTGGATATTTATCCATGTTGCCAAAAGCACATTTATTGAATAAAGGCAAAAATACATCTTCTTCCAAACTTTGCAATGGAATCTTCTTGGAGGAAGACATTGCATTTGCTACAAAATCACTTCTAGTAGTTACTAGAATTTTTCTTCTCTCGTATCCAGGTTCAATCTTGAAAAGCTTTTGTATTCTTTCCCATTTACTACTATCTTCATTCCACACGTCATCTAACACTAACAAATATGTTTTCTCTTTTAGCTCATCTTTCAAGCGTTTTTCAAGGATATCAAGATTCTCTTTTCTTATCTTATTTACATATTTATCTTTTGTCTCTTTGTCTTTGTTATTTTCATCTTTTTCTTTCATATAATATATATATTTCAAGATTTCACGTATGATTCTTAGTTCTGAGAAATCATCAGACACACAAATCCAAATCCTCAAATCAAAGCAGTTCTTAATTTTCTCATCATTGTAGACCATTTGAGCTAATGTTGTTTTCCCAATGCCACCCATACCGACAATATGAAGGATCGATACTTTTTTAGTACTCAGATTTGCATCATGGTCATTGTTGACGGTTAGAGTATTATCTATGAAGTAGTCAATAATGGCATCTCGAATAAGATCCCTACCATAGATTTCAATTTCATCTTCAAAATAGGATGTTGTTATCCTCCCTTGTGAATAAGTTGTATAATCTATGGTAGATCTAAACCGGTCTTCTACAACCTCAAGTTTGAAATATGTTGCCAAATTCAAAAGATTGTTCAGTCTATCTTGAATCCCATTAATGTTTTCAACAATATCATCCTCAAATTTTCTATTAGGACCGTACTTATGAAGATACCTAGTAACATAACCTTCTTTCTTGATGATTGATTTCAATTGCTCATATTCAAGCATATCAAGAACATCATCTGCATCATATGTAGCCTCTTGAAGGCTTGCCACCCAAGCATGTATTCCTCTATTATCATTGTAATGTGCTCTCTTCTCAACATCAATAACTATTGTTTTTATGATTGATAAAGTATCTTGAAGCTTTTTAAGAGCATTCCTAAGTTTTAAATGGGAATTATCTTGTGCCTTTTCAATAACTCTTTTAATTACCAAGTTAATCAAGCCAGATAAAATAGAAGTACCGACTGTGACTACTGCTTCAGCCATTGTAACAGATGTCAATTAGATAATTAAATGAAAGCCTCTCCAAATTCTATGATAGATAAGATTCTGTCTTACAAAAAATGAGGCCATGGATCAATATTATTGTGAATATTACAATCTTATGTATCAGCTATAGAAAGAAGACAAGACTTTAAAATAAATTCAATACTGAAGAAGATAAATGATAAACTATCTTGCCCACACTCTTCTTATCTCTAATTTAAAAGTTTGGTTAGAAGAAGAATTCATGATATATACATACTAATAGATATAAAAGAAAATGTGATGAATTCTAAGATCATGCATAGACGAGGTATACCGTAAAGACAAGGTTTGTCTAGGAGAATATTTTGTGCTATATGGATACTAACACACATAAAAGAAAATGTGATGGATTCTATGGTCATGCATATAGAAGGTATACCTTATAGATACAATTTATACCATTGCGTAGATGGATCCTATTTTGTACATATATGTCAATTTTAAGGATAATCCATATTTTTTCTCTTTTCTAAAGGTTTGAGGGATATCTATATGTGAATGATCCACATATATAGAGGAAGTGTAAACTGTTGAATTATTTTTCTTTCATGAGTAGCGTAGGATGAATTAATGTACCTCATGGATTATTTAAGAAAAGATAAGAAATTAACAAATGAATAATTATTTTGAGATCAATATAATATATGACATACTACATTTTGTGTGTATCATATCCCTTATTTCCAAAAATGAATTCTTATTATGGTCGTTATGATAATCTTTAAGGTAGTGTTGCATTTAATCTAATATAGGAACACTTACCTTTAATAGAGAATGACATGGTTTATTAATAAAATCTTGCAACATTAGAAGCTCAACTTTCAAGACAGTACTTTTGTCGACATAAATAATAAATCATCTTCCAATATTTATCTAGTTATTAGGAGTGTTCAGACCGCATCTAAGTTTAATTGGTAAACTAGGGTTTAACTGGTTGATTACATGTTTACTTGGATTGAACATTTCTTAAATCTAATTAATGATGGTAATTCAATTATCATGTTTAAAATCTAATAAGAAGTTTAAGTGTGCTTTTGCCTTGAGAAATTAGAGTTTGAGTAATATAAACCCTAGTCGGTCAAAATTAGGGGTTTTACCCTACAAGCCAATGTTGGAGAGGAATGAGACAGGTAAGCAAAGGAAAATGAAAATGGTATCAAGTCTTGGTTAGCATGGTTGTCATGGAAGTTAGCATGGCCGTTTTGGGGCATTTACTCTTCAGTTGACATTTCTGTAGAATTCTAGATAGCAGTGCACTATTCGATTTTTATTTATTTTATGGAAGTTTGGAATGATCACAAATTTTTAATGAAGCTTTGTAACTCAATTATACACAACATTATAAATTTTAATAATTTTTGGAGAAGGTTTGATCTCTTAAATACACGAATTACAATAATTTTTTTATAACAGAAAATCTGCTGAAATACGAAAAAGTTTAGTGAGGGGTCAATGTGCAATTGACCCAAGCAGCTCAATTTCTCCATATGGTCAACCTAACACATTAGGTGCTCTCATAATTAATGATTCAATCTAGAGAAACTAAATCCTAGGGAGAGAGGGAGAGTTAGGGTTTGAGAGGAGAAAGAGGTGAAATTGCTGATTTAGAGTTTCTCTATTCGAGATATGATGAAATCAAGTAAGTTTAGCTTCTTTGCATAGACTTTAATGGTGAATCTTCTCTCACATGTCAAAAATCCGTCCCTCCTAAGATTTGATCTGAAATAGTATCAAAACTTCCCCTATTCTCACTCTTTCTTCATAGTCCCTCATTTTAGGATTTCTGAGTAGAAAGGAATAAGAATTGGGTGAATTGCTAGGGATTTGATATGAGATCGAGATTTTCAGGGATGAGAAGCATTTTTAAGGTGTTTTCACACCTTAAGGTGAGTGAGAACTTCCTTTAAATAGTATAATGCATGAAAATTTGTTAAATCATCCATAATCTTTAATTGCTTAGCATGCGACTACAAACCCTAAATTGTCTGTTTGATCTAAGTTGTTGCAAACTGATATGAAATCGATTCTTTCTCTGTTTGGATGAATTTTAGATGATAAATTCACATTATAAATGTATAAAATATATCCTAATGAGAATTCCCTAATTATTCGTAAAGGTTATAAGAGTAAACTGAAATATATGGAATTTGTCTATGACTAAAATTGTTGTATAATTAAATAAAGAAATTTGTTTATTTGGATCCCCTTGGTTATGAATGATTGTTTATCTGAATTCATAGTACATATATGTCAAATACTATCTTGGATTACAATTACGAATATATATCGTGAAATCCATTTGAAGGGATTTTCTTGACATGATAGACTTTATTTATTCAATTTTAGTCTTGATGCATGATATCTCAGTGAATGGCAAGGAAACCTAAATTCAACTCAGTTCTAAGGTTTCATACATATATTGATTGTATATGATTTAAGCAGTTTTTATTCAGTGAATGTTTATGTCGTATGAAATTTTGATGAGAGCCATGTGATAAGTGAATGAGGTAAATGAAACCCTAAGGATAGGGTGTTCAATCAATCAAGTATTTTGATATCAATGGTCTCAGTATGAGATGTGATGATGCTTAACAGTTCAATTGTATGTTTCTAGTGCATTTAATTCTACATGTTTGATCTCTTTGATTTGATATTTAGACAATAGAGTTTCTGATTTTCATAATACATATCCCATGAATAGCAAGTAATCAAGGATGGAAACCCAATCTAGTATCCTTTTAAAAGCATACATATCTAATTTAGTATTAAATGTCTGGTTGAAATGATTAATGTGATATTGTGGGTTTTTAGCTGAATATTATCTTATACGCATGTATGATTTGTTTATGAGATTCAGATTCTCTAATTCAAATACTTGTCATGAAATGATAAGTTATTATGCTATTGAAAGTGGAGAGATATGACATGCCCTAGATAGGGATGTTATTGATGCCATGCATATATGTGTGAAATGTTGAATGAGAATACTTATTTAGTAGACATGATATATGTTTGAATACATGAGAAATGCTATATGTGCACGAGTAAGGGGAAACCCTAAGAAAAGAGTAAACAATATGTTAAGCATTCAGTTCAGTAGTCTGAGTGGTCAGTTAGATACAGAGTTAAAAGAAATCAGTCTAAGAGAAAGATGTAATCGAAGTTATAATAGACTGAGGGGCCCTGAACACCATAGAACCCCTCTGAGAGGTCTGCGACTTAGGGGTGACACGACCTAACCCTGGCAGTGTCCAGTATATGGGGGTCAGAACTTACTACCAGGTGGTACGGGTGACGAAGCCCTAGTAGAAGTCTCCTAAAAATACAGTATGTAGTATCCAACATCAACCAGTGATCCTAGTGGCAATAGAGTACAAAAAAGCCAATAGGTGGCTTGATTCTCCGCCTGTGTGCTCAGGTTAGAGGAGGAGTCCAATTTTACGGCCCACAGGTGTGCCGAGGCCAGAGTGCCATTACACTGTTGCAGACCAGTGACGTAGTCAGGCTTATCAATCCTGGGGTGTCAGCTAAGTTTTGTATGGTGTGATCATAGTGCACTGCGAGCCTTCATATGTAGAGTACACTGCATATGATCAGGGCATAAGCTAAAATATGATCATATAGGTTTAAAGAGTTTCTTACAAATAAAAAGAGTTAAGAAATATTTGAGTACAGTTTCGTAGTAGTTGTTCTTTAAATGTCATATTTTTTATTTTAACTGTATTATTTTAGATCTGCTCAGTGTAGTAATTACTGTTGTTAGAATTGATATCAATTGCTCAAAGGTATATCTGTAATTATATCAGTGCTTTAGACTATTTCTTTGAAATACTCATTCACTGAGCGAGTAGGCTCACCCCTCTACTCAAAAATTTTAGGGAAACCACGTGGACTTGAAGAAGGCCAAAGCATCAAAGTAGATCTACCACATGATTTAAGTATGAGATTAGTTAAGTTCAGTCAGTCCTTGTCACTCTAGGTCCTTGTATAGATGTGGGAGAGTTATAAATGATTTTTTGTATCTTTATTTCCTTGATAAGAGAGAATGTATCTTATTATCATGTCGTATGTACATGGAAGTGTGAGAAACATAATGAGTGTATGGATGTGTATCATCAATGTTGAGATCATATTAGAGTAATAAAATTTTAATTCTCTTGTAAAGTTTGTTTATATAATTGAATGTGAGAAAACAAAGAGTTTGAAAAAGAAGAAAAGTCAGGAGTGAACTTTGTATTAACTATAATCCTCATAGTCATGCGCTAATCTCATGATTAGTGGTAATCGTGGGATGTGGGTGTGAAAGCTTGGTATCAGTGCTTAAGATGAATCGTCAGGGACCATTAGGATAGAAAGTCAGAGTTATAAGCATGGCAGATAGGAGGTGATGTATCTATAGCTCTGGGAGGTCTGAGTATTAAGCTACCCTGGCCTGGTATCTGAATACTTAGGTTGACCAATATCAAGCTACTCTGTCTATTCTTCTCTGGATGCCCTGGTTAGGTATGCAGAGGAAGGATGGGATATAGAGAAATCCTAGAAATCTTAGGGTTAGGATATCGAAATGTAATGAAGGAGTAAGAGATTAAACATAGAATGTGATACAACTCTTGCTTTATATTGCTTCTGTCATTGGAGATCAATAGAAATGCTCTTATATATGAATTTAGATTATCAGTTTGTAGAATATATATGGTTCTTTTATATTCATGTGTATAATGAAGTGATTCAGTTATTATTTATATTCTTTGTATTAAGTAGACCAAAAGGTATGTTTAAATGAGTTTGCCCTAAGTGGATATTCTTTCCACATGTTTGAGATTAATAGGAGTTGGTTAATCCTGAGTAGCTCTTGGCTTCAGGACTACAGGTTCGGCCTGGTCCGGTAGGCAAGATGCGGTACTGGGATCTAATGACTCCTATTAACAGTATAATAAGAGTAGACTCTAGATAAATTAGACCCACGACATAGTGATAATGTACATACACTAAGATGTTGAAACATATGGGAAAGATTAGAATAGCTAAGAATCAGTTAGAACTGATATCTGAGATTCAACTTTGGGGCCTCATATGAGAAACCCTTAATTGGAAATAAAGGAACACGATGTAAGGTTCATATTAAGTTTAAAGATTAGTATTATATGAACTCTAAATATGAGATATGGAAAAGATATGAGGAAAGTGTGTAAGGGCCAAGATAGTAAGAATCAATTATGAGGAATAGATCATATAATTGAGTAAAATGCTATTATGTACTCCAAAGCAAAGGCAAAAATAGAAGAAAAGAGTTGAATATACAATAAGTACATAGAAGTGAAGAGTCTTCAGAGGAGTTAAAGTAAAGAGAATTGGATGAACATGTAAATCATAAGACTAGAACAACAAACTTAGTTGAAACAAAAAGAAATGTAAAAAATGATGAGCTTGATTAAGGAATGAGTGTTATGATATAATTGATAGCATAGAATGTATATAAAGCTTAATGCATTCATCCCTATTAACTTTGGATTTTAAGTCTTTACAGAACAACAAACTAGTTTCTAAAAGAAGAACAAAAGTGTAGTTTAACAAATGAATAAGTCATACAAAGGTAGACTATATTCAGGAAGGAGAAAACTTGATTGAAGGAGAAACTAAGTTTGATCCATGCATGATTCGTTTGATTTAAAATGAAGAATATGTATTGTATTAAACATGAGGTGAAACTAGTAGAGAGAATATTGATTTAGAATTTTAACTTCACATTAGTACAAGGATAAAACGAAATATGTGCAACATGGTATTTATGATCATACATATGAATAAGCAACATGGTAAAAAAAATTTGAAGTTAAAGATGACAGATGGAAGAGTAGTATATGGTAAGAGGATTATGGAAAGTAAGGAAGGGTTTGAAACATGATGGAGTATTATAGATTAAAAAAGAAAGTGGTTAGGAGATTCAAGCAAGTGCTAATGAGTCAAGTATCCTTGTTGATAACTAATTAAACCTACATACGAGAAATGTACTAAGGAAATGTTTGAAGATAAGAATTGTAAGTCTCAAAATCATCTTATCTTTCATATCTTCCTTAATGAGAGCAAGGTGGGAATGAAGTGATAAGAAAATGAATCATATATGTTGCATAACCACCATGGTAGGGACATCTAGTGAATGTAATAATGAAACACAATATGATGATGAAACCCTAGTAGGGTAAATTGAGAATGTAATCTATCTAAATGGCCAAGTAAGAGAAAGGAAATTTAGGTGATGAGATAAGGAAGACTTTAGTAAAACTTGTGAGGTCTAAAGTTTAGATTTCAAATTAAGGGAGTAAAGTCATATCATAATAACATCATGTTACTGATGAGGATCTAACCCTAGAATGTTTAGAGTTGTAGTAGTTTATGGGTTGTCACTAGTGATTTGACCTTGAATACTAGCATCTCTATAGAACAAGATTATGAGATTTGCCCTATGAGAAGTAAACTAGCATTGATGGTATCTAGGGTTTAAAGGTAGCTAATTTGTAAGGTAGATAAACATTATGGAAATGATTCAGAGCAAAGAATAAGAAATAGATTTTAAATATAAGAGGTGTGTTTTGAACAAAAGGAGAAATACAATATGAGTGAAGGGCGGTATGAAATAAATTCTTGCAGTGATAGCAAGAACGACGAATAATCTATTTGTACCTTGTATGTTTCAATTTTAGGGATGCTCAATCTACATGATTAAAATGAGAAGGATAAGATGCAAAAAGTAAGTAGTAATGAATGAGGAGAGAGATAAGAGATAACAATGGCTTTTAGTAGTATGGGAATTTGTTTTTAGAAGTATAATTTGTTGAAGGTATACTAAGGGATGCAAATTTGTTTTACATATGATTTTAGTTCTACATGTGTGAGCAATATGTTAATTAAAGGTGTCTGATAGTTTAAGTCATTCATACCAATAATCTATCTTAGTATTAAACAATTGTGGTATGGTGATATGGGTTGAATGATGATGGAACAAATGGAGGGTTACCCTTAATAAGGTAGTCTTACCTATTCACTCATATGAATAGAAGGGACGATAACCATATTGTATTGATATGTAACCCTAATGAGGTATATCTTGTTATACCTATCTTTAATATAACTAAGTGATGGTAATTGGGTATGAATAGTCCTTGAATGACTAATAAAATCATGGAGTACTCTATTACTATTGTTGAAACCGTAGTATGCTATAACCCGATGGTTACACCTTGAATTATGTGTGGATTCATACTTGAGAATAGTATGGAATTGATGGTAATGCTTCACCTTATGCATCCATGATCCAATGGGGATGCCGTGAGTGGTATTGTACAATTGTTGTTGGATTTAGTCTTCCAACTCAAGACTATTTTGCTATTTGAGTAGTACAATAGTTAAATTTAAAACAACATGGTGAACTCTCCTTTGTGACTTAAAGGTAATATAGAACAATAGTACATATTGAGTCGTATGAATTGAGAAAGTTGGATCAGACTATCAATGTTGAGATAACACCTCAAGAGTATGAAAATATTGAAATGGTTGTTTTTCTCTCTATCCTATGATTGATTGTGGCATAGATAATTTGTTTGTTATTATTGAGAACTATTTCAAACATGTTGTGATTTAGTAAAGAATTAAAGGACTTGATGTTGAAAACATATATTGATTGTATATGATTTAAGTAGTTTTTATTCAATGAATGTTTATGTCGTATGAAATCCTTATGAGAGCCATGTGATAAGTGAATGAGGTAAATGAAACCCTAAGGATAGGGTGTTTTATAAATCAAGTATTGTGATATCAATGTTCTCAGAATGAGATGTGGTGATGCTTAACAGTTCAATTGCATGTTTCTAGTGCATTTAATTCTACATGTTTGATCTCTTTGATTTGATATATAGACAATAGAGTTTCTGATTTTCATAATACATATCCCGTGAATAGCAAGTAATCGAGGATGGAAACCCAATCTAGTATGCTTTTAAAATTATACATATCTAATTTAGTATTAAATGTCTGATTGAAATGATTAATGTGATATTGTGGGTTTTTAGCTGAATATTATCTTATATGCATGTATGATTTGTTTATAAGATTCAGATTCTCTAATTCAAATACTTGTCATGAAATGATAAGTTATTATGATATTGCAAGCGGAGAGATATGACATGCCCTAGATAAGGATGTTATTCATGCCATGCATATATGTATGAAATGTTGAATGAGAATACTTGTTTAGTAGACATGATACATGTTTGAATACATGAGAAATGATATATGCACATGAGTAAGGAGAAACAGTAAGAAAAGGGTAAATAATATGTTAAGCATTCATTTCAATAGTCTGAGTAGTCAGTAAGATACAGAGTTAAAAGAAATCAGTCTAACAGAAAGATAAAATCAAAGTTATAATAGACTTAGAGGCCCTGAACACTGTACAACCCCTCTGAGAGGTCTGTGCCTTAGGGGTGAATGACCTAACCCTGGCAGTGTCCAGTGTATGGGGGTTGGAACGTACTATAAGGTGGTACGGGGGACGAAGCCCTAGTGGAAGTCTCCTAAAAATACAGTATGTGGTGTCCAATATCAATCAGAGATCCCGGTGGCACTAGAGTACAGAAAAGTCAATAGGTGGCTTGACTCTCTGCCTGTGTGCTCATGTTAGAGGAGGAGTCCAATTTTATGGCCCACAGGTGTGCCGAGGCCAGATTACCATTACGCTATTGCAGACTAGTGACGTAGTCAGGCTTAGCAATCCCGGGGTGTCAGCTAAGTCTTGTACGGTGTGATCGTAGTGCACTACGAGTCTTCATATGTAGAGTACACTGCATATGATCAGGGCATAAGCTAAAATATGATCATATAGGTTTAAAGAGTTTCTTATAAATAAAAAGAGTTAAGAAAGATTTGAGTACAATTTCATAGTAGTTGTTCTTTAAATGTAATATTTACATTCTCTGTTATTTTACCTGTATTGTTTTAGATCTGCTCAGTGTAGTAATTACTGTTGTTATAATTGATATAAGTTTCTCAAAGGTATATATGTAATTATATCAATTCTTTAAACTGTTTCTTTGAAGTATTCATTCACTGAGCGAGTAGGCTCACCCCTCTACTCAAAAATTTTAGGGAAACCGCGTGGACTTGAAGAAGGTCAAAGCATCAGAGTAGATCTACCACATGAGTTAAGTATGAGATTAGTTAAGTTCAGTCGGTCCCTGTCATTCTAGGTCCTTGTATAGATGTGGGAGAGTTATAAATGATGTTTTGTATCTTTGTTTCCTTGACAAGAGAGAATGTATCTGATTATCATGTCATATATATATGGAAGTGTGAGAAACCGAATGAATGTATGGATGTGTATCATCAATGTTGAGAACATATTAGAGTAATAAACATTTAATTCTCTTGTAAAGTTTGTTTATGTGATTGAATGCGAGAAAACAAAGAGTTTGAAAAAGAAGAAAAGTCAGGAGTGAACTTTGTATTAAGTGTAATCCTCATAGTCATGCCCTATTCTCATGATTAGTGGTAAATGTGGGATGTGGGTGTGACAATGAGAGGAGTCAATATAGTGTGATTATGAAAGGCATATACACTACATCTATTATTGTAAATAGATAATGAATTTGGACATACATCTGATATATAGTTTACTTATTTAAAAAACTAATAGAAATACATGCACTCACATGTTCTCATGATTTTGAAACTACTAGCCTTCTGTCTTTTTTCCTTGAGGTTAGCAAGTGCAAAAATAATTAAAGCTTCTTTTATGTTATAGTCGATTTTCTTCAAATTTCCTCTAGCAGCTTATTTAGATATTATAATTGACAAGCCTACTCGTATGCTAAATTTAAATCAACAATAAATGAAATCACATACTTTTCTTGATTCTAGATCAATCAAACTGGGTCAGAATTCACATGCACCCACAGGCCGACCCATTTGAGTTGGGTTGAATGATGAAAATTGTCACCCACTCGAAATCACTCAAACCCATACCCACCCGTTTAATTATCAAGTTTCGTAAGGAGACCCTAGTATGACCTAGTCAATTGAAATTAATTGTATTAATAAGCATATGAGACACATACAAAATTAAGAGATGTGTCGACTTAGCACAAGTCTAATATTTATATTTAATTATAATAATTGCCTCCTCTTCATTATGTGTTTGTAGGGGTGGAACCATGATCTTATAATTGGGGGGATCAAGTTTGACTTTTACATATTACTTCAGAAATACAATAAAGGACATGCTTAGTTTTTTTATCATTTATATATATATATATATATACTTAAAAATGTATAAAATATTGGATTTTCTTTGATTAAAATTGTCATCTGTATGAACTCCCTTAACAACATAACATGCCCAAAAAAAGTAAAAAATTAACAACAATAATTATCTCTAATGATGAACTTGGTGAAACATAAAAGCGATAATTACTAAGACATGTATGTGTACGCCACTTACCGACATCGTGAGACAAGTATGCCCCAGATGAGGTTGCAGTTGAATGTAATAGGGGGGATGCGTTTGAACACACAATAAGGAAATATGTTTTGGTGAAGTACAAATTAAATTGGGTAGTAAAGAACTAAAAGGGGGTCTTTTGTACCTATAGAAACATGATTTTAATTCAATTTTTTTGCTTTCACAAAAATTAAGAATTCTAGAACCATCACAGATTGTTACATCTTCCTCAAGTAGTGAAGGTTGAGATTGGTGTGTGTGTGCATGTGTGTGTTTGTGTGAAGTATTATGTATCTGTTATCCCATGAAACTTACATGTATCAAACATTAAAATATAATGTAGAATCCATTTACTAAGTCCAACAATATAGATTAAGTCAAAATCATCAAGACTAGATGTGTTTAAAATATCACAATAATATGGCATGTATGTCATGATATATAACTATATACCATTCAACGGCTTCTACAATCTCAATAGCTAATCATTGATTAAGAACTATAAACTTTTCCCTTTTTTATTATCTACAAATGTAAAAATGAATTCATTTATAATACACATATAATCTAAATGCAGATAATATTACTGTGTAGAGATTTATAACCATGTTAAATAAGATCAAGTACATTTAAGCTACATATACTAAGGTGCAAATAAAGTTAACCATGTACGTATATGTTTACACAATGTCATTTTATATTATAGTAATAAAGTATAGAAAGTTATGTGAATGTGAAAATTTATAATCCAGATGAATAAATTTTTAAAAGGTACCCCACTTATGATTAAATAAGTTACTTTTTTGTTCATTAGTTTATCTTTATTAATGAGAAGTTGGACACATTTATTACAAGCTCCCACTCATAATCTTGTATATTTAATTCCTTGAGCGAGGATGACATGCCTCCACTAGTACCTTCAGTCAACAAGTCTATCAATAACAACAGACAATCATAAACAGCCAACACTTCAAGAGAATGGAGGTCGTGAAAGCCTTGAAACTCGTGTTGTATTTGCACCTCTGGAAAAAAGCTAATCATTAAACACTTTATTCTATTAAAACCTTTTGTGTGAATAAATTTTAATTTGTAACAATACTTGATGACAAGATTTCAAAGAAGTTTTAAATTTTCCATCCATTCTGGACAATTTCTACCAAAATATACAATAATGCTTAAAACAACGTCTTTTGGTCCCGTTCCAAACCATCAAGAACCTCATCATTGTTAACTCCCAATGAAAGGCCACCATTCCATTCTAGAGTCAACTTCGTCAAGTCATGCATCGTAACTAATTTAGCCTGCAACGCTTGCTCTTTGCTTTATACCTTATATAATTCATAAATTGATAGTTTGCGCATCTCTTTCATGACGTGTAATCCTTCCAATCTGTACCATCTTGATCCTCTGTAATCTGATCTTTGGATTAAATGGAAATTTTGAATCGAAAATTTGTTCTTAGAATATACAACACAACCAGCTAGTCGCTAGAGTTGATAAAAACTTGCTAGTGAGCTAGGCCTATTTATAAAGTTGTCACCATTTAATTTTACGTAACGCAAGTACTTAACTTTTGAAAATGGAATCTCCAGCTTGCAATTGAACCTTATATTCAATATCCTCAAGAACTTTAATTTCGTGATTAAGATTTGCATCAAGGTGTGTATTCTATCTGCCGTATCCGATATAATCTTGATTATCACGGTAAGTAAATTATTTACATGATCAAAGTAGTGATCTCCAATCCAATGTAAATCATTAGTAAAAAATGACAAATGACAAACCAACGAAGGTATTTGTTGTAGTCTACATGTATCTTGTATCATCATTGAGTCATTTGCAGAGACCATCTTGGCTAGATCATGGATCAAATCATGCATAGTAAATCTTCTATCATCCTCAAAATGAAATCCCTTGGATTGATAAAATCCACCTTCAAAATTGAGGATATCGGATTAAAACATACTTCTATCAAGTAATTCATCCACATACTCATCCCCTATTTCTTCCATTGATATCTATGTGTCTTGTGTCTGGATGTAACCAAGTGCAATCCACATGTGGACAACTTCTCTTCTTTTATACTTATAATCTTTAGGATTCAAGGCGTAAAAGGCAAAACATGGCTTCAAGTGTTCTAACAAATGTTGGTAACTCAGTCTTAGAGCGGGCATGATGTCATTCACCTTTTTTGGCAATGACCATAATTCACTTTTTAATATATAGTCCCAATGTTTGACACTAAGATTTGATCTCAAAATGTGTCCAACTGTCCTGGCGGCTAAAGGTGACCCTATCAACTTCTCTGTAATATCATTATTAATCTTCTCAAGTTCTGGTGGATGTTTATCCATAATCCCAAAGGCACATTTTATAAATAACAGCAAAAATACATCTTTTTCCAAACTTTGCAACAGAATATTCTTTGAAGAAGGCATTGCGCCTGCTACAAAATCACTTCTAGTAGTTACTAGAATTTTTCTTCTCTCGTATCCCAGTTCAGTCTTGAAATGCTTTTGTATTCTTTCCCATTTACTACTATCTTCATTACACATGTCATCTAACACAAGAAGATATGTTTTCTCTTTTAGCTCAATTTCTAATTGTAGTGCTAGTGTATTAAGGTTTCTGTTGTTTCCAATATCTTCAATTTTTCTCCCACTTGCATAATATATATGTTCTAAGATTTCACATACAATTTTGAGTTCTGAGAAATCATCAGACACACAAATCCAAATCCTCATATTAAAGTAGTTCTTAATTTTCTCATTATTGTACACCATTTGAGCTAATGTGGTTTTACCAATACCACCCATACCAACAATGTGAAGGATTGGTACTTTAGTGGTACTTTGAAGTGCATCATGATCATTGTTGGTGGTTGAACTATTAGCTAAAAAGTGGTTAACAATGTTATCTCGATCAAGATCCCTACCATATATTTCAATATTGTTTTCAAAATAGGATGTTGTTGTCCTTCCTTGTGAGTTACTCGTATAACTTATGCTCAATATAAACTGGTATACTACCACCTCAAGTTTGAAATAAGTGGCTAATTTTAAAAGGTGGTCCAATCTATCTTGAATCTCGTTAATTTTTGCAAAAATATCATGCTCAAATATTCTAATAGGATCAAACTTATAAAGATATCTAGTAACATAACTTGGTTTCTTGATCCTTGTTCTCAATCGCTCATATTCAAGCTCATCTAGAACATCATCTACATCATATGTAACCTCTTGAAGGCTTGCCATCCAAGCTTGTATTCCTATGTTATCATCACAAGATGCTCACTTCTCAACATTAATAATGATTCCTTTTGTGAATATAAAGTAATTTGAAGCTTTCTAAGAGCATTCTTAAGTTTTGACTGGAAACCCACCCAACCATCTTGGACCTTTTAAATGGCTCTATTAATAACAAAGTTAATCAAGCCTGATAAGACAGAAGTACCTAATGTCATTACCACTCCAACCATTGCAACGGATGTGAATGAGACAACTAAGTGAAAGTCCCTCAAAATCCCTTGAGATATATGATTCTGGCTTAAATACAAAAATGTGGCCACAAATCAATAATATTGTGATAAATCACAATCTTATATATCAACTACACAAAAAGAATAAGACTTTACATTACCTTCAATAATAAAAAAGATAAGTTGTAAACTATCTTGCACACACTTTTCTTATAGCTGCCACCACATATAAAAGGACATGTAATGGATTCCAGGATCATGCATAGATGATGTTTGCCTAACACATATATTATTTGGAATGATACATAGATGGGTCCTTCTATTTTGTATAGATGGTTCAATTTTGAAGAGGATTCATATTCTATTTTATTTCTTAAGGGTTTCTGGGATAGTTTTATATAACAATACATGGTCTATAAGCACTAGTGAAAACTCTTAAAGGATTTTACTACCCGAGGAGAAAATGATGAATGAAAAAGAACCTCTTGGGCTATTACTAAAAAGAAGAAATTGGAATATTAGTAATTATTCAAGGATCTTTATCATACATGACATGCTATATTTTGTGTGTGTCACATTTTTTATTTGCAAAAATCATGTCATTTAATGATCAATACAATATTCAAGGCAATGCTACAACAAATTTTATATAGGAATACTTACCTTTGGTATAGAATAGTACGATTACAAATAAAATCTTACAACATTAGACAAAATGTCAATTTTCAAGAAGCTCTTTTCTTTTTTACTTAAATCATAATTTATTTTCCAATATTTTATCTTTTTCCTATGAGACAAGGTAGTCCATACAATGTCATCATTGATGGGGTAGAAACTTATATTTTAGCTATTATTGTAAAAGGAAATTAAAATATGACTTGTTTGTTAGATATGATATACCAAATTCTAAAATCAACAAAATTATATGCAATCATATGTATAAATGATTTATAACCACTAGCTTTCTTCAATTTTCTTGAGATTAGCATGTGAAATGAAAATTTACAATCATTACTATATATGTGTCATTCTTCAAATTTCCTAAATCACCTCATTTAGATAATAACAAAGACATGATTACTCATTGATTATGACATAAATCAATAGAAATGGAATTATATGCTTTAAGTTATTGAATGGGTGCTTGTAGAGACAAATTACTTATTCCTTGTATTAATAGTTTATATAACATGTATCATGTAATTATTTATGAAATAACCAACACTCATGAAGTCATTATCCATCCTTATTGTGAGACAATTATCTTTCCTACTTTTTTTCATCCTTAGGATGTAACTTTACATAATTCTATGAGCAAAATTATCATCCAGAGTGATTTAGCTGATAGGGATGTGGTCCAATGTTGATTCACAATTAATTAAAATAACTATACAATGTGTTTTTTCTATAAGATGAACATATTGACTATGGAATTTTTCCTTTCATAACTTTTACGTTATCATTAAGTTACAAGTATCCCTTGAATCTCATATAAATCTTCATAACCTGATGCAAAAATATATATAGCCTTTATGCATAGGGATACCATAGTACAATTTTCTTTTTCACATATCAAATTATATTATATCCATACTTTAGAAGCATGGACCTTTCTAAAAGGTTTTTTCCCATGGAAATGTGCACTACCTATTTTTACAAATATTACTACAAACTAGGGTTCGATGATATCCCAAAATATTACTACATATGGATTAATTATGTAAATGTTAAATATTTAATAAGTAAAGCACAAAAGCTATAAGTATTTGTGAAGAAATTAAATCATATGTCATGCGACTCATAATTTATGAGGTACATCAAATGTATACATGTTACAAACAAGTGGTGAACAAGAAATGACCTTCTAAAATCTTTAGTTTTACATGTAAGAACCTACAATTACCCCCAAACAATTAACACAATCATAAATACCTAAATTCCATCTGGTTGACACGAGAATAATGGTCGGAGAAAGTGGCATCTCGAATAAGGGTTGGTCGGGTATACTACACGTGTGAAGGATCCATTATGAGTTCAAACAAAACACATGGACATTCTAAGTAAAATTGTCATGATGAGCTTATGTATCACATGTATGATAATGGTTTGTTGATCCTTATTATAAGGCATGAATTGATAATGATGATCTTGCATGAGATGATGTGATGGTCTTAATGACTTGTGGGCATGTATTGAGCCCTATGGAGATGTAATCCTCTTTATGATGACTGTGGTTGGAACCCTGGAATAATGTTGTAAGGATTTGAATCATGTGGTAGTATGATGACAAGTATGGTCTGATGAATGATAATGAATAGTATCATGTGGTTTTGTGATTAAGCATTACAGCTCATACATTTTATATCTTCTGAAGTTGTTATATATTAATGCTAGCTATAAATGAATTAGGTTTTGTATGTCCACTTGTATGATGCATCCTTAATTCACCCAATTCAACTTAACTAATCAAGTGAAACCCTAATCATGTAGTGTTTTGTGTCATGGAACCATTCAGTGTCAGGACTTACTGAATGGGGAAAGGAGTATTCCTAAGGGAAACTTGTTGGTTATGTGTGCCCAGAGAGCCAATCATGTGAGGACTGTAATGGAATACTGTGTAAAAATGATTTGATTATTAATAAAAGGAAAGATTTCAATTTATTTTGTTTGTCCAGTTATGATATAATGACATAACATAATAAATGTCTAGAGAATAATATTACGCAATGGCGTATGTATTTAGGTTAAGAACCTGAGAAATGGTATCATACAGATGTTAAGAGTACATATTTATATTCTCATGATGTCCTTGATCGGTTGTTATTGTGGAATGTTGATGAACAACAATAACACATAAGATCAGAGTGTGAGTTGGTTGATGACTGAGTTTCGGTGGTCATGATATGGTGATATCAAACCAATCACATGGATATATGTTAGAGAACAATGTATCAGACAGACCCAATGTGAGACTGACACATGGAAGCCATCTTCATGGAAGTCATAGTCAGTTCACACAGTGATGGTGGTAGTTGTGTTTCTCATACCTAAATTCACTACACTCAACACATGTCGTTGGGTACACTTTGACATCATTTAATGCACTCTTGAAATATGGGTTGTTGTAATAATTATGATTGGGTTACTTTGACACATGGGGATTGATTGTGACTGATAGACATGGGATTTGTCCCTCCTACTAGAGTGTGATGTTCTAGGCCTCTTGATAAGCAAGATTGAGAATAGCATGGCCATGCGCACGTGGGTCAATATGTGATATTGAGCTTACATATATCTTAGACAGTCTGCTCTTGGTTCAAAAAACAAGATTGAATAATAATGAGGGTGATAGCTCCATGGCTCTAGTTCAATCTGGACATCAGTGATAAAGGAATTATACAAACACTGCAACACCATACACATATTGTAGGTTGAAGTTGTTTCCCAAATTTTCTATTTACTTGGGTAGAAATGATGTGTGGCTAGGCACCACTCTTTTCTTGTAATGTCATAAGATTTTAAAGACACTCACTACCAACGTAATATGGGACCTATAGGGTCACACACATAGGTCTTGACCAAGAAAAGGAGTTCATATTTTGAATGAAAGTTGAATTAAGTGCTAAAGTGTTTAGAGATTTGATTCAGGTAACTGAGAGGATAACAACACTGCTAGACGCCCATCTCAAGTGTTGAGATGGTCGTCTACGAGTGCCAAACGGTCGTCTCAAGGGCTGAGACAGGCATCTGGTGTCAGGCTTGGTTAAAGGATGAAATTGGCAAAAGGAATGAACCGACCTGGCCAAACGAGAACGACTCGGGTCACCAGACGACCGTCTAGGTGAACTGAGTTAGTTGTTTCACATGGGCAAAATGGTACATCTCAATCGGGGAAGGTTCTAGTTATTTCCCTATTTGTTTCACTGAAACAATTCTTGTTGCATAAGGAAATCAATGTCTAACATTGATGGGAATTAATATGCCAAATTTGTGTACAACTAGGAATAGTGAAACGACCATCTCACAACATGAGACGACTTTCTCACATGTGAGATGACCATCTCACTGAGCCAAATGTCCAATTCGGCGGCTGCATGTTGCACAGTTCTCAGAGTTGTTGCAAAAATTCTAGCTATCCCAGTCCTTCCCACACCCGCACATTAATCTTGTATTGATTCGGGACTGGGAACCCTAACCCTAACCCATCCTATAAATATAGGGATACTGGAGGCTTCCCAAAATACAACAACATAATAGAAAAATGAGAATCAATTTCTCTAACAACTGTTATCCTCTCTAGTTGTGGTAACTGAGAGAGCCCAGACAAGTCCTACTCACAAGGGAGGGATAGCCACGAGAGAGAACAACTGTGAGTTGGCATTGTGAGAGAGCAAGCTGGTGTTAGTACGCCAGTAGGAGGGAAGACTCCTTCCTATCTAGTCCAACAGGATGGTAGGAGTTCTAGGCGGTCTGTGTGGACTACGATATAGGAAGGAAGTTGTTGCTTGCCACTTGGAGGATAATATCAACCAACAGTCTGTGACAAGAGGAGTTGTTGAAGAAGAAAATGTTTGTGGCTACAGTCTGTGGTGCACACCAGAGTGGTGCAATAGATAGACGTGTCCCAGTGCAACTAGGGTTCAGAGTTGCACATCTAAATGATGAGGATTGTTGCTGGACTTGCTCTAAGACCACGTACATTTGTAAACCATCCTTCTATCATTATAGTTATTGACGAGATCTACTAATCATGGGGAATATGATAGATAATTTTTTAAAATTCCACTACTTTCTTTTTACCATTTTACCCAACAGTGGTATCAGAGACAACATTAATTTACTATATAATAGGATAATCGATATGATCAGATGTTGGTTTTTTCATTCTATAATTGCATGTGATGTGAATAATATCTTGTCAAATCCAAACACCACGATAATCGTGAATATATATATGCAATTTACACACGTCACCCTAAAAGGAATTTTGATCATGGATGTGTAACATGGTTATGGCCAATAACCCCTATCTATGTATGGTTGGTTTATCATGTTTATCTCGGTCTACGTACCAAGCCTATCTTACCTTCCAATGTAAAGTTTATTCTTTCCTACATTTACTCCCCTAGAATGTAACTCGAGCTTTTCATACAATTATGTAATAAAGCAGGTAATTTACTTTCCTATTGATGAAGAATGTCACCTATCAGCTGGCGAGACAACCGTCTAGAGGTCTGAGGCAACCGTCTGGCGAGATGACCCAGAGCAAGAAGAACCAAGCGGGTCGACCATTTGGAGGAGCCAAATGCTCATCTGTAATAGGACCAATCGACCATCTGGAGGAGACAGACAACTGGGTGGAGACCCAACTAACCAACCATGAGGTGAGTTGACCAGTTCAAAGATTGAACCAGTCAACCTGGACTGGCAAAGCACAAGGCTTCATCAACAACAAGTTTCTACATGTGATGCATACCTAGATGATGTAATCCTTTGTGGCTCCAAAGGATTACATTAGGACTAGCCATAACCATCGCTTTCGTTTATTGCATGTTTTCATTGTGGTATATAGCATGTATATGATGCACACTATATATGTGGTGATTGGATAAAGTATATGTATATACTTATAAAACAAACTCCATCTAATTAAATATCAAGTCTTAGATGCCTTCCATTAACAATACACATGAAAAACTTGATCTACTAAGCATAGGTTTGCACAAAGTATGGTGCACCATCTATCTCATGGAAGTGTGATGATAGATATGCAGATTTGCACAAAGCATGGTGCGTATCTATCGTATTCGTTATTGGGTTAGGCTTAACTGGTGACTTGGAGAGCCCAAGCCTAGAGGCAGACAGATGATCATGGCAAGGTGTTGCACATGCCATCTATTCAAGAGTTGCATATGATGCAATTGACATGATTACCCACCTATATAGTTAGGGTATGGGTGATCGGTAAAAGCTAACTCATGAATTGATGAAATATAGATCTTGGAACACTAGAATATTATACCTGCAATATTCCAAAGTTGATATTAAGGGCTATTAACTCAAATAAAATAGTGGGAGTGATAATTAATTAAAGACTTAATTAATATAAAATTTTCAAATCAAATCAAATCAAATCAAAAAGGATTTTGAGAAATGCAAATTTTTCTTTTATAGAATCAAATGATAAACAAATCCACATTGCAATTGGACGAATTAAATGAGATTTATTTCCATAACTGGTTCAGGATCTTGAGAAGTGTTCTGCATGATCCTGAAATACCAATGCCAATATGCACTCCTAAATTGCCTAAGACAAACATGGATGCTTCTACGAAGGAGAGGAAGAGTTGTTGGTCAAAGGTTACACCGATGCAAGCTTCTAGACCGATCAAGATTATTACAAATCACAATTGGGATTCGTGTTTTGCCTTAACACAAAGTTGTGAGTTGGAAGAGTTCCAAGTAAGAGAAAGTTGTTGATTCTAAAATAGAGGTCGAGTATATTTCTGCATCGAGTGCAGCAAAGGGGGCTGTATGGATCAAGAAGTTCATCACAAAACTTGGGGTCGTCTCTAGCATCAATGAGGCAATCGAGCTATATTGTGAAAATAATGGAGCTATTGCACAAGCTAAGGAACCCAGATCACATCAACACTCAAAGAATATACGAAGGAAGTTCCATCTCATATGAGAATTCATGTAGCATGGAGATGTAAATATTTGTAAAGTACCAATTGAAAGTAATGTTATTGATCCCTTGACAAAAGACTTTCACGCAGAAGCATGATGGATATGTAAGGTCATTCAAAAAAATAATTCGAGGGTGATTGGTTCTAAGTGCAAGTGGGAGTCGGTTGGTTATATGTGCCCAGAGAGTCAATCGTGTGGTGATTGCAATGGCATATCATGTAAAAATGATTTGATTATTAATAAAAGGCAAGCTTCCAATATATTTTGTTAGTTCAATTATGAGATAATGAGATAACATAATAAATGCCTAGAGAATAATATTACTCAATGACATATGTCTTTAGGTTAAGAACCTGAAAAATGAGATCATAGTGATATTAAGATTACATATTCATATTCACATGATGTCCCTGATCGGTTGTTATTGTGGAAGGTTGGTAGACAACAATAACACATAAGATCAGAGTGTGAGTTGGTTGATGACTGAGTCTCATTGGTAATGATATGGCGATATCAAACCAATCACACAAATACATGTTAGAAAAAAATGTATCAGACATACCCACTATGATACTAACACATGGAAGCCATCTTCATGGAGTTCATAGTCAGTTCTCATAGTGGTGGTGGTGGTTCCTACACCTAAAATCACTGCACTAAACACATGTCCTTGGGGACACTTTGACATCATCAAATGCAATCCTGAAATATGGGTTGTTATAACGGTGATCATGTTGTGGCTTTGACACATGGATATTGACCGTGAGTGATAGACATGGGATTTGTCCCTCCTACTGGAGTGTGATGTTCTAGGTCTCTTGATATGCGTGACTGAGAATAGCATCGCCATGCGAATGTGAGTCAATATGTGATATTGAGATTACATATATCTTAGAAAGTATGCTCTTGGTTCAAGAAATAACATTGAATAATAATGAGGGTGACTGCTCCATGTCTCTAGTTCAATCTGGACATCAGTGATAAAGGAACTATACAAACAATGCAACACCATACACAAATTTTAGGTTTAAGTTGTTTCCCAACTTTTTCATTTAGTTGGATAGCAATGATGTGTGACTAGGCACCACTCTTTTCTTGTGATGTCATAAGATGTTATGAACACTCACTGCCAACATAATATGGGACCTATAGGGTCAGACAGATAGGTTTTGACCTAGAAAAGGAGTTCAGATCTCGAATAATAGTTGAATTAAGTGCTAAAGGGTTTAGCCATTTCATTCTAAACTCACATGCTGATGCCAGACGCCCATCTCAAGTGTTGAGACGTCTATCTGGGAGTGCCAAATGGTCGTCTCAAGGGTTGAGACAGGCGTCTGGTGTCAGGCTTGGTTAAAGGATGAAATTGGCAAAAGGAACAAATTGACCCGGCCAAACGAGCACGAATTAGGTTACCAGATGACCATCTGGGTGAACCGAGATGGATGTCTCACATGGGTGAGATGGTGCAACTTGATCGGGGAAGGTTCCAGTTGTTTCCTTTGTTTCACTTGAGCAATTCTTGTTACACAAGGAAATCAATGATTAATATTGATGGGAATCAATTTGCCAAATTTATGTACAACTGTGAATAGCAAAACGACCCTCTCAGAGCATGAGACAACCATCTCGCAGCACGAGACAACTGTCTTGTGTGCGAGATGACCTCTTAGCTGAGCCAAATGGTTGTTTTGGCTGTCTCAAGTTGCACTGTTCTCATAGTTGTTGCAAAAATTTGAGTTGTTTCAGTCCTTCCCACTCCCTTACATCAATCCCATATTGATTTGGGACAAAGAACCCTGACCCTAACCCCTCATATGAATTTATGGGTACTGGGGGCTTCCCAAATATTGAAAAACACAATAGACAACTGAGAATTAGTTTCTCAGACAATTGTTGTCCTCTCTAGTTGTGGTAACCGAGAGAGCCTAGGTAAGTCCTACCCGATAAGGGAGGAATAGCCACGGGAAAGAACAACTGTGAGTCGTCATTGTGGGAGAGAAAGTTGGTGACTAGTACACCAACGGGAAGTATGACTCCTTCCTCTCTGGTCCAGTTGGACGATAGGAGTTCTAGGCGGTCAGTGTGGACTACCACAGAGGCGGGAAGTCGTTACTTGCGGCTTTGAGGACAACTTCAACCAAGAGTCCATGATAAGAGTAGCTATTGAAGAAGACGACATTTGTGTCCCAGTGCAACTAGAATTCAGAGTTACACATCTACAACGATGAGGATTGTCACTGGACTTACTCCAGGACTAGGTACATCCATAAATAATCCTTCCTGCATTATAGTTATTGACGTGATCTGCTGATCATGGGGAATATGGTAGATTTTTTTTAATTCCGCTGCCTGCTCTGTACCATATTACCCAATAAAACTTAGAGCGCATACTATTGAGTATGCAGGGTGCATGGAGAGTACATCCTTGTCATCCAAATTCCAAGGTGTTTGAGAATAGTTGTGGTCATGTCTTGATGTTATGAATATGATATATGAGGACAACTGTGGGAAATATTACAGTAGTACTCAGATGATATAGGTGTGTACAACCTAGTTTCGGGCTCCATGATCTTTATACCAAGGATGGGACGGTGTATAGCATATTGACTAGATGCCACTATAGGCATCTTGACTATTATGTCACTATCTTTTCACTCATACTAATTGAAGGTGGGAGATCTCAGGATGTCGGTACTCCTATATTTGGTACAGGACTGAATAACACTTCACAGTGGTCAGTTGGAGTTTGAGTGGTAAACCTGACTCTCCCTAGGCTTAATAAAATATGTAATACAACACAGTAGCATATCTTTTTAGGGTTATATATTGCACTTCACATTGGATGAGAACCCTTGTTTGCTCTTCTTACATATACTTGATGTATAATGCAATAAGAGAAGTAGCTATACTTATGTTGAATAGATGAACTGCTATTGTTGGTTATGATTATGATGTTATCCATATCATGTTGTTGACTATGCTTACACTACTAGACATGCCTCTGTAATTAAAGATGTTTAAACTACTAATCATACTTATGCAGAGAGTTGTTCTTGTGATGTTAGTTCTAATTATGATGTAGATTTTCTCAACCTGTTAGACATGCTAAAACTATTAGTTATGGTTATCTTGCTAAACTTATTCATGATGTTAGATATGCTTATGATACTAGACGACTTATACTGTTAGCAAGGTATATGACGATAGTCAGGCTAATGATGATAGTTGTTATCTGCTCCTTTATGTATTTTTTTTAATCATATCTCTTTCCATGTCTATCTGTTTAACATGCTTAATATGCTTAAACTATTTAATTACTTAAATTGTTATAATCAATAAGCGATGTTGAGAGTTATATCTCTCGCTCGTACATGGGTCTCATCCTTATTGTTCGCCACATCTTTTTAGGTTGTCGGCAACAACGATAGTAGACCTGTGGCAGCATGGAGGAGCTATGGTGATGGACCTTATCAAAGGTTGTTAGAAGTCTAGTGTGTCATAGAATCATCTATGTACTCTCAGGTCTGAGCGGGAAAGTTTGTAAATAATGTTTTTTAATTGAATCATATTTTTAGTAGCATTCTGATGCATGTACACGTGGCATATATGGATATTGCTTCCTACGAGATTAAGAGAGAAATATTTCTCCCCCCTCTCCCATTCCCATTGTAGAGGCCAAACGCCTGAGAGGGTCGTGAATCAAGGCAGCAACTGGGATTCAAACCCGGATCCCTTTGTTAGGGGACACCGTTCTTGACCAAATGAGCCACTCCTTGTTAGATATGGAAATTATTTCCTATGTATATATGTGTTGTAGCTGAGGCCATACAATAAATTGTATACAATTCTTGGTATAGTATGAATACAAGAAAAATGTTGTGCTCTTATGTAATGTTTTAGAGCGTATTGGTGATGTTGAAATCAATTTTAGTTTACCCTCATTTTTGGGTATATGATAAATTGGTGATCTATCATGTCTTGTATTTGAGTAATCTCATTTAGTGTAATGGGTTTTCACAATGAAGGTATAATCCTCTTCATGAACTGACAAGGATTGGTATCATGTAAGGATGTGATAAGTATTATATCTCATACATTTTATATCTTTTGAAGTTGTGATATACTCATGTTTTTGTAAAACTCTTTTAGGGTTAATATGTAACTTGATTGATGCAGCCTTAAATAACCCAATTGGCATTAACTAATCCCAGTGAAACCCTAATCACGTAGTATCATATGTCATGTATTCATTCCAGTGTCAAGATTTACTGGATGGAGAAACAAGTATTCCTCTATTGGAAGTTTGGAGTCATATAATGTCAAGTATATGCATGTTTTCTTTTGAGGATGGTTGTGATCGTACGTCAGTAGGAGAACAGATGCGGTCGTATCTCAAATACTTATATATGTGGTGTGTTTGAGGATATATGTGGTTGTTCCATGGATGATAGGGTTAATATACCCTGGTTACTAGTTTCGTTACCTATATACCAAGGACAGACTAGGCTGTTTTGCAGCTTGACTTATATGTCACTGCAGCAGACTCGTATTGATTGAAGGTAGATGAGATCTTAGGATTCCAACTGTTGTAAATCTTGTGCATAACTGATTTTACCTTAGTAGTGGTGAGTTGGAGTCTGAGTGGTATACCTCAAACCCCCTAGGGCTTAATAAAAGACATAATCCAACCGTGTAGCTTATCTTCCTAGGGTTAAGCACGTTTTACATTGTTTGATGGCCCTTGTCTTGTCTCTTATAATATTTTGTTGATGTATAATGTGGTAGGAGAAGTTAACTGTATAGAAGATAATAGTTTATGTGTTCATATGTATATTGTACTAATCATGTTTAATACTATTTTAGTTTCTTGGTCTGTTTTATCTGCCTTAGATGTCAATCTATATAATCTACTGAAAAATAACATAACTTGTTGTAATCAATAATCGTTGTTGAGAGTTATATCTCTCACTGGGACATGAGTCTCACCTCATGGGTCAACACAAATTTGTAGGAGATCGATAGTGACGTCGTTAGGATCGTGGTGGTGAGGAAAACCAACTTAGAAAGCATTAGGAGCAGAAGGTTGGCTAGTAGTTAGTGTGTCCTAGAGTCATCACTGTACTCTCAGGTCTAGGTAGGGGATGTGTTTAGAAGATATGTACATTGACTCGAGCTTTTGGCATTATATCGATGTTGTATATGACATGTATATACGTGAAATGATATGTTTTGTATATAGATTGTGGCTGAAACCACATGACAAATATGTAAAATGTCTGGTATGGTATGTACTCTTGTTCATGTTTATGGACTTAATGTAAATGTTTCTATACATGTTTATGAGGTTTATTCATTTTAATTATCCCACTTTTCTAGTTATGTGGTTAATTAGTGAACGATCAAGTTTTGAGTTTTGAGTAATCTCATTCAGCGTGCGGTGCGTCAAATAAAGTATATGACTTACTAAGTGCATGTCAGTTCAATGTGATAATAATAAGCTATTAGGTGAATTGATGACATATGAGTACAATTTAACTCTTTTTAATATCTCTTTATTCACTAGAAACTTATGACATGTAATGACCTTCTATCTCGATTTTATTTTGTATGGTGTTGTATTTAAATGATTTTTTTGTGAATTGAAAATGTATTAGAACGGATATATTTTGTACCTAGCTGGACAAATTGATATAGATTAAATAAGCTCACAACTTCTATGATCAAATATATTATTTGATATTTGGAGGGGGTGAAAGTTTTCTCATATAACTGTAGATGCAAGAATTAGTGAAGACACTAAGCTCAGGGTGTTGTAGTTAGTATATGATACTTGAATGAGTATTTTTCATAACCTTAATTTGATTCAATCTCAATATTATGAACAAATACAAAACGATGATATCGAATACATCTAACTTTAGATGATATTGATATATAATGCCTAGATTTGTGATTGTAGAAAAGCATGGTTGATGTGTAATGTGGTAGGAGAAGTTAACTGTATAGAAGATAATAGTTTATGTGTTCCTATGTAAATTGTACTAATCATGCTTAATACTATTTTAGTTTCTTGGTCTGTTTTATCTGCCTTAGTTGTCAATCTATATAATCTTTTGAAAAATAGCATAACCTGTTGTAATGAATAATCGTTGTTGAGAGTTATAACTCTCGCTGGGACATGAGTCTCACCTCTTGGGTCAATACAAATTTTTAGATTATCGGTAGTGACGTCATTAGGATCGTGGTGGTGAGGAAGACCAACTTGGAAAGCATTAGGAGAAAAAGGTTGGGTAGTAGTTAGTGTGTCCTAGAAACGTCAATGTACTCTCAGATCTAGGCATGTGATATTTGTTTAGAAGATATGTACATCGACTCAAGTTTTTAGCAGTATATCGATGTTGTATATGCCATGTATATATGTGAAATAATATGCTTTGTATATAGATTGTGACTGAGACCACATGAAAGATATGTAAATGTCTGGTGTGGTATGTACTCTTGTGCAGGTTTATGGACCTTAATATAAATGTTTCTGGACAAGATTATGAGGTCTATTCATTTTAATTATCCTAATTTTCTAGCTATGTGATTAATTAGTGAACGATCATATTTTGAGTTTTGAGTAATCTCGTTTAGCGTGTGGTGCGTCACATAAAATATATGACTTACTGAGTGCATGCCGGTTCAATTGATAATAACAAGCTATTAGGTGAATTGATGACATGTGAGTGCACATTAATTCTTTGTAATATATCTTTATTCATTAGAAACTTGTGACATGGAATGACCTTCTATCTCGATTTTCTTTTGTATGGTGTTGTATTTAAATAAATTTTTTTTGTGAATTGAAAATGTATTAGAACGGATATATTTTGTAACTAGCTGGACAAAATCGGTATAGATTGAATAAGCGCACAACTTCTATGATCAAATATATTATTTTATATTTGGAGGGGGTGAAAGTTTTCTCATATAACCATAGATGCAAGAATTAGTGAAGACAATATACTGAGAGTGTTATAATTAGTATATGATACTTGAATGAGTATTTGTCATGACCTTAATTTGATTCAATCTCAATATTATGAACAAATACAAAACGATGTTATAAATACATCTAACTTTAGATGATATTGATATATAATGCCTAGATTTGTGATTGTATAAAAACATGGTTGAGAAAATTGTTAAAATAATAGAGATATGAAGATTCGAAGCCTAACAAATCAAATGCAGGTGCACGACCAGGATTCTGTAAACCAGGAGAAAAGAAATGAGACATCTTTTGTTGCAACAATACAGGACAACGCTGTCATGGTGGAGCAACAGGGAGCAGACACAGCAGAAGCCTTCTGACAAGAGGGAAAACATAAAGAGGAGAACGATGTCTATCCTATAGAATGCATTACCTGTGCTACTGTGCTACGCTGTTGCTGTCGTAGCTGCGTAGCTTGATTGCCTTTGATTTGGGACTTGGCGTTGCTTCTACACCCTTAACCATGAGCTCCGCAAGAAGGGCCGTATCAGCGTCTGGTTCAGGGAGCTAGCACGAAGAAAAGATGATTAGAAAGAAAGTTACGGTGTCAATATAACATCTCGAAGAAGAACCAGTGGTGATATAAAATGATGATAAATGTGCGGAATCGACGGAGATGGGAAACTGGACCTGTTGGAAACCGGTGGCCTGGAAATTATTGTTTATTTGGCAGGCCGAGCCCAGTGGAATCGTGCATGCTCCAATTTGCAGTTGAAAATGAACAGGATTGTTATCCTTTTTAGTCCTTCGCATATCAGGTTTTTAAATTTCAGAAGTCTGAACCTGGCACGTCTATAATTATTTATAGATGGCTATGGACACATCCATCTTCACGGGTTGGCATTTTGTAAAGAATGTCGCGACACTATTGCCATTTAGGAGAAGAAGGCTAAATATAATGTTCACATCGGAATCAGACCATCAACACACACCAGGAAGTTAATTATTCTTGAAATTAATAAAGTCAAACGAAATAAGTGAGACGTGAAGCCCACGACTGGAAAGAAATAAACAAGATATATGAAATGTTCAGAAGGATATAAGAAGATATATATTGTTTTTGTAGATTGAGAAATATTAAACGAGATATCTACCGGAAGAAGAGTAATTAATGGCGGTAGATAACAACAATCCGACAAAGTAATAGAAGTGGTGTTGATACGGCGTAGTGGTACACACGAGGAAAAGTAGTGGAGGTATAGAGACTACCACGACAGTACGGAGACGCATTTCGTTACCCAATCCGGATTGGATGCACGGCATGAGTAGCGGATCTAGAAGACGCGGCGTTGGAAGAGGATGGGAACTATAATCCGTTATCCTCCCGGCAGCTCGTTGTCGTCTTCTTTCCTCTAGATTCAGGTTTCCGCTGGCGGCTGTTCCTTTTTACGCTGTCGGGAGCTGCTCCTCCACCCCGTCTTTCTACAATTTTTGATGTTAACCTGCACTTTTTGAGACTGCATCAATGTTGGAACTACAATCGGTTATCCCCTGCTGACGCTAGGGTCTGACGTCCTCCTGGCGGCTCGTTTTCGTCTTCTTTCCTCTCGATTCAGGTTTTCGCTGTGCGGCTGTTCCTTTTTACGCTGTTGGGAGCTGCTGCTCCACCCCGTCTTTGTACAATTTTTGAAGACGGGATCCAGGCGGAAATTGATATTATCCTGTACTTTTTTAGACTGCATCAGTGTTGGATAGCGATGTTAAAACGGCAGGACACGTGCTCCAGCGTGCTTAGCGCTGCGGTCAGCGTGCGTAGCGGTAGTTGGACGGGATTTTTCACGGGGCGGCTCACCAAGCAGCCTAAGTTGAAATACAACTAAAACTTTCTATTCAAAGCCAATAATTTTTTTAACCTGAGATGATGTGAATCCAATATGTATATAACTCCAGTTGAATCCTGCAAATCAAATATACCCGAGATGCCAGCGGCTGTGGTTCCTTATCAGCCCCAATAAGCGGCTGTGCATCGAGTCCACTGTGGTGATGGAGGTGACTCCGCCAAGAGGCAGTCATGTTTTACATATGAAACCTCCAAAATATAAAACAAGAGAGGAGAATGAAAACACAACACCATCTTCATCATATATAAATTTTAACAATATTAATAAGTGATGAGCAACTCCATAAGATTTTAGTCAATGCTATATTTTATGGAAAGCTGAAGTGGCGCCAAATGTCACACCCAAAAATCCTAACAGAATAAGCCTTAGGTTTAACCAAAAGTTGTGCATTAATTCTCCACTCTACGGAAATAGAAGCCTTATTGCAGTATACATAAGGATCGAATCCAAAGGACTACCTTTTTAAGCAGTAATATATATTCAAAAGTCATAAGAGTAATATTTATCACTGAATAAATTGATTGATCGATTAAACTAATTTTTTGTTGGTATCAACAATGACTAAGGAGGTAACTAAATGATAATAAAGAGAACCAGGACATGGAGTTTTGCTTGTCGTAGCTTGTGTGATTATCCTAGTAATATCCAAGTCCTAAATAATAGTTTACTAAATAAAGTCTTTGCTACTGCACCCTCAAGATCATTGCATGGATTAAATTCTCATTTCTTATGGTGGAGTGTGAATGAAATTGTGGTGGATCAGATCACAAGACTAATTGACAGAACCTTCCGAAAGTATCATATGTCCCTCTCTAAAGGCCTGTGTACAGGGTAACTGAAGGATTTCTCTCTTAAACTTTAGTCTAAGGTCACGTTAGTATTTGGTCGGTTTGGGCTCAAACATCCTTGTCAATCACTTTTCCTTAGACAATAAAGATGGTCATTATGTCCCCATGTCCTGAAGCTGACTCACCCAAGCACTTTCTCAGTTATGAAACTCAATTACTCACAAGAATAAGCTCAAAAAGTTTTCAATATGCTCATATTTTCATATGCACACAACCTAAGAGTAAAACTTGCAATTGAAACCATGAATTTATTGCTCCACAGATTACACTAGATAGATGTGGATCCTACAAAAGCGGTAAACCTAGAAATAAAAACAACTAATATTTCAAAAGTAAAAGAAACATGAATAAGTAAAAACTAAGATAGAGGGCTGTTCCAACACCCCCCCAAGCTTGAATATGACTATGACCTCATAGTCAACATTCTCACTTAAGAGGTGGAACAGCGGTACCATTCGCTTTGAAGTGTGGTGAAGAAGGATGGTTAGATGCTCAAGTGGACCAAGTGATGTTTGCTATCTCCCTCCTTTTTGTGGCCCATTTTTGTGTCTTAGTGGTTCTAAGACATGACTTGCTTCATCCATTTTTCCTCTGCAAAAAACGGTTTGAAAAAATCTCGTTTCGATACCTTTTTCGGCCTTTTTTATGTAGCTGTCCTGCAGGTGTCGATACTATCGACACAAGGTCGATGGTATCGACTCAGACTCAGCGATTTTGTTGAATCGATGCATCTAAAAGCCTGGGAACTCAAAAGTGTCGATACTATCGACCCTAGGGTCGATGATATCGACTTTACTGTCACCAATTTTTCTGAAAATCTTCAAGAATCTTGATACTATCGACACTAAGGTCGATGGTATCGACTTTTCTTCAGCGTTTACTGCTCCAAACTCGATACTATTGACATGGGTGTCGATAGTATCGACCTTAAAGTTCTGCACACTTCAAAACACGAGTTAGGGTACCATTTTTATAAAAACTATCAAAACCTAAACAAAAACTAAGTACATAAACATAAAAGAACATAACCAAACATAAAAATGAACCTAAAGTTGGGTTGCCTCCCAACAAGCGCCCTTGTTTAATGTCCTAGGCTTGACATAAAGATACTTTAACTTGGGTTGTCGAGAGATGTCTCCAATGAGTCATGTGGTAATTTGAATTTAACTCTATCATCACCAATCACAAGTGTCAAGTAACCTCGCCCAATGGCAGTGATTACATCAACCGTAGCTTGGAACGGCCTTCCCAATAGCATCTCACCTCCTTCCAACTCATGCATGTCCATGACCACAAAGTCAACAGGGAAGATGAATTTGTCGACCTTGACTAGCACATCCTCGCATATACCTTGTGGCTTCACAATGGATCCATCCGCCAACTCAATAGTCATGGCAGATTTCTTTAGTGTCTTCAATCCAAGCTTTTGAAACGGGGACAGTAGCATAAGATTAATGCTGGCCCCTGAGTCACACTGTGCTTGCGGAAAATGTTGGCCACCTATGGAACATGGAATGTAGAAACATCCTGCATCTTTCCTCTTCCTTGGTAGTCATCCTTGGATTATAGAACTCACTTTTTCATCAACACACACAACATTTGTATCTTTGATCCGTTGTTTCTTGTTGATGATGTCTTTCATGAATCTTCCATATGAAGGAATTTTCTCTATCGCCTCCACTAGTGGAATGTTAATGTGGAGCTTCTGAAACATCTCCAAGAACTTCTTGTAGTGCATATGCTCTTTCTTCGGCCTCAGACTATCCGGGAAAGGCACGTTTGGGTCCTTCGCTCGCTTGTGTGGTGGCACATATGGAACTTTAGGGGTCTCCTCCCCTAAGCTTGCTTCAAATCCACCTTCTAGGATAGGTTTTGACACATCATCCATGGATGGCATTACTTATGGCTGCTCCCCTCTCTCAGTGACTGTAGCTTCACCATGACGCATGGCCTTCACTTGCTCCTCTTGCCTAGGCGCGGGCGCGGCCGCGATGTGCTCTTGGTGGATTTTTCTGAATGGATAACATCCTTCTGGTAGTCCATAATGACTGTGAGGATACGGTATCTTCGGTGTAGCCTCCGTATCAAAAACCATTTTGCTTTTGTCCTGGACCTCCACCATTGGGGGTTCTGCCTCAGTAATCACAGATATATATTTCACTTGACGATGTGCTTGAGCAACTTCTGCATTCACTGCCTATCTCTGTTGATTGGCATGCTTCATGGCCGCCACTTCATTGGAAATTTGGGTCACAATCGTCTCTAGTGCCCTCATTTGTGCTCCATGACTTTGCAGTGTTTGTCCAAACTTAGTCAAAATATCACCCTGGGACTGTAGCTTCTTGCTAAACATACTCATCATCTCTTGATTTTGTTACACCACGTGACTAAGAAATTCATTGTTCTTTTCCTCTAGGCTAGGCTGCAACTTCTGAAAATTGTGTTCCTTCCTACAATCATAATTGTTATTTCTATATCCCTGTTGATGCATATACTTTGCATGTGCTTCATCATCAGACCCATTGTCCTCTTTCTCTAGGAGCTTCTTGGCTATAAGATCCAACTTATCATTAAGCGCTTTGATGGCCCTTGCTTCATGTGTAATGCCAACCTGCTCGGGTGCATCTCTTTCACCCCAAGACTACTTTTGGACATGTTCCTTAGAATCTCCCAACACCTTGTGCCTGTGTTGTTAAAAAAGAAACTAGAACCTACTGAGTCCAAATTGCTCCTATCATGTTCATTTAGGGCGAAGTAGAAAATTTTAGCTTGCTTCTCCTTGTCTAAGCCGTGATGTGGACACTTCCTCAGCACGATCTGGAAGCGCTCCCAGGTTTCAGAGTATGTTTCACTGGCTCGCTGGCTGAAGTTGTGTATCTTCCTCACTAGGTCGTTTGTCTTTTTAGGTGGGAAGAACCTCTCAAAGAACACCTCAACCATGTGATCCCAAGATTCAATGTACTCATCATCCAGATTGTGCAGCCATTCCCAAGCATTGCCCGCTAAAGAACTGGGAAAAAGTTTCAGGTAGAGTGTCTCTTGCGGGAACCTGTCAATCTTTATCATATCACAATTTTCCACAAACGTGCTGATGTGGGTCACCGGATCCTCATTTTTAAGTCCATGGAAAGCCTACGATTTGACCAACTGAATAAGTCCTGGATCAATCTTGTAACTAGGTATGTTGATAGCTTGTTTCTTGATTGGCCCCTTCTGCACAGAAGAAGACGAAGCCTTAATCCTTTCCCAGATCGTCTGCTCCTCATTTTCCGCTCCGTCACCCATTATTACTCTACTAGTACCTGAAATTTCGAATGGTAGTGTATGAACCAGTACTAATAGTTAAAACAATGAATAAGATTTGCAATTCAGTTCAAAAGATGAAAAGAAAAAAAAATTATAGGAATTAAAAGTGGCCTAGTGTGGCCGCTCGTAGCACTCGTAGTGCTAAAATTCACCGTTTCCCATGCAACGGTGCCAAAAACTTGACATGATTTTACAGTGCGTATAACGCAAGTATACGTATCAATGTAATATAGGCCTTGTGAGGCCCGAGTCAAACTCAGGGAAACGTGAATTTTAGTAGACTACTACTAACTGGTTGCGATCAGCTAAACCGATTAAAAGAGTTTGAGAGTTGATTGAAAAAGAAAATAAAATAAAAGAAAACAAAGCAATCGATTAAATGTTTAGTTTAATCAATTTAAATGGGAATCTTTAGGATTGTGGTTTCACCGCAAGTTCTCGCTGTACTAATTTCTACACAATTATCCTAATTCGTCTCCTATTCTGGATAGTGGCATGTTGTCAGAATGGCTCACTGTCGTGATACAATTCACTACCTAAATCTAGGCCGGTTCAACCATCGTAGTAACCTATACCCTAAATTAGGTGCATTAAAATCGACCTCTGGGTTTCCACCATTAACCGTACATCGCCTTGTTCAAGGAATTTATTAGTTAATGTGATATTCATCTCTTTTCAACCGTAAATTCTTTTTTCAAAGTAATTAAAGGCATTAGATTATCATTAAGGTGATCAATCATAATGATAGAATGGAGAAAATAAAATCATACCATGAAATTGAGAGACCCATTATGATAAACTATGTAAAAAGTATCATACAACGATTACCCGGGCTACTCCCGGTCCTAAAGATAGAGGGGATTAGCCCCGCATGGTTGACAATGGAGAACACATAGTAGTAGAGAAGAAAAACATGGGAAACATGGAGCAAACTCGTGTAACCCCTGATACGAAGGTTCTCTTGGAAATCCTCCTCAAGAAACATGTGTTTTACAGTCTTCCGGCAGCAAAATCGCCCGTCGGAGGTGCCCAGATCACTTGGTTGACGGCCTTCGTCTCTTGTCTCCTCTCTCTCTCTCCCTCCTTCTTGGATGTTTTGCAACACGATATGAGATCCCCCTTGGGCCAACCGTGATCTTCTTAGGTCATAGGACCACTTTACAGCTCCGAAAAAGCTCAATCGTCGGATTAGAACGCTCCGTTTTAGTGGTGAAAATCGCCAGATCCCGACGCTGTCGATAGTATCGACCCCAGGTCGATGGTATCGACCATGATATAGGTATTTCCTTCCAAAATCATGTTTTGGGGTTTCTCTCTGATGAAATGTCGATACTATCGACACCAGGGTCGATAGTATCGACTCTGCACAATACAAAAGTGCTTGAAAAAGTGCTGAAACATGTGTATAAGTCCGGGGATTATATAAAGTCATATAAATATGATAAAAGAAATATAATTTGATGCAAAAAGAGTTTCAAGGCCAACTATAGTGAATTATGCAAATATAATCAAGAAAATGACAAATACATGCATAAAACAGATATAAAATAAACCTATAAAAGTGACTCAAAACCCATGCATCAACTCTCAAAGCATAGTTCACTACTTAATCTAATATAAACACACTCTCGTAGTGATTTAGCTATTAGTTTTGTGCTTTAATGATACCTCTATTTTATTCTCTTCATAGCCGTAAGCCTTTTTTTGAAACTCAATCTAAGCTATGTAAATCTATGACCTATCCAACCCTTAATCCCTCTTTTGAAGCAATTAACAATCTAATAAATTATCTATAGTGATCAAGCATAATTATTTATGAAGCAATCATAGAGTTATGTCTAGAAGTTACGTAAACGTAAAAAATTAAATCATAAAATGTCAATCACATTATGTAAACAAGCTACTCTTAGTTCCCAAGGAATTAAGGGATTATCCCTATATGATTTTAGTTTCTTTAAACATAGACACAAATGAAAGATTTGAGGAAAACATCAAAGACCAATGAAGACCCCTGGAGAAGACGGTCCAGATGACTCCTTCTGGCGAACATGGTGATTTATCGTCTTTCGACTGCAAATCTGGCCACCAGAAGCGCACAAACCGTCTAAAATGTAGCTTTTTCCACTCCTTTGTCCTCTCTTGGCTCTCCTCTATCATACAATTAAATAGGACGTGATATCTAGGTCTAGACGCATTTTCCCTTAGACATAGAAATGACTTAGGGCGTCATTAAGTCGCTACCATCGAATTCACTATGATCTTTAATCTAGCATGATCACTACAAGTCTGTACTACTGATAGGGTGTCGGTAGTATCAACGCTTCTCATCTCCACGATCCTTGTAAATTTCTAGTACTACCGAGTTGCATGTTGGTAGCACTGAGATTTTCCCTGACATCTCTTGTTGAATTTTTAGTTGAAGTCAGTACCACTGACTTGGCCATCGTTGGCACCGAGAGACTTCCAGAGTGCTCCTGTTGGAATGTCAATAGTACTAATTCTTCTATTGGCACCATTGAGTTTTTTCAATTCATCCCTATTCCTTTTCTTCAAGTATCGGTACCACCAACAAACCTTTTGGTAGCACTGAGATGATTCAATTCTTGTCAATTTACTTGAAATTTAAAAAGAAAGAACATAAGTTCCACAAATAATGTTAAGTCGATATGGAAAAATAAAATAACAAATATTTGACGCAATTAAGTATCACATGCCAATGATTATAAATCATGCACAATTCATATCCAAATGATCAATAAGTGCACAAAATACGTAGTGAAATAGCCTGTGAAAAACAACAATTATTCAGTTCATTAAAATCCCCTACGCTTAAATGTTTCTCATCCTCAAGCAACACTATCTTTGGATCTGTTTGAGACAAATTAGTAAAAGTACAATTGGCATGAACTTCAATTCTCAATTACCCCCACCTGGTGGTCCCAAATTGGCCCTGATTAACCACTAAACAATTAAATTCTCTCAAGTGACCGAAAACATTCATTAAAGGTGTTCACCCTTAGATCAATGAAACAATATCAATAGAGTAGTTAATATCATAGTCAATCAAGCATTCACTTGGTGCATCATGTGATTCGCTATATACATTGATTTTTCCTAACTAGTAAACTAATTGGAAGTAGTTCTCCTTATAAGAATGAATGAGGAGATCAATCATATTTGTGGCCTATTAGTAAGAGAAATGGATGGAATGAAGCCAGTGGCTTGTGAAGAATCACAAGTAACTTCAAATCATGTATGCAAAAAACAAACATGATGAACCTACAACATGTTGAAAATAAGAAATGCATAAATTCTATTGCATGCAGTATTCTTGGTGAAATGATGCATGTACTAAAGATCTCATTAGACTGATGAGAGTGAAACAAAAGAATACATCATGCACATATTTTCATCTCTTCTTTTGAAGAAAATTTCATAAGTAAGCTCAAGGCATCCTTTTCTACCTCTTTAATTTATAGAAACTAATATTTATCACTGAATAAATTGATTGATCGATTAAACTAATTTTTTATTGGTATCAACAATGACTAAGGAGGTAACTAAATGATAATAAAGAGAACCGGGACATGGAGTTTTGCTTGCCGTAGCTTGTGTAATTGTCCTAGTAAGATCCAAGTCCTAAATAATAGTTTACTAAATAAAGGCTTTGCTACTGCACGCTCAAGATCATTGCATGGATTAAACTCCCTTGGAATCAACCAGACTCAGCACCCAAGTTCCTTGTAACATCCCTAACCTAGGTTATGAACTAACCCTAGGTGTTTTGCCTAAATATGTAATTAAGATACTGATGATTATCTTCTGGCATGTAATTAAGCCTCTGAGGAACATATATTTCCATTCCTGTCCTAATTGAACAATGTTTTAGTATTGTTTTGTAATACATGGACTTATGTGAAAATTACCCAGTTAGAGGGGTTAACTTGCAAATTTCACATGTTGAGATATTCCTCTGATGTTGAGACATCATGAGGATGATTATGATAAAATTTGAGGGATTTCCCAAGCTTGAGCACCAAGGTGCAGCTGTGGAAGCAATCCCTGTGCTTGAAACCCTGGTTTTGGGGGTAAAATGCAAGTTACCCAAAATTTGGGGTGCAACTTGTAAATTTCATCTTCTAAAATATCTTTTATAACTTTTTTTATCATTTAGAGTATAAATGATGAAGAGGTCACTTCATTTGAATAATCATATAATAAAGAACACCTTTGTGATTGAATAATCAAAGTGTAAGTATAATAGCCCTTTTATATGTGTACTTTAGTGGTGGGTTGACCTTCTTTGCCTTCAATTATTGACCTTAGAAGGAGATTGTCCTTAGAAATAAGGGGTAGGGACGTGCAAAGAAGAAAGGAAGGACTTAGATGAGAAATGAGGAAACAAATGTTCTAATGTTGAATTTTCACCTAAGTGTATATGCTACTTTCCTCATTTAGCAAGGAAATGATCCTTTTCATTTCATCACTGTTCCCCTTGCTCAAAACCGACTAAGGCTAAGCTCTGGAGCAGAGGAGGATGACCAGGGGTCCTAGGTAAGTTTGGATCATCCCTTTTTCTTGAATTCATGGAGGAAACTCAATTTCAAGGTCAAATTCATGGCTAGCTCACCTAGCTTCATCTTTCTAGCCATTCCTTTCCAACTTTTCCTTGGAGAATTCACCTTGGCCGACCTATGGAGCTCAAAGACGCCATTAAAGTCTTGGAGCTTGGGAGCTTGGAGCTCGAGGAACAATCTTTAGGCGGGTTTTATAACTCTAAACCTTAAGCTTTGTTATACCTTTCTTTCTATGCATTTAGTTGCTAGCTCTTCTTCTTCCCTATCTTCCCTTGCATCCTTGCAAGAAAATCTATCAGAAACTACTGCTTTTCTTGAGCTAGAAGATTAGGGCGTTATTTGCTATGCTTATCCACGATTTTCTACTTTACCAAACGACCTCCACCCTTTGCCCATGCGGTTTGCACAACCGTTTGGTGGGCAAACGGTTTCAGGGTCGCATGGAGGAAAACGGTCTTAAAGACCGTTTGGTCCAGTTGACCAAGCAACTACCATATGAGAATCATGTTCATAATTATGTATGCTAATCACCCACCAAATTTTAGGGTTTAACTCTAAAGAAATCGTGAGATATAGACTAATCAATTAGCAAATCCAATTGAATTATGTCCTGATTTTCAATCTGATTAAATTGACCTTTTTGGGCAAACGGTCTCAAGACCGTTTGAGATGGTTGAACAAGCATTGACCGTTTGGGATTCCTGTTCATAATGATGTTGGTTGATAACCCTCCAAATTTTCTAGGTTAACTCCAAAGGAATCATAGGTTGAAGGCTAATCAATTAGGCAAACCATAATTGAAAATAGTGCTGAAATTCAAATGAGTTAAGTTGAGATTTTGGGTTGATCAGCCCAAACGGTCTCAAGACCGTTTGGGGATCACCCCAAGACCGTTTGGAGGTCTGGGGTCAAGTATAGTTTACCAATTGAAGGTCCAAAGGTACCAAATCATATTGCAATTAAGTATTGATATGATAATCAACTCAATAGATCAAACCTTGATGAATTTTCACTAAAGTCCAAAGGTTGGATGGGCAAACGGTCTCAAGACCATTTGGAACTCATCCAAACGGTCTCAAGACCGTTTGGTGACCATCCAAGATCGTTTTGTGGTCTATGGATAAGGTAATTTGATCAATTAAGAGCCTCATCACAATTAGTTGTTGACTTAATAAAATTGCTGATTTCAATGACCAATGATGGTGAACTTTAGGTTGAAGGGCCCAAACGACCTCAAGATTGTTTATGGGTTCACCAAACGGTCTCAGGGTCGTTTACTGACAACCCAAGACCGTTTGGAGGTCTAGGGTTAGGGCAATTTGGTCAATTGAAGGTCTAATTACAACATGTTGATCAATTGATATAATTGCTAATTTGAAACTTAATTAGAGTTCAACCCCTATCAAATCAACTTGGATTTTGATGAATTCTTGGGAAAACGGTCTCAAGACCGTTTGGAGGATATCCAAACGATCCCAAGACCGTTTGGGCCAATTTTGGGCCCAATTGAAGGTCAATTGATAGGTTCAACCTTGATTTGGTTCACCTTGTTGAACATTGATGATTATTCGATTGAAATCCTAATTGAGATGGACTTAACCCTAATTGGCTTTCAATTGAGGGTCAATTTGGTGTCCAATTAGTTGAGGCTTATCCTTATTGACTCAATTTATAAGTGGCTAACATGGCTTTGGCCAATTGAGGGCTTCAACACACTTAATCATAAGCAATTGTAACCTTTGAACCTTGTTGGAGGTCCAAACGGTTTGAGCCCATTTGGACCAAACAGACAGTCTCAAGATCGTTTGGACCAATCGATCTCAAGACAATTGATCAAACGGTTTCAAACCGCATAAGCTCAAACGGTTTGGAAAGTCAAACTTTCCAAACGGTCAACACACCCAAACGGTTTGGGCAAATGACCTTGAGGTCATGCGGTCTTGGAGTCAAACCTAGCAAACGGTCAACACACCCAAACGGTTTCAAACCGTTTGGTGGTTGAAGGTTGAAACCGTTTGGAGGTTTTCAGGGTTGTTTGTACTTAATCACTTAAAGGTGTAATTGATTCGATAATGGTTTGATCTAAACCCTAATGGTAACTTAGGACATTAAGGGACTAAGTAACTAATGAATTGACCCACGATGGTGATCAATGGGGTAAATTACCAAAATATCATTGAGGGGTTCAATTGAGTAATACCTTGTTCTAATCAAACCCTAATCACATGATAGTGATGTTTTGGCTTATGTTAACCAATGAGGACTTGACCCAACCTAATTTGGAGTGGTGTAATCACCATCTACTAGTAAGAGGAGAGAGAAAGTATCATAGGAGAAAGAAAGTACCCCTTTTTGGTGGGAACTCAAGTAAAGTACCTTCAATACACATGAATGTGCATGATTAGGGTATGATCCACCTATGTGAGATCATGGAAACCCTAATTATGATAATTGATGAATCTTAATCTTATCTGAGGGCTTTAATGATGATGTTTATCATACATGATGATGTTTATCATACATGATGATGTTATAAGTTCAATTCACCATGAGGTGAATAGTAAACCCTAATTTTAGGGTGATGACATGTAATGTGAATAGTAAACCCTAATTGATGAAAATTGGGGGACTTGACTCTTCAAAGAGTTTGAAAATATAACTTCTAGAATGAATTGTTTACTTTTATCAGTTAAATTAACCATGCAGGTTGTCATGAGATGATGATCATATCCAGGTAGGGATTATGATACTATATTCATTGAAAGCATGCTTTAGCTTTATGAATAGTGAAATATCCTGATGCCTTGTTAGTAGCATCTTATATGATTAAATGGGCTGTGAGAGCCATGAATATCATCAAGGTCATGCTTGACAGATGACTTGTGATGAGATGATTGAGAAATGATAATTGATGTGAGTTAGACTTGTTATATTTAGTATTCTACTTTCATAGCTGCTATGCTAATGATTAATGTTTGAGAACATGTATGATGTTAAAAGAATACTGAAATGTACCTAACTAATCAAGTATAATCATACCATGTAGAGCCCTGATCATAGATCCATCATTGTCAGGAGTTAAATGATGGTGAAACAGGTTTTCCTAAGGGAACTCCTGGATCACATACTTTTGAGTATGTGGGGAATATGGATGTGAATGCCCTTACATCCTAGTGTAGGGATTGAAGTAGATGTATCTAATCTATCAATCCTTCACTATGTGTTTATGCTGGGGTGATGTAACACTAATCCCCTGAGAAAATCTTTTATACCGCATCGATGAGAGATAAACAAGAAATCTTTCGATGGTGAAGAGAGTACAGAATGCCACTGTGACTCTAATAGCGAAGTACCAGAATACCCTGGTAAGCTATAGTAGCAGAGACACTAGATGTCCTGTATGTTGATCCTCATACTGACTGAGGAAGATGAGGTCATAATAATCCGTCTCTTTTGATGACCTAGGTATGATACCGATGTGACTTAGCAGTGATCGGTTGGAGTATGAGCGGTATACCTCATCTCCGCAGGGCATAATAATGTTTGTAAAACATAATCAACCGCGTAGCATTTCTGCTTAGGTTGAACTACGAGATACATTGGTTGAAGTTACATTGTTTAGTATACATGTTCTTCATATTCCTTGAATATTGTTGTTCTAATTGATAACCATCTGCTGTTGATTACCTTAAAGCTTTTATTGCTTATGTTGTTCTTTGAATGCTATAATATAGCTTCTGGCGGAGAGTTATAACTCTCGCTGGGACAATTATTTAAAATTGTCTCACCCCGTAGATTTCAATTTTTTAGGTGGTCGTCGAGGACGAAGAAATCAATCTTTAGGTGATCAATATCAGCAGTAGCAGCACTAGGAGCAACAGTAAATCTCAGGTGGAGATTCAGACTGCTGAGTTGTGTAGTTAGATAGTCAGTCTTATGTGTTCTCTGTACTCTCAGGTCCTTGGAGTTATAGTCTGAGATTTTGATTTAACTCTTGAGATTTTGGTATCTTGCTGTGTATAATTACTCAAGAAGTAATTTGACAGAGATGTAAACAGTTTATCTCCTTTAATGAAAGAAGTTTTATGGTCTCAATATCTTGTATCGAAAATTTTTAATTTTTCGTGATTTTTAGTATTCCGTTGCTAATCGAATCGCTTCCGCTGAATTTAATCGTGTTTATCTCGGGTTTTGGAGATCAGAGCCCACAAATTAAGTGGTATCAGAGCTCTAGGTTCGCTGAGTCTACAGAGACATATGACTTAGGATGTCAAGTCTAATCTTAGTGTTCCTTCATATCTAATAGAGTCTTCTGCTCCTCAGGAGAAGAAGATTGTTAAGGATGTCTGAACCACATGAAGAGTATGTGGCATAGAGTAGTGTTGCTGCACCCCAAGAAGGTGCAAGGAACCCGGAGATAGAACAACCTGTACCTGAGCCACCCAGGGAGACACCTCAGTTTGACCCAGCTGACATGGGAAACCCAACTGTTCAAACTATGTTCGGGCAGTTTATGACTGCCATGACACACATAACAGATAGGATGCCCATGCCTGCACCTAGGGCACCTACCCAACCTGAAGGACAAGATATCGGCAAGACATTCGAGCGACTTCTTCGAGTCGGAGCTACCGAGTACTTTGGAACAGCTGATCCTGCAGACGCCGATCTATGGTTAACTGAACTAGAGAAGGCCTTTAGATACCTGAACATCCCAGAAGCTGAGAAGGTTAGACATGCTGTCTATCTTCTCAAAGGGAGTGCTGGTCACTGGTGGACCATGGAAGAGCAGAAGAGGCCAGGAGTGCAGATTGAATGGGAAGTCTTTCGACGGGAATTTATCAATAGATATTTCCCTAAGACGTTTCTGGATGAGAAAATCTCTCAGTTCGAGTGGTTAAGACAAGGTTTGATGAACATTAGTGAATATGAAGCTAAGTTCATGGAGCTGTTGCGGTTTTGTCCGCATATGGCTGCTACAGATGAAGAAAGGATCAGGTGATTTGAGAAAGGGTTGAATGCCGAGTTGACTACCCCAGTGTCTGCCCTAGAGAACTGGGAGAGGTTTTCTACCTTCGTTGAGTCAGTCCGAAGAATAGAGAGATCTGTAATTGAGAAAAGGCAAACCCATAAGAGGATGAACCCTCAGTTTTAAGGTTCTTCATCTAGAAACTTTAAGAAGCCTAGGTTTTGTGTGCCTACACCGCCACCTAGACCTAGTGCTCAAACACAATGGACATCTAACAGAGGTAGAGGACACAACCTACCATTACAAGGAGCTCACAGTTCAACATCAATGTCAGTTACAGGACCACCCAGACCACAACAACAGAACAGAAGTTGTTACAATTGTGGGAAGGTGGGGCATTTGATGAAGGACTGTAGGGCTAGACTAGCAAGTGTGACTCAACTACAGAGGCAGAGTCAGCAAGGATCTCAGAGGAGACAGACTTCAGGAGCAGCTAGAGGACGTGGACAAGCGTCCCAAGCTGGATCGTCAGCACCGAATCAACCTCATGCGACAGCAAGGTTCTATGCAATGAACCCACCAGATGCAGTAATCAACCCACGGGTTGTGGAAGGTCAGATGGAACTTTTATATTATGATATGTCTAAATCCTGTGTTGTATCTGTTTTGATTGATCTGGGTGCTACACACTCCTTTATCACTCGAAGGGTGATTCATAACTACAATATGACAATCAATCATAGGGCAGATAGTTTGTTGCTTGAGACTCCATTGAGAGGGTCTGCTGTGTTGCAGGAGGTATGCTCTCCCTGTAACCTCTTCTTTTCTGATCATCACATTCAAGTGGATCTTATACCACTTGAGATGCAAGTATTTGATATAATCCTTGGGATGGATACCTTGGAAAGTTATAGGGTTGTCTTGGATTGTGAATCCAAGCAGGCTGTGTTTGCTGATGAAAGCAACACATGGATCTTTCAAGGTGAGAGAAAGATTTTGCCCACCTGTCTTGTGTCAGCTATGGTTGCTGAGAAGTTAATGAGGCAAGGATGTTGTTCATTCTTAGCCCATGTGGTGGATACTACCATGGAAAGTCCTAACCCTACTGAAGTTCCTATAGTCAGGGAATTTGAAGATGTATTTCCTGAAGAACTTCCAGGTGTGTCACCGCCTCGGGAAATTGATTTTGAGATCAATTTAGTCCCAGATACAAAACCTATAGCACAGACACCGTATAGGATGGCGCCCACTGAGATGGCAGAACTCAAGAAGCAGCTTCAAGAGTTGCTTGAGAAGGGTTTCATCTGACCGAGCACTTCACCCTGGGGTGCTCTGGTTCTATTTGTTAAAAAGAAAGATGGGTCAATGCGATTGTGCATTGATTACAGACAATTAAATAAAGTAACAATAAAGAATAAGTACCCTCTGCCGAGGATTGATGATCTCTTTGACCAGTTGTGTGGTGCAACTGTCTTCTCAAAGATAGATTTGAGGTCTGGATATCATCAACTTCGTATTAAGGACAGTGACATACCCAAGTCTGCTTTCAGAACAAGGTATGGTCACTATGAGTTCACAGTTATGTCATTTGGACTAACTAATGCACCGACTACATTTATGGAACTCATGAATAGAATCTTCCGACCCTTCCTTGATCAGTGTGTTGTCGTCTTTATAGATGACATTCTGATCTATAGTAGAGATGCACAGCAGCATGAGCAACACCTTCGTCAGGCTCTAACTTTGCTAAGAGAACATAAGCTATACGCTAAGTTTAGCAAGTGTGAGTTTTGGTTGCCAGAACTATCTTTCCTTGGTCATGTGGTATCTGCCTTGGGTATTCGTGTTGACCCTAAAAAGGTAGAATCTGTTCTACAATGGGAACAACCGAAGACACCAACGGAGATTCGAAGTTTCCTAGGGTTAGCTGGCTACTATCGAAGGTTCATTAAGAACTTCAGTTCTATAGCCTTACCCTTGACTAGATTAACCCGGAAGGATATTCCTTTTGTCTGGAGTGATAAGTGCCATCGATCTTTTCAGTTGCTGAAGGAGAGGTTGACAAGTGCACCTGTACTTGTGCTACCTGAGCAAGGCAAGGGATACGTAATTTTCTGTGATGCCTCCAAGAATGGACTCGGATGTGTGTTGATGCAGGATAAACAAGTGATTTCTTTTGCTTCCCGACAGCTTAAGAAACACGAGGAGAATTATCTAACACACGACCTAGAATTAGCTACTGTAGTTCATGCCCTGAAGATCTGGAGACATTATCTTTATGGAGAGACGTTCCAGATTTTCATTGACCATAAGAACCTTAAGTATATCTTCTCTCAGCATAAACTTAACATGAGGCAACGTCGTTGGATGGAGTTAATCAAGGACTATGATTGTACAATTGATTATCATCCAGGGAAGGCCAATGTGGTTGCTGATGCCTTGAGTAGGAAATCAGCAACATCAACCATGGATAGAGCACAGCTAAGTTCCTTAGTATGTTCTAGAAGAGATATGCTTATCTCTTTAAGGCAAGACAATGTGCAGTTGAAGGTGTCATTGTTGGCCGGTTTGTTAGCTGAGATGCATATTAAACCTACCCTAAGAGAGCAGATAAAGAAAGCATAGCAAGCGGATGCTGTAGTGCAACAAATTAGATCTGAGTATGGTAATGAGAAGCAAGATGGTTTCCATGACTCAGATGATCAAGTGGCATGCTATCATGGGAGGATGATAGTACCTGATGTGGATGACCTGAGAAAGTTAGTCCTGGAAGAAGCTCATTCTTCGATGTATGCAATGCATCCAGGGAGCACCAAGATGTATAGAAACTTGAAAGACATGTATTGGTGGCCCGGTTTGAAGAAGGATGTGGTAGAGTTTGTAATGAGGTGTCCGGTGTGTCAGCAGGTTAAGGCTGAACACCAGAAGCCAGTAGGGACAATGCAACCTTTTCCCATACCTCAGTGGAAATGGGATCATGTGACCATGGACTTTGTGGTTGGTTTGCCTAGAACGGCCAAAAGTCATGATTCCATTTGGGTGATAGTTGATAGGTTGACTAAGTCAGCACATTTCTTACCTGTCAAGACAACCTACACTACTGAGAGGCTTGCACAGACATACATAGATGAGATAGTGCGTTTGCACGGGGTTCCAGCTACTATCGTCTCTGATAGAGGTCCCCAGTTCACTAGTCGTTTTTGGGAACGACTTCATAATACTTTAGGCACCATTTGAGGTTCAGTACAACCTTTCACCCACAAACTGATGGACAGTCAGAAAGGACTATACAGACCTTGGAGGACCTGTTGAGAGCATGCGTTCTCCAGTTTACAGGGAGTTGGGATCTGCACCTAAGCTTGATAGAGTTTTCCTATAACAATAGCTATCAACATAGCATTGACATGGCACCTTATGAAGCTCTATATGGTAGACGTTGTAGATCACCCCTATGTTGGTATGAAACTGGTGAGTATCAACTCTTAGGTCCTGAGCTTGTTCAGCAGACAACTGAAAAGATTAAGCTAATACAACAACAGTTGAAAGCTTCCCAGGATAGGCAGAAATCCTATGCTGATAAGCATCGGAGACCTCTAGAATTCCAGGTTGGAGACAGAGTATACCTCAAGGTTTCACCTTGGAAAGGAATCCTGAGATTTGGGAAGAAGGGCAAGCTAAATTTTAGATATATGGGACCTTATCCAATCATTCAAAGGATTGGTAAGGTAGCTTATAAGCTAGAACTGCCACCTGAGTTGCATAGATTGCACCCAGTGTTCCATATCTTAATGCTGAGGAAGTGTCACCCTGACACTGACTCAGTGTTGCAACCTATGGAAGTTGAACTTAATGATGATATATCTTATGTTGAAGGGCCTGTTTTGATCCTTGATCAAAGAATTAAAAAGCTGAAAAAGAAAGACATAAGTCTTGTGAAAGTCCTCTGGAATCACCGTGGTGTCGAAGAAGCCACTTGGGAACTAGAGGAAGAGATGAGAAGGAAATACCCTGCACTTTTCTCTTAATTATATGTTTTCTTGATTTCGAGGATGAAATCCTTGTAAGGGGTGGATAATTTGTAACATCCCTGACCTGGATTATGAACTAACCCTAGGTGTTTTGCCTAAATATGTAATTAAGATACTGATGATTATCTTCTGGCATGTAATTAAGCCTCTGAGGAACATATATTTCCATTCATGTCCTAATTGAACAATGTTTTAGTATTGTTTTGTAATACATGGACTTAAGTGCAAATTACCCAATTAGAGGGGTTAACTTGCAAATTTTACATGTTGAGATGTTCCTTTGATGTTGAGACATCATGAGGATGATTATGATAACATTTGAGGGATTTCCCAAGCTTGAGCACCAAGGTGCAGCTGTGGATGCAATCCCTGTGCTTGAAACCCTGGTTTTGGGGTAAAATGCAATTTACCCAAAATTTGGGGTGCAACTTGTAAATTTCATCTTCTAAAATATCTTTTATAACTTTTTTCATCATTTATAGTAGAAATGATGAAGAGGTCACTTCATTTGAATAATCATATAATAAAGAACACCTTTGTGATTGAATAATCAAAGTGTAAGTATAATAGCCCTTTTATATGTGTACTTTAGTAGTGGGTTGACCTTCTTTGCCTTCAATTCTTGACCTTAGAAGGAGATTGTCCTTATAAATAAGGGGTAGGGACGTGCAAAGATGAAAGGAAGGACTTATATGAGAAATGAGGAAACAAATGTTCTCATGTTGAATTTTCACCTAAGTATATATGCTACTTTCCTCATTTAGCAAGGAAACGATCCTTTTCATTTCATCACTGTTCCCCTTGCTCAAAACCGACTAAGGCTAACCTCTGGAGCAGAGGAGGACGACCAGGGGTCCTAGGTATGTTTGGATCATCCCTTTTGCTTGAATTCATGGAGGAAACTCAATTTCAAGGTCAAATTCATGGCTAGCTCACCTAGCTTCATCTATCTAGCCATTCCTTTCCAACTTTTCCTTGGAGAATTCACCTTGGCCGACCTGTGGAGCTCAAAGACGCAATTAAAGGCTTGGAGATTGGGAGCTTGGAGCTCGAGGAACAATCTTTAGGCGGGTTTTATAACTCTAAACCTTAAGCTTTGTTATACCTTTCTTTCTATGCATTTAGTTGCTAGCTCTTCTTCTTCCTTATCTTTCCTTTCATCCTTGCAAGCAAATCCGTGAGAAACTGCTGCTGTTCTTGAGATAGAAGATGAGGGCGTTATTTCCTATGCTTATCCACGATTTTCTACTTTACCAAACGACCTCCACCCTTTGCCCATGTGGTTTGCACAACCGTTTGGTGGGCAAACGGTTTCAAGGTCGATGGAGGAAAACGGTCTTCAAGACCGTTTGGTCCAGTTGACCAAGCAACGACCATATGAGAATCCTTTTCATAATTATGTAGGCTAATCACCCACCAAAGTTGAGGGTTTAACTCCAAACCAATCGTGAGATATAGGCTAATCAATTAGCAAATCCAATTGAATTAAGTCCTGATTTTCAATCTGATTAAATTGACCTTTTTGGGAAAACGGTCTCAAGACCGTGTGAGATGGTTGACCAAGCGTTGAACGTTTGGTATTACTGTTCATAATGATGTTGGTTGATAACCCTCAAAATTTGAGAGGTTAACTCCAAAGGAATCATAGTTTGAAGGCTAATCAATCAGGAAAACCATAATTGAAAACAGTGCTGAAATTCAAATGAGTTAAGTTGAGATTTTGGGTTGATCAGCCCAAACGGACTCAAGACCGTTTGGGTATCATCCAAACGGTCTCAAGACCATTTGGGGATCACCCCAAGACTGTTTTGAGGTCTGGGGTCAGCTATAGTTGACCAATTGAAGGTCCAAAGGTACCAAATCATATTGCAATTAAGTATTGATATGATAATCAACTCAATAGATCAAACCTTGATGAATTTTCACTTAAGTCCAAAGGTTGGATGGGAAAACGGTCTCAAGACCGTTTGGAACTCATCCAAACGGTCTCAAGACCGTTTGATGACCATCCAAGATCGTTTGGTGGTCTATGGATAAGGTAATTTGCTCAATTAAGGGCCTAATCACAATAGGTTGTTGACTTAATAAAATTGCTGATTTCAATGACCAATGATGGTGAACTTTGGGTTGAAGGGCCCAAACGACCTCAAGATCGTTTGGGGGTTCACCAAACGGTCTCAGGGTCGTTTAGTGACAACCCAAGACCGTTTGGAGGTCTAGGGTTAGGGCAATTTGGTCAATTGAAGGTCTAATCACAACATGTTGATCAATTGATAAAATTGCTGATTTGAAACTTAATTAGAGTTCAACCCCTATCAAATCAACTTGGATTTTGATGAATTCTTGGGAGAACGGTCTCAAGACCGTTTGTAGGTTATCCAAACGATCCCAAGACCGTTTGGGCCAAGTTTGGGCCCAATTGAAGGTCAATTGATAGGTTCAACCTTGATTTGATTCACCTTGTTGAACATTGATGATTATTCGATTGAAACCCTAATTGAGATGGACTTAACCCTAATTGGCTTTCAATTCAGGGTCAATTTGGTGTCCAATTAGTTGAGGCTTATCCTTATTGACTCAATTTATAAGTGGCTAACATGGCTTTGGCCAATTGAGGGCTTCAACATACTTAATCATAAACAATTGTAACCTTTGAACCTTGTTGGAGGTCCAAACGGTTTGAGCCCATTTGGACCAAACGGTCTCAAGACCGTTTGGATCCAAACAGTCTCAATACTGTTTGGGGCCAATCGGTCTCAAGACCGTTTGGGGCCAAACGGTCTCAAGACCGTTTGGGCTCAAACGATCTCATGATCGTTTGGACCAATCGATCTCAAGACAATTGATCAAACGGTTTCAAACCGCATAAGCTCAAACGGTTTGGAAAGTCAACCTTTCCAAACGGTCAACACACCCAAACGGTTTGGGAAAACGACCTTGAGGTCATGCAGTCTTGGAGTCAAACCTAGTAAACAGTCAACACACCCAAACGGTTTCAAACCGTTTGGTGGTTGAAGGTTGAAACCGTTTGAAGGTTTTCAGGGTTGTTTGTACTTAATCACTTAAAGGTGTAATTGATTCGATAATGGTTTGATCTAAACCCTAATGGTAACTTAGGACATTAAGGGACTAAGTAACTAATGAATTGACCCACGATGGTGATCAATGGGGTAAATTACCAAAATACCCTTGAGGGGTTCAATTGAGTAATACCTTGTTCTAATCAAACCCTAATCACATGATAGTGATGTTTTGGCTTATGTTAACCAATGAGGACTTGACCCAACCAAATTTGGAGTGGTGTAATCACCATCTACTAGTAAGAGGAGAGAGAAAGTATCATAGGAGAGAGAAAGTACCCCTTTTTGGTGGGAACTCAAGTAAAGTACCTTCAATACACATGAATGTGCATGATTAGGGTATGATCCACCTATGTGAGATCATGTAAACCCTAATTATGATAATTGATGAATCTTAATCTTATCTGAGGGCTTTAATGATGATTTTTATCATACATGATGATATTATAAGCTCAATTCACTATGAGGTGAATAGTAAACCCTAATTTTAGGGTGATGACATGTAATGTGAATAGTAAACCCTAATTGATGAAAATTGGGGTACTTGACTCTTCTAAGAGTTTGAAAATATAACTTCTAGAATGAATTGTTTACTGTTATCAGTTAAATTAACCATGCACGTTGTCATGAGATGATGATCATATCCAGGTAGGGATTATGATACTATATTCATTGAAAGCATGCTTTAGCTTTATGAATAGTGAAATATCCTGATGCCTTGTTAGTAGCATCTTATATGATTAAATGGGCTGTGAGAGCCATGAATATCATCAAGGTCATGCTTGACAGATGACTTGTGATGAGATGATTGAGAAATGATAATTGATGTGAGTTAGACTTGTTATATTTAGTATTCTACTTTCATAGCTGCTATGCTAATGATTAATGTTTGAGAACATGTATGATGTTAAAAGAATACTGAAATGTACCTAACTAATCAAGTATAATCATACCATGTAGAGCCCTGATCATAGATCCATCATTGTCAGGAGTTAAATGATGGTGAAATAGGTTTTCCTAAGGGAACTCTTGGATCACATACTTTTGAGTATGTGGGGAATATGGATGTGAATGCCCTTACATCCTAGTGTAGGGATTGATGTAGATGTATCTAATCTATCAATCCTTCACTATGTGTTTATGCCGGGGTGATGTAACACTAATCCCCTGAGGAAATCTTTTATACCACATCGATGAGAGATAAACAAGAAATCTTTCGATGGTGAAGAGAGTACATAATGTCACTGTGACTCTAATAGTGAAGTACCAGAATACCCTGGTAAGCTATAGTAGCAGAGACACTAGATGTCCTGTATGTTGATCCTCATACTGACTGAGGAAGATGAGGTCATAATAATCCGGCTCTTTTGATGACCTAGGTATGATACCGATGCGACTTAGCAGTGATCGGTTGGAGTATGAGCGGTATACCTCATCTCCGTAGGGCATAATAATGTTTGTAAAACATAATCAACCGCGTAGCATTTCTGCTTAGGTTGAACTACGAGATACATTGGTTGAAGTTACATTGTTTAGTATACATGTTCTTCATATTCCTTGAATATTGTTGTTCTAATCGAGAACCATCTGATGTTGATTACCTTAAAGCTTTTATTGCTTATGTTGTTCTTTGAATGCTATAATAAAGCTTCTGGCGGAGAGTTATAACTCTCGCTGGGACAATTATTTAAAATTGTCTCACCCCGTATGTGACGTCCCCGGATTTTCACCTTCCCAAACCCTATTGGGAATGAGATGTCAGAATCCGAGAACATCAAACAATCATATCAGAAAGCGATGCGGAAGCATAATACACATACATGAACGTACAACCATAACATACTCAACATTCAACATGTAAATTTATACAACATGAATTATTACACATGATTTACAATTACATATTGAATGAAAATTCTACAAGTCTTAACATGTATGCTAACAAGATCTTAGACAATAGGTACAACCTGTACAACTTGCTCACATCCTATTCTTTTATCTCATGCTAGCTCTGAACCTAGAAAATACGAGAAACAAAACATCAACAAAAGTTGGTACGTGGAATTAAAGAGCTATACTATGCTGGTATATAAAATACTCAAAATTGAAGAAAGAGAAAGAAAACATTATTTAAAGGCAGAAAATCAGGTAATCCCAAGTTATTAGTCATATTTCAATGGACATGTATTACTATGGTGGACTTAGCACAAACATAAATATTGGGCCCTATCCCTGCGTACCTTGTACCATTAGGGATCTCCCCGCGTACCTTGTACCATTAGGGAGGTGCTAGTCAACATTAATACTTTCCCTCTCTAATAGGGAGATTAATGAACCATCAGTAACTACATTCCATTTTCTTTCTTTAGTGTTCTTATTGTTCAAGGCAGAAATGACAATACATATAGATCCACATCCAACAATGTATTTCAAGTACAAACAAGCAAGTACATATATTTAACATCCAGCAAATCTAGTCATATAATTATATCCACGTACCTGAGTTCAGAGATTCATACTTATATTCTGGATCATCTACATCTCTGGTCATCACCTGATTAAGACAAGACCACATACTATCATCAGATTCTGATCATCATAACCCTAGTCGTGTTCATTAGGGTTTATATTATCTCATTAGGATATGCCAACGTTTACTTGCATTATTGTCTTATATTTATCTTACTGACGTCATTTTCTAGATTATGATCTATTATCTGAATATTAGGTTCCAAATTCTTTTTTTGTGCACATATTGACCCTAGGTTACATCATTAACCTAGATTAGGGTTTTAAACCATGTATTAATATTCATCTTCATATAACATGGATTTCATGTACAAAACTGGTCTCATAATTAAAACTAAGGTTCAAAATACAGATATGAGCTTTCTCTGTAAATTTCATCATTTATAGAGCACATATATATATTTATTGCATTTTATTAGGGTTATCAGCCCTAATTAGACATATTTAGCAAATTACATGACTTCGTATATAAACGTCATAATATTTGACATCCTATCGATTCTATATCATGTTATAGAGTTACTAGTAAATTATCATAATTTTAGGCCATCGTTTGCTATTTATTATCCATAAAACAAGTATAAAGCATCTTGCATGATATCACTACGATTACTTCTTCCCAAGCCTGATATTATGCCTTCATTGTGTTCTACTCATTTTTCTGAGAATTTTGGTACCTTATTTGTATTTTTCTGATAAACGAGCTATTTATTATGCATTATACAAGAACTAAGCATTTTATGGGATATTTACCTTAAGCGACCAATCTGGAGGTGACACGTGGCCCTGAGGAGGGCGCACCTCCTTGGCTTGCTGCGGCCGATTCTTTGGTTGATCCGGTCTGGTTCACTAGTGGGTTCAGGGGTTTTGAACCCGGTTCATCTTGATCTTGGATTGGGTTTGGAGGCCCGGTTCCTTCCTCGCTTCCTCGTGATCTTGACGCAGCGCTAGAGCCTGCGCTCTCAGCCGCCGCCACCTCTCCAGATCTCCGACGACAAAACAACCCTCCTACAACGAGCGATCGGTAGCTCCCTCTCCTCCTCGGATGAAGCCGACGCTGCAAGGCCGGTCTCTGCTGAAAGGTCAGTGCCGCTTCGTCGTGGATGGGTCTACTCCGATCCACCTGGTTCACTGCTACTGGATCAGGTCGACCCTCGACCAGCACGGTGTCGTCTAGTACGTGGAGTCTCCGACTCTATGCCTGGCTTAGATGGGGTCGTGCGGACCGCGAGCAGGTGATGGAGAGGTCGCTGCGGGTGGAGAAGGGAGTAGGAGGCGATGGCAGGCGAAGAAGCGAGGATGCAGGGTAGCTGTTGTCGGCGGAGATGATGGTTGCGGTGTTGAGCAGATGAGGTCATGATTTATGGGAGGAGAGAGAGGGTCACAACATCTGAGAATCGTGGGTCGTGATTAGGGTAGAAGGTGCGGGGGTCACGATCTTTGTGAATCGCGATCGCGGTTTAGCAGCAGGAGGGAACTGGAAGTGCCCACGGTCTGGGTATAGAACGGAGAGGTGGAGGGGAGAAGGTGTCACCTGTTATCCTCCACCACACCGCCATCTGCCACCATTAGAAGGTGGTTGGGAAGCTGCGGCGGATGCGGATCTAAAAAGCCAGTCATTTGTTTCGAGGGTTGCTCCCTACTCGGAGGGATCAGTGCAACGACGAAGTCAGTCCCTTGCTCCATTTTAACCGGAGGTAGGAGACAGCTAAGGGTCGTCCGATTATAGCCAACGAAGGCTGAGATCACGTTCTCACTAGACTATGGGCCGCACCCAAGGAAAGGGGAAAAGGCCAGCGTGACACATTTGTCACAACCTAGCTAATAAATGAACAAAAGACCAAAGTCCAATAACATTTATATCATTAATGTCCTCATCTACAAATAGTTATCTCTATTTGTAGAAGTCTCCAAAAATTCTGAAATTTTAGACATAGGCTCACAAAATCCTAATCTATCTTCTATTGAAATTTGGGACTCAAAGATTGTTATCTATCCATGCCAATAATTTTTATTTAACTAACATCATGAATAAGTGTATTAACCTTAAATACAAGTCGATTCATCATCAAATCTATCTCTAATCATGATTTTTGGGTGAAATTATTCTTATCTGAATAACAAGATTCTCAAGTTGAGTTCAATCATATACAAGCATCATTGGTCATAAATTTCTACATTTGAGATCGAAATCTTGAAATCGAGGTCATCACATTCACCCCACCTTATAAGGAATTTCGTCCTCGAAATTCAACTAATCTCATTCTTAAGAGGCTATTTTGGGGTCGAACTTCATATACATCATCATTGCTTAGGTTCTAAGACAACCATAGTTGCATGCACTCTAAGCTGTCAGCTTAGGGTCTAGAGATTCTTGGGTGTGTCCACCCCAACTTATATATATGTGGAAGCATCACTTAATGTCTTAGCCATAACATGACATTATGATATCTTAGGATTACATCACCCCTAAGGATATGGGTTTTGTTCATACTTTTAAAGTCCAGGAGGAGATTCATTTATTAGCCTTGATGTTCAGATCATTCAAATCCAACATCATCATTATGTCTTATGATCAACATCTTACAATGATTTCTACATAAGAGGAAATTTATCTTCATCCTTGATATTATGATTGTTCTACATAAGGAAGGCTTACGTAACATGCTTGACCATTAGGGTTTCACCCTATGGTGTGATATTCATACTCAACTTAGAAGCATATATTGAGAAGAATCAAAGTTACGAACTATATTTCTGATCATATATTCTATGATCCAAAAATATCTTTATATCAAGTTCATGAGTTCAACTTTTTATGTCTTGCATGTATTATGTGAGGGGAAAAAGAGAATATATTGAGTTTATCCCATGATCTCAGCATCACATCTTTCATGTTTCATGTGAAGGGGGAAAAAAATATTTTGAAGTCAAACTTATCATGATTTCAATCTTTGGTACTACATGTATGATATAGGGGGAATATAGAATAGGTCAAGCTTATACGAGTGACTCCTCATATATAAATCATCTATATAGCTCAAGTGAGGTTTCTATCGTCATATATTAAGAAAGAGAAGAAGAAGGGAGAACATGTATTTTGAGTATCTTTTGCACAAAGCATTATACTCTCATAACTAGTGTTCATATATTACCTCACTTGCAACTAATGATGAGATTCACAAAATATGTCACTCCAGCTAGGACCTAACTCAGCTAAAGGATTGACTTTATCATATGGGTTATCTACCCATCCTTTTATTTTACCCAGTACTCACATATAGATTTGAATCATGCATAAGGACTCAACTCAACACTCGAGAGTAATCTAGTGTAGGATTTTTTTTTTACACATATCTCATATATTGGAGGCTAGGTCCTATGACCTTCTCCCTGTGGGTCTTACTCTCTCCTGAGTTCACCACATATCTCATCCTACCACTAGATATCCTCCTTGTATAAGAGCTTGAGGCTCCTGCACACTCATCTCTATATTAACTAAGCTTATCTTGAATAGAAAAAAAGGGAATATACTTTCATCATCATGCCTTAGCATAGATCCTCTAAGAGTGGATTCAGTTTACATATAGCTCAAATCTTAATAAGGAACTTATACCATCATAGATCAACTTAGATAAGATTCTATATACTTATTTTCTTCATCTTTCTTTTGTCTATCTATCTATCACATAGCCTTATGAGGCTCTAGACATCTAATCTAGACTACTCTCTCTTCTAGACTGATGTCACTCCCTTTCACTTAGGTTGCATGAACACTAACTACTCTACAGTGTGAGGGACACATTTTTATATTTACATATAGGTAATAAAATATTATATAGTTTTTCTCCGAGAAAGAAGGCGTCAGAGAAAACTGTCGAGGTGCGAGCCGATTGGGAAACAAAACCAAACCAGCAAACTCGAGTGTCCAACACACAATAGATAGTCTGGTGTCATGTAACCTAATGAAATGGTGAGAACATGGTGTAGACTAGTGTAGCTACCCAATACATATGAGCTCTATATGGAAAGGGTCTCAGACACTTGTCTAAACCTAGTTCTCAAACATCTAGGTTCTAACCTAGAGGCTAGGTCAACCTTATTCCTATAGAACAACTTACTAAGTTTCTAAGGTTTAAAGTGAAAGGTGAGATTTAGGTTTATTGTTTCATGGTGAGCAATTGTTAGGTGTAGCTATTGTTCATGCTCTGATACCAACTGTGACGTCCCCGGATTTTCACCTTCCCAAACCCTATTGGGAATGAGATGTCAGAATCCGAGAACATCAAACAATCATATCAGAAAGCGATGCGGAAGCATAATACGCATACATGAACGTACAACCATAACATACTCAACATTCAACATGTAAATTTATACAACATGAATTATTACACATGATTTACAATTACATATTGAATGAAAATTCTACAAGTCTGAACATGTATGCTAACAGGATCTTAGACAATAGGTACAACCTGTACAACTTGCTCACATCCTATTCTTTTATCTCATGCTAGCTCTGAACCTAGAAAATACGAGAAACAAAAGATCAACAAAAGTTGGTACGTGGAATTAAAGAGCTATACTATGCTGGTATATAAAATACTCAAAATTGAAGAAAGAGAAAGAAAACATTATTTAAAGGTAGAAAATCAGGTAATCCCAAGTTATTAGTCATATTTCAATGGACATGTATTACTATGGTGGACTTAGCACAAACATAAATATTGGGCCCTATCCCTGCGTACCTTGTACCATTAGGGATCTCCCCACGTACCTTGTACCATTAGGGAGGTGCTAGTCAACATTAATACTTTCCCTCTCTAATAGGGAGATTAATGAACCATCAGTAACTACATTCCATTTTCTTTCTTTAGTGTTCTTATTGATCAAGGCGGAAATGACAATACATATAGATCCACATCCAACAATGTATTTCAAGTACAAACAAGCAAGTACATATATTTAACATCCAGCAAATCTAGTCATATAATTATATCCACGTACCTGAGTTCAGAGATTCATACTTATATTCTGGATCATCTACATCTCTGGTCATCACCTGATTAAGACAAGACCACATACTATCATCAGATTCTGATCATCATAACCCTAGTCGTGTTCATTAGGGTTTATATTATCTCATTAGGATATGCCAACGTTTACTTGCATTATTGTCTTATATTTATCTTACTGACGTCATTTTCCAGATTATGATCTATTATCTGAATATTAGGTTCCATATTCTATTTTTGTGCACATATTGACCCTAGGTTACATCATTAACCTAGATTAGGGTTTTAAACCATGTATTAATATTCATCTTCATATAACATGGATTTCATGTACAAAACTGGTCTCATAATTAAAACTGAGGTTCAAAATACAGATATGAGCTTTCTCTGTAAATTTCATCATTTATAGAGCACATATATATATTTATTGCATTTTATTAGGGTTATTAGCCCTAATTAGACATATTTAGCAAATTACATGACTTCGTATATAAACGTCATAATATTTGACATCATATCGATTCTATATCATGTTATAGAGTTACTAGTAAATTATCATAATTTTAGGCCATCGTTTGCTATTTATTATCCATAAAACAAGTATAAAGCATCTTGCATGATATCACTACGATTACTTCTTCCCAAGCCTGATATTATGCCTTCATTGTGTTCTACTCATTTTTCTGAGAATTTTGGTACCTTATTTGTATTTTTCTGATAAACGAGCTATTTATTATGCATTATACAAGAACTAAGCATTTTATGGGATATTTACCTTAAGCGACCAATCTGGAAGTGACACGTGGCCCTGAGGAGGGCGCACCTCCTTGGCTTGCTGCGGCCGGTTCTTTGGTTGATCCGGTCTGGTTCACTAGTGGGTTCAGGGGTTTTGAACCCGGTTCATCTTGATCTTGGATTGGGTTTGGAGGCCCGGTTCCTTCCTCGCTTCCTCGTGATCTCGACGCAGCGCTAGAGCCTGCGCTCTCAGCCGCCGCCGCCTCTCCAGATCTCCGACGAAAAAACAACCCTCCTACAACGAGCGATCGGTAGCTCCCTCTCCTCCTCAGATGAAGCCGACGCTGCAAGGCCGGTCTCTGCTGAAAGGTCAGTGCCGCTTCGTCGTGGATGGGTCTACTCCGATCCACCTGGTTCACTGCTACTGGATCAGGTCGACCCTCGACCAGCACGGTGTCGTCTAGTACGTGGAGTCTCCGACGCTATGCCTGGCTTAGATGGGGTCGTGCGGACCGCGAGCAGGTGATGGAGAGGTCGCTGCGGGTGGAGAAGGGAGTAGGAGGCGATGGCAGGCGAAGAAGCGAGGATGCAGGGTAGCTGTTGTCGGCGGAGATGATGGTTGCGGTGTTGAGCAGATGAGGTCATGATTTATGGGAGGAGAGAGAGGGTCACAACATCTGAGAATCGTGGGTCGTGATTAGGGTAGAAGGTGCGGGGGTCACGATCTTTGTGAATCGCGATCGCGGTTTAGCAGCAGGAGGGAACTGGAAGTGCCCACGGTCTGGGTATAGAACGGAGAGGTGGAGGGGAGAAGGTGTCACCTGTTATCCTCCACCACACCGCCATCTGCCACCATTAGAAGGTGGTTGGGAAGCTGCGGCGGATGCGGATCTAAAAAGCCAGTCATTTGTTTCGAGGGTTGCTCCCTACTCGGAGGGATCAGTGCAACGACGAAGTCAGTCCCTTGCTCCGTTTTAACCGGAGGTAGGAGACAACTAAGGGTCGTCCGATTATAGCCAACGAAGGCTGAGATCACGTTCTCACTAGACTATGGGCCGCGCCCAAGGAAAGGGGAAAAAGGCCAGCGTGACACATTTGTCACAACCTAGCTAATAAATGAACAAAAGACCAAAGTCCAATAACATTGATATCATTAATGTCCTCATCTACAAATAGTTATCTCTATTTGTAGAAGTCTCCAAAAATTCTGAAATTTTAGACATAGGCTCACAAAATCCTAATCTATCTTCTATTGAAATTTGGGACTCAAAGATTGTTATCTATCCATGCCAATAATTTTTATTTAACTAACCTCATGAATAAGTGTATTAACCTTAAATACAAGTCGATTCATCATCAAATCTATCTCTAATCATGATTTTTGGGTGAAATTATTCTTATCTGAATAACAAGATTCTCAAGTTATGTTCAATCATATACAAGCATCATTGGTCATAAATTTCTCCATTTGAGATCGAAATCTTGAAATCGAGGTCATCACACCGTAGATTTCAACTTTTTAGGTGGTCGTCGAGGACGAAGAAATCAATCTTCAGGTGGTCAATATCAGCAGCAGCAGCACCAGGAGCAGTAGTAAATCTCAGGTGGAGATTCAGACTGCTGAGTTGTGTAGTTAGATAGTCAGTCTTATGTGTTCTCTGTACTCTCAGGTCCTTGGAGTTATAGTCTGAGATTTTGATTTAACTCTTGAGATTTTGGTATCTTGCTGTGTATAATTACTCAGGAAGTAATTTGACAGAGATGTAAATAGTTTATCTCCTTTAATGAAAGAAGTTTTATGGTCTCAATATCTTGTATCAAAAAGTTTTAATTTTTCGTGATTTTTAGTATTCCGCTGCTAATCGAATTGCTTCCGCTGAATTTAATCGTGTTTATCTCGGGTTTTGGAGATCAGAGCCCACAATCCTAGTTTACTCCAATTGGACTCCCTAACTATGGCCGACCATCCATGACACTTTAGCAGAATGTAACCCAATCACCTCATTTTTCCTTGATGAGATTTTATGGGGATAATAAGATCGTTCTGAAGTTCTAATCACAATTACAAAACCTGCACATTCAAGATTATAATACATATGTAATGCAAGATGTTAATTTGCAAGACAAGGAAGTAAGAAGAACGATATTTTATTTAGAAATAGTATTTTTGAGTTTACAAACAAGCTAGCATAAAATACGAGCTTATGTGGCTAGTCCCCATGCCGGAACATAAATGTCTACTTGGTCATGGTGAGAGACAAAAGTGGGAAGATAGGCAGAACAATGGAAGGGGACATGAGGAAGACCAATCTCTCCACTGCGGACGCCTCCTCCTTGCTCTCACTAGGGTTTGCGTTGCGAGATGTGACTTCTAATCATTGGCCAGAGACCCTTAGAATGGATGATAATGGTTTTTGTTCATAGATGCATTCCTCTTCGCCAAAATCCTAATGTTAAATTATTGTGATCAAATGTAGCTAATTGCATGGCCCATACTCAGTCCACCTAGTGACTCACGTGGGTTACCCAATCTGGACCTCGTATCCAGTTCTTTGGCATACCAACATAAATTGAACCGGAGTAGGCTAGATGCGAAGAGAGTGCATTAGGACTGCAGAATCTGGAAGACTCCAAGTAGAGAGTGGCTCGAGTCAGGCGTTGGCAAACCCGATCGCTTGTTTAGGTGGTTGGAAGGTAGACAATGGAAACCCTCTAGAGACTTCCTTCCCTTGATATGTGACATCGTGAGGGCTTAATCGTCCTTCTAAGAAATGGAGTGTATTTGTGGTTGGTTCTGCATGAAAAGTATGTAAAGTGCATTAAAGTCCAGCATATGGAAGACAACTACATTTAAGCAAAACTAAGAATAAAAGTAGGAAATAGCAACGCAACAACCCCTCAAAGTGGATAAAATTGTGTCAAAGATGGGTTTAAATATACTCATAAAACTACCCTGAACTTAAACCTGTGCTCATCCTGAGTAAAGAAAAATAAAAAGGAGAGCAAATCATTGATACTAGGATCCAGACTTCCTCGCCCAACCGAGCACACTTTGCGGCCCCTTCCACCAAACAAGATTAAGTGACCCTAGTCCTTCGAGGTCATATAGAGACACTTGTATATCCCCCTACAGTGGCTTGTTCCTCTATTTTCTAGACTCCAGAACCTGCAAAGAACTAATTTCACCTCAATAATACTCTTGATTGATCTGTGCAAGATGGAAAAGAGTACATGTTAGGTCTAATTGACTAATTTGGGGAGAGTTTTGATAGATCCCCTGGGTATTAAGTTTGGACACAAGGGGGGAGGAGAAGGATATGTCACAAATTTGTCTCCCTGGTCTCTCCTCTATTCAACACAAGACCTTATCTGGGATTTAATTATTTTGTTTGTCTCTCCTCTATTTGACTTGAGACTTTTTATTGACTGTGGTTACATTAACCGTATGTTTAGAATAAAGGAACATAGAGAATATATATTTTTGAGAGGGATGCCACCCAAACTTAGGGTTTAACATATAATTGATACTTTTTTTGTTTTTGTGGTTGGCGAAGATATATGAAATGATGGAAGAAAGGTAAAAATAAGAGGCTGACTAGTGCTTCTTCATTTTATTTCTACATTGAAACTAGATCATCATATGATCACAATTAATTCATTTATGTAGGGGAGAGAAGTGTTTACAAATTTTTTGTAAGTTAAATTGGGGGCACGTGTGGCTGGACCTTTCTAACTCCTTTTGCTTATCATCATTTCTAAGGGAAAAACTATGTTCAATTGTTGTCATCGGGGCACATATCCATTCAAGATATGTTGGTTCCTTAAAAAAATTACGCACAAGCTAGCTCAAGAAAAGGGGAGTAATTTTCAATTGTATGTTTTGAAATCGCATACAACTAAGTGACTGACTAAATAAAAGTCACAACTCACATAAAACAAAACAATTCTAAAATGGAAAACTATTGGGTTTTGGAGGAGGCAGAGAAGCAGCGGAAACAAAAATTTTCTCCACAAAACCCAGAACAAAAGGAATCGCGTCAACGTCTATAGAATAGGAAAGATGGTTTGTGGATGCATACCTTGCCCCAAGCTTGCTCGGCGACAGTACCTTGCGCCTTGTGCGGTCTTCACCTCCGGTCTTAGACAGTGTCTGTGCAGCTCCTGGTCGCACCGGGACTGAAGACTCCTGGTCTCACCGGGACTGTCAGGATTGATAGTTGTCCTCCGAGCGACAGATGTATCTCGCCTCTGCAGTCGTCCACGCGGACTACCTGGAACTCCGATCTCCTTGTCGCACAAGGAACCGAAAGGAGTCGCACCCTCCTGTCGGCGTACTAGTCGGCTACGCACTCTCCTGCTACCAGTTGCAACTGTAGTTGTCTTTCCCTTGTTGTGCCTCCCTTTTCAGGTAGCACTTGCTCGGGCTCTCTCGGTTACCTAAACTAGAGAGAACGACAACTTTGCAGAGCAATCGGCTTGCACTGAGTTGTGTTCTGAGAAGCCCCCAATACCCCTATATATAGGAGGGTCATGGGACATGGTTCTCCATCCCGGACAATGCATGACTAAAAACATGAGTAGAAAGGTTCGAGACTTTCCACAAAACAACCAACTCGCAACCTGAACCGATCGTTTCACAACTGAAACGGTCGGTTGGGGACCTGAACCGGTCGGTTGACACCTCAACCGATCGGTTGGGACCCATGAACTGGTCGGTTCACTCCTGAACCAGTTCCCGATTGACTTCCCTTCTTTTGTTTCTAATTGGTATAGAATACCAATCCTATTTCCCAATCAAATTGGGCAAGTGAAACGAAAGGAAAATTCTCACCAATCTTACTTTCCCAACTTGCTCAGTTGCACCTGTTGAATCGATCGTTTCAACACTTGAAGCAATCGTTTCACCCTGACCTTGAGCCGATCGACTCAACACTTGAGCCGACCTATTCACCAAGGTCAGCCGATCGGTTCATCACATGATCCGATCGGTTGGGAGTACAAATTGTGCATAATCAGTCAATTGTGATTTCAATCAATCCGATACTCCAATCAATGTGTCCAACACCTTGAACATTATGATATTGAGCTATCAATTGATTGACTATTTAATTGAACTACTAAACTCCTTTAGTAATCAATCTAAACATTGTTTGTGGAAAAAACTCCTCTTCCAGGTTAAATCCTATGTGTGTGACCCTGCAGGTCCATTTCACATTGGCAGTGAAAGTCCATAACACTTATGACTTCACAAGCAAAGAGAGGTGCCTAGTCACACATCAGTTTTACCCAAGTGAAATAGAATGTTGGAGAACAACTTTCTATCCTACAATCTGTGAATGGTGTTACAGTGAATGTATAATTCCTTTGTCGCTAATATCCAGAATGAACTTGAGGCATGGAACAATCATCCTATCAATATTCATTCATTTCCTTGATCAGAGAAGACTGGGTGAGATGTATGTGACATCAATATCACATATTGATTCACACGTGCATGCGCATGCCTTTCTCAATCCTACTCATCAAGTGGTCAAGGATATCAAACTCCCTTAGGAGGGACAAATCTCATATCTATCACTCACCCCTCAAAAGCCCCATGTGTCAAAGCCACCCAATCATCACCTTTATAACAACCCATGTTTCAGGACTGCGTTTGATGATGTCAAAGTGTATCCAACGACATGTGTTGAGTGTAGTGATTTCAAGTCAAAGAATCACACTCACCACCATCACTGTGAGAGCTGACTGTGACTACCAAGTCATGGTTCCATGTGTCACTATCACGGTGGGTCTGTCCGGTACCTTATTCTCTAAAAAATACCTATGTGCTTGGTTTGATATCACTATATCATGACTAATGAGATTCTATCATCAACCAACACACAATCTAGTCTTCAGTGTTATTGATGTCTATGGTTATTTCCTGAATAACAACCGACTAGGGACTAATCAAGAATGCATACTCTTAACATCTGTATGATCTCATCGTTTAGGTCCTCAACCCAAAAGCATACGTCATTGAGTAAAACAATTCTTTAGACATCTATCATGTTACACCATCATCTCAGAAACAGTTTAAACATATACATCGGAAATTGCCTTTATTATTATTCAAATCATTTACAAAGTATCCCATTACAATCATCACATGACTTGCTCTATGGGCATACATACCAACAGACTCCCACTTGCACTTAGAGCCAGTCACTAAGGAACCTCAAACCTTGTGACCTAGCATGACCATCATGCTTCTGCTGAGAAAGGGCCTTTGTCAGTGGATCAACTATGTTGTCTTCAGTTGGTACTATGCAAATCTTCACATCTCCTCGCTGTACGATATCTCGTATGAGATGGAAGTGCCGCAGTATGTGCTTGGACCGCTGATGTGATCTGGGCTCCTTAGCTTGTGCAATAGCTCCATTATTGTCACAATAAAGCTCAATTGCATCACAACTACTGGGAACTACACCAAGTTCAGAAATGAACTTCCTGATCCACACAGCCTCCTTTGTTGCATGTGAAGCAGCAATATACTCGGCCTCTGTAGTAGAATCGACAACTGTTTCTTGCTTGGAACTCTTCCAGCTCACAGCTCCATTATTAAGGCAAAACACAAATCCTAACTGCGATCTGTAATCATCTTTGTCGGTTTGGAAGCTTGCATTGGTGTAACCCTTTACAACCAGTTCTTTCTGGCCGCCGTAAATAAGAAATTGATCCTTAGTCCTTAGCAAGTACTTGAGGATGTTCTTCACGGCTGTCCAGTGAGCATCTCTGGGATCTGACTGGTACCTGCTCATCATGCTGAGAGCATACGAGACATCTGGGCGTGTGCACAACATAGCGTACATGATGGATCCGATGGCTGATGCATATGGGATCCCATTCATATGCTCCCTCTCTGCACAAGATTGGGGACACTGAGCTCTAGAGACGGTGACTCCATGTATCATGGGGATGTTGCCTCTCTTTGAGTTCTCCATGCTGAACAGCTTCAGCACTTTGTCAATGTACGTGCTCTGACTTAGTCCGAGAATCCTTCTAGATCTATCTCTATAGATCTTAATTCCTAGGATGTAGGATGCTTCTCCTAAGTCCTTCATCAAGAAAGTATTCCCAAGCCAAGTCTTTACCTTCTCTAAGGCTAAGACATCATTCCCCATCAAAAGTATGTCATCCACATACAATATGAGGAATGTGGTTGAGCTCCCACTAACCTTCTTGTACACACAAGGTTCATCTTCATTTTGAATAAAGACAAACACTTTGACTTCCTCATCAAATCGAAGATTCTAACTCCGAGATGCTTGCTTCAATCCATAGATTGGCCTTTGCAACTTATAGACTTTATTGGCATTCTTTGGATCAACAAAACCTTCAGGCTGTGTCATGTACACATCCTCATTTATATTCCTGTTAAGGAATGCGGTTTTAACATCCATATGCCAAATCTCATAGTCATAATAAGATGCAATAGCAAGCATGATCCTGATGGACTTAATCATGGCAACTAGAGAAAAGGTTTCGTCATAGTCAACACCTTGAACTTGTCGAAATCCCTTCGCAACCAATCTGCCTTTATAAGTTTGCACATTGCCATCCATGTCAGTCTTTTTCTTGAAGACCTACTTGCACCCTATGGGTTTTACCCCTTCGGGTGGTTCCACCAAAGTCCATACTTTGTTGGAGTACATGGATTCCATCTCGGATTTCATGGCTTCAAGCCATTTCTCAGAATCTGGTCCCTCCATAGCCTCTACGTAGGTATTTGGATCATCATCTATGATAAACTCACCACCTTCCTGAGTCACAAGGTATCCAAACCTCTCAGGTTCAATGCGGGTCCTACTAGATCTACGAGGTCCTTGTGTTACCTGAGGAGACTGAGATTCCACAAAACCTTGTGAATCTACATTTTCCTCTGGTACATCTATCGGTTCAATGTTTTCTTGTTGGGCTTGAACCTCTTCAAGCTCTATATTCCTCCCACTGCTTCCTTTGGAAATAAATTCCCTCTCTAGGAATACAACATCCCTGGCAACAAACACTTTGTTGTCAGTAGGGTGGTATAAGTAATATCCCCTCGTTTCCTTGGGATATCCAACAAAATAACATTTATCGGATTTGGGTCCAAGCTTATCAGGAAACATTTTCTTGACGTAAGCCTCACAACCCAAAATCTTCATAAAAGACAAAACAGGACGCTTCCCATACCATATCTCATATGGTGTCTTTTGAACCAATTTAGATGGTACACGGTTAAGTGTAAACGCAGCGGTTTCAAGAGCATAACCCCAGAAAGAAATTGGAAGATCAGCAAAACTCATCATTGATCGCACCATATCCAACAATGTGCGATTCCTTCTTTCAGACACACCGTTATGCTATGGTGTTCCAGGCGGAGTCCACTGTGATACAATACCACGGGCTCGCAGAAGGTCCTCAAACTCCTGGCTTAAGTATTCTCCACCTCGATCAGATCGAAGTGCCTTAATACTTTTACCAAGTTGGTTCTGTACTTCATTCATGAAATCCTTGAACCTTTCAAGGGTTTCTGACTTATGTTTCATCAGGTACACATAGCCATACCTACTGAAGTCACCAGTAAAGGTAATGAAGTACTGATACCCACCTCTGGCATTAGTTCTAAAAGGCCCACATACATCAGTATGTATGAGTCCTAATAGATCACTAGCTCTCTCACCTTTACCTGAAAAGGGAGTCTTGGTCATCTTGACCAACAAACAAGATTCACATGTCTCTATTGATTCATAATCAAAAGAGTCTAGATAACCATCTTTATGGAGTCTAGAAATGCGCTTCTCATTTATGTGCCCTAGACGACAATGCCAAAGATATGTTTTGTTTGAGTCGTTGAGTTTTTGCTTTTTGGTGTTTACGTTGTATACACTTATCTCCAAGTCTATCAAGTATAGACCATAAGACATTGGGGCACTGCCATAAAAGATCCCATCTTTAGAAATGGAACATTTTCCATTCTTAATAAGAAATTCAAATCCATCTTTGTCCAAACAAGAGACGGAAATGATATTCCTATTTATGACAGGTACATAATAGCAGTTCTTCAACTCTATTATTAGCCCACTTGGTAGAGTTAACTCATAGGTTCCTACGGCACTGGCAGCAACTCTTGCCCCATTGGCAACACGTAGTTCAACCTCGCCTTTCCCCAAAGGCCTACTTCTCTTAAGATCCTTCACATTTGAACAAATGTGAGATCTGCATCCGGTATCAAGTACCCATGACGAAGAAGTAGTAAAGTTAATCTCTATCAAGTATACACCAGAAGTAGAGATCTCTATCTCTAACTTCTTCTTCCATCGTTCCTTCCATCCTCTCCATGTAAAAGAAATTGGTTTGGTGAGAGAACCCTTCTCTCCCTCACCTTTCGTTCCATTGATCTCTATCAATGAAATTTCTTTCTTCTTCACCAACGCATTAAGCGTACATAGAGTGGATTCTAAGGCTCCAGGTATATCTGGATTGTGCAGAACACTTCTCACAGTCCTCAACCAGTTATGGAATTTATTCTCAATTTATTTGCCCATTTTAAAAGATGATTCCTTTGCCATTCTACAAGAGAAAATTTTCATTTGTCAAAACTCCTTTTGATTTGATTTGAATAAATTTGATGATAGTTAATTAGACCTTTAATTAATTACCGCTCCCACTATTTTGACTCAAATTGATAGCCCTCGCCATCAATTCGGAAGATTGCAGCGTACAATCTTCTAGTGGGTCAAGGTCCTGAAATCCTCTGAGCCATGGACCAGCTAGGGCTGTCACCCACAACTCAGATCTCTCAGGTAGGCAACTCTTTCCAATTGCATCATATGCAACTCTTGGAAGATGTCATATGAAACTCTTTGCCATGATCATCTCCATGCCTCAAGGTACTAGATCCCATCTAGATCACCTTGTTAAGTTCGACCCAAAGCCAACACGATGAATATGCACCCTGCTAGGGCAGACCCATACATTCATCCTTCACGCTTCCACGAGATAGACGGTGCACCACGCTAGGGCGTGCCCACACTTGGTCGATCAATATTTTCACGTGTGTCGCATTTGGAAGGCATTTAAAACTTAATATTTAATGAGGGATTTGGTTTTTTTATACATATACATATCCAATCACCACAATATATAGTAAGTATCATATACATGCTATATCCCATAGAAAACATGCAAAATGATAAAAAGCAATGATTATGGCCATCCTATCATGATTCCTCGAGCCAAGAGGAATCACGGTCATCTAGGTCTACATCACATGCAACATGTACAAGATGAAATCTGTGCCTACCTTTCTGGATTTGATCATCTCATCTCCATGACCGATCGGCTCGCCATCAGGTTGGTTGTTCGGGTGCCACCAGCCCATCAACTGGCACCTCCAGCCGATCGGTTCACCAATCGTCGTGCATCTCATCAGGTCGCCACCCGCTCGTCTCGTTCCTCAAACTGGTCGTCTGGATCACCAACCGATTGGTTCACGCCTTGAACCGATCGTCCCAGGTTGTCCGCCATTCTTTGACATAACAAGAAATAAAATATATCCTATTTACAATTTAATTGTGAAACCCTGATTTACATTCGAGGGGAGCAAAGGTAGGAAAAGAATTATCAAATTATTTCGAGTTACACCAGGAAAAGGAGAAGGGGAATCAGTGCGCAGACTGAGATGCAAGCAACCACATACAACCACACACATATATACGGTTTATAGGCCATAATCATGCTACACATCCACCACAAAACTCGTTTAAGCGTGACACGTATCAAGTGCATTAATATTACATATCATATATGTATATTTGGGATTTGTGGATTGGACATGCATAAAGATAATTTTATTCGCATCGTATGCAATAAATAAAGGTGACAAACCAAAATCGATCATATCAATAATCCTAAAATATAGAGCAGTTGACGTGGCTCTGATACCACTGTTAGGTTTTGGAGGAGGCAGAGAAGTAGCGGAAACAAAAATTTTCTCCCCAAAACCCAGAACAAAAGGAATCGCGTGAACTTCTATAGAATAGGAAAGATGGTTTGTGGATGCATACCTTGTCCTGAGGCTTGCTCGGCGATAGTACCTCGCGCCTTGTGCGGCCTTCACCTCCGGTCTTATACGATGTCTGTGTAGCTCCTGGTCGCACCGGGACTGTAGACTCCTGGTCTCACCAGGACTGTTAGGATTGACAGTTGTCCTCCGAGCGGCAGAGGTCTCCCACCTCTGCAGTCATCCACACAGACTGCCTGGAACTCCGATCTCCTTGTCGCACAAGGAACCGAAAGGAGTCGCACCCTCCTGTCGACGTACTAGTCGCCAACACACTCTCCTGCTACCAGTTGCAACTGCAATTGTCTTTCCCTTGCTGTGCCTCCCTTTTCGGGTAGCACTTGCTCGGGCTCTCTCGATTACCAAAACTAGAGAGAACGACAACTTTGCAGAGCAACCGGCTTGCACTGAGTTGTGTTCTAAGAAGCCCACAATACCCCTATATATAGGAGGGTCATGGGACATGGTTCTCCATCCCGGACAATGCAGGACTAAAAGCAGGAGTAGAATGGTTTGAGATTTTCCACAAAACAACCAAATCGCAACCTAAACCGATCATTTCACAACTGAAACGGTCGGTTGGGGACCTGTATCGGTCGGTTGACACCTCAACCGATCGGTTGGGACCCATGAACCAGTCAGTTCACTCCTGAACCAATTCCCGATTGACTTCCCTTCTTTTGTTTCTAATTGGTATCGAATACCAATTCTATTTCCTAATCAAATTGGGCAAGTGAAATGAAAGGAAAATTCACACCAATCTTACTTTCCCAACTTGCTCGGTTGCACCAGTTGAATCAATCGTTTCAACACTTGAAGCAATCATTTCACCCTGACCTTGAGCCGATCGACTCAACACCTGAGCCGACCTATTCACCAAGCTCAGCCGACCGGTTCATCACATGATCCGATCGGTTGGGAGTACAAATTGTGCAGAATTAGTCAATTGCGATTTCAATCAATCTGATACTCCAATCAATGTGTCCAACACCTTGAACATTATGATATTGAGCTATCAATTTATTGAGTGTTTAATTGAACTACTAAACTCCTTTAGTAATCAATCTAAACATTATTTTGTGGACAAAACTCCTCTTCCAGGTTAAATCCTATGTATGTGACCCTGCAGGTCCATTTCACATTGGCAGTGAAAGTCCATAACACTTATGACTTCACAAGCAAAGAGCGGTGCCTAGTCACACATCAGTGCTACCTAAGTGAAATAGAAAGTTGGAGAACAACTTTCTATCCTACAATCTGTGATGGTGTTACAGTGAATGTATAATTCCTTTGTCACTGATATCCAAAATGAACTCGAGGCATGGAACAGTCATCCTGTGAATATTCATTCATTTCCTTGATCTCATAGGAGACTGGGTGAGATGTGTGTGACATCAATATCACATATTGATTCACACGTGCATGCGCATGCCTTTCTCAATCATACTCATCAAGTGGCCAAGGATATCAAACTCCCTTAGGAGGGACAAATCCCATATCTATCACTCACCCCTCAAAAGCCCCATGTGTCAAAGCCACCCAATCATCACCTTTATAACAACCCATGTTTCAGGACTGCGTTTGATGATGTCAAAGTGTACCCAACGACATGTGTTGAGTGTAGTGATTTTAGGTCAAAGAATCACACTCACCACCATCACTGTGAGAGCTAACTGTGACTACCAAGTCATGGTTCCATGTATCACTCTCATGGTGGGTCTGTCCGGTACCTTGTTCTCTAACAAGCACCTATGTGCTTGGTTTGATATCACTATATCATGACTAATGAGATTCTGTCATCAACCAACACACAATCTAGTCTTCAGTGTTATTGATGTCTATGGTTATTTCCACAATAACAATCGCCTAGGGACTAATCAAGAATGCATAATCTTAACATCCGTATGATCTCATCGTTTAGGTCCTCAACCCAAAAGCATACGTCATTGAGTAAAACAATTCTTTAGACATCTATCATGTTACACCATCATCTCAGAAACAGTTTTAACATATAGATCGTAAATTGCCTTTATTATTATTCAAATCATTTACAAAGTATCCCATTACAATCATCACATGACTTGCTCTATGGGCATACATACCAATAAAAAAAAGACAGATGGAAAAAAAAGATGGAGAAGTTGGTTTGAGGATGAGAGAAGGGAAGGTTACAATTGAAGTGGTGGGGAATGTGATGCCCGGGCTCACTGCCCAAGGCTCTAGTAGAGTTTCAAGAATGACGATTGGCCCCACAAACCACCACTAGCCTTAACTATACGCTTTTTCCTCGCTCATGTGCAAGCCGAGGTCAACTTCCCGATTGGTCACCCATCCTAGTACTACTTCAAGCTGAGCACGCTTAACTATGGAGTTATTTAGTGATGGGTTCTCGAAAAAGGAGGTGCACCTTGGTGATATGGGTAGTCCAATCATTCCTTTTAAGATCATGTTATTCGAGGCCTCAAATCCTGGGATGTTACAATCTCTCCCACTTAGACTCTTGACGTCCTCGTCAAGGCTCAACTATACGACCTCATAATCTCTTCCCCATTTCAGTGTAGACCCAAAATGGCACATGGACACCCAGCTCCCATCCACGGCTACCAGCACAAGGGCGGCTCCATCTCGTCTCTACAGATAGCCCTTTCCAACTTGCCTGGACCACACGACTCAAGATCGGCATGTCACATGCCCATGTGGGACCCACCTACTGGTGGGGAGTTGGCTATGATACCATTTGTAATGCCTGAGCTCACTGCCCAAGGCTCTAGTAGAGTTTCAAGAATGACGACTGGCCCCACAAACCACCACTAGCCTTAACTGCGCACTTTTTCCTCACTCATACACAAGCCGAGGTCTACTTCCCGACTGGTCACCCATCCTAGTACTACTCCAAGCTGAGCACACATAACTATGGAGTTCTTTAGTGATGGGTTCCCAGAAAAGGAGGTGCACCTTGGTGATATGGGTAGTCCAATCATTCCTTTTAAGATCATGTTATCTGAGGCCTCAAATCCTGGGATGTTACAGGGACAGCGTACCACCCACCATCTACACCCAACTTCAAAATTATGCCCATCCTAGGGGAGAAAGAAGTTAGAGATGGAGAAGATTTGATATGGATGTGTAACATCCTGATCTCCTGCCTACATTAGAACTCCTTATTTTTAGCAATTCATAAAAATAAGCTTCTTTGAGGTTGTAAAATCAATTTTAATGTTAAAATAATCTATTATGATTTATTTAAAAGCTTTTATATATTGAAAATATAATTGCGGTACTTTTTGTCAATTCTTGAAAAATAACATTTTGGTGGGTAAGCACACAAGAAGGTAGTTGGGTGGAAAGCATGATGCTTATGGAGGCAAGCATATAGTTGGATAGCAAGTAGGTAGCTTGAGCAAGCACATTAGTTGGTGAAGCAAGTAGGTGAGTGGCATGCACCTTCCCTTGACACCTAGCACCTCCAAAAGTTGACACCTATCCTGCATGTGTCAACCACCCTTTAATAGCTATCTTGAGATGAAACATATGCTTCCATGTGTCACCTAGCAATTCTTGAGATGACACCTAAACATCCATGTGTAACCTAACTAGTAAGCATCCACCTAAATATGACACCTTGCACCCATGTGTCATCCACACACGTTTTGCTATTAGGACCATGATACCCTTCACCGTTCCTATATAAAGAGCCCCCATCCACCCCACCATAATCACAAGTTCTCTCCTCTTAATCCCAAAGCAAAGATGAAAGTCCCCTCTCCCTCATTTCCCATCTCATTCACCATAAACCTCCCATCTCTCACTAGATTAGCAAAGCACTCTCTCTCTATGTTAGTGAAAGGAACCACCTCCATATAAACACTCTCTCTATAGAAACCTACTATCTCCCTCCTCCAATGTATTAAGATAATCCAAATACTATTTCTTCCACATATGTCACGATGCTTTAAGCCATCTCTCTTCTACTCTAGTGAGAGAAACCCTAAAAGTTGTTCTAGTAAGGGATGAGGATCGAGGTGATGGAAAATGCAACGTAATGCTACCGAAAACATATCAAGATTGGATATATTTAATGATGCTATGGTCTTCTTGTGGAACTATGCATCAAGTACATCTATAGGTATGGTTCCCACATTTTTTTCATCCAAAAAGTAGGTTTTATTATTATTTAATGTGATATTCAATTTCTATCATAATCTATTATATCAACATCAATAAAAGGTATGGTATAGAATGGTTTGCTATTATATGCAGTAAGAGTATAGGCATACTTCATATACTTTCCTTTAGAATGAATAAGTGATCGACTATACACAACCTCTTTATTAATAAGCTAGGTATGACTTCCATATATTTGTCCATATTATTCTTCACAATTGAGTTTAAAGGTTTTAGCTGATAATTAAGAATTTCTTTGGATTCCAGTCCTATTGTCTTTTAGTCCCCCTTTTCCTTTATTTATCCCTATTAATTGAGTCATGTGATATTGTTGGTAAGTGGACTTCCATCAGACATATCTAAGTTGACTAGAAGCCTATTTCACTGATGTCTGTATCCAGTAAAGAGGAAAGGTTATTTAATTGGTTCCGTGTTTGCACGGGGGGGCTCCCTAACCTCTTGCATGCTCCTGGCCATAGATTTGTCTGATTCAATTCCAAAATCCCACAAGTTTACATTTTTGGTGTCATAGTGAAATACTTAATTATTCATGGCTACCTTTTAACCTCATTAGCTTTGACTGCCCATCATATTGAGCGGTATATCTTTGATGATGTCCCTTTAATTGTAATCCTTAAATTGGGAGATGTGTTGGTAACAGATTCAACATGTCTTGGCTGGGAATGATACATTTGGGATCCGAATTTAAGTCCTTTGGAATCAGGGATGGATGAGTATAATGCTCTACAATACTCAGGCCCACACATGGGTTGGTCATGTAGAGTCATGCATGATCAAGTTAGTAATGGGGAATAATGTCCTGCCACTACTACAGAACATGCCTTTGGCGTCGATTGTTTATACCCTTTTAGCGACGGTTCTCAAGCGACACCTATGTGGGCACCGCTAAAGATCGAACTCTTCGGCGTCAGTTTTATAACCGACGCCAAAAGGCTTCGTGCCACTGAAAACGCGCCAGCAGGGCCCTGATAGGCGTCGGTTATGTATAGTAAGCCGTTGCCAAAAGGGTTCACGCCACAAAAGGGCGCCATCTAGGACACCTTCTGCTTCGGTTTGCAACTAAAAAACCGATGCCATATTTCCAAACGCCACGGCCGTGCTTCCCTGCAAGGCCGTGTTTAGTACTATAGGCGTCGGTTTTATACTAACAACTGACACTTTTTCCTCCACGGCCGTGCTTTCCTGCACGGTCGGGTTGTTTGTCATATTAGGCGGCGGTTTTATCCAATAATCAACGTTGTAAGCCTTTGATGACGGTGTTCTATAAATAACTGACGCCTATGTTTTATTTTTTTTTCTTATTAGTTTGCAGGCCTGTTGTGGCTGGTCAGCATGATGAGAACCTGCAGTTCAGTTTTCTGAACTACAAGTTTACGACATCCATTGATATCAGCCTACAAACAGGCTACAAACCTGCAAAATCAACAAATATACTTTTCACACAGGTAGATACATCCAAACATCAATTCAATTCTCACATTCACACATGTAGAAACATTCAAATACATGTAGAAACATTCAAACATGTATAAACATTCAGAAATATTTATTTACAAAATATCATTCGACATCGCTATCAGCATCCCAATTATATCTTACAATCGCCACTGCTTGTATGGCTCTTGCCCATTCTTCTCTTACTTCATTTAATACTTCCATCGTATATGGAGCATGTACATATTTTAAGCGTTACCTATAGTGTGGTCAGTTTTAAACACCTGCAAAGAGAATGATGTATATATAAGTAATAATATAAAAATAAGATTGATATATTTCATACTAACTAATGAGACTATATATAATACCTCATGTACGGTATCGATGTCCAATGCGGCATATTGGATAATCATCTGCATAAATCACATCACATAGTATGTGCATGCCCAGCCGTTGTCTTGTGTAGCACACTATAAATTGAAACATACAAAATATTAAAAAATACAACTAAGCACAGTTCACATAAATAATATATACATTGGAGTCGGGAACTTACTTTTATGTTCTCCCAAATTATTGTCAGGTTCTTTTTCCTTGGGACCTTTCCTCCAACATTTTTGAATGCATCTAAACCCCTACATGTTAATGTAACACAGTAAATTGCATAATTAAATAGTAATGTAATAACAGATGTTAACGAATATAAAAATGAAATATTTCTCACCATAATAATGACAATCTCATTACGTGTCCAATTTTAGTATTCAATGTACTCCCCGCAGAATCTAGATGATAAACAGTGAACTTCCCGGGGAGAATAACTAGTAATTCCCAATGCCTATCGCTAGAGGTAAAAAAGTTAAAAATTAATAACTCAAAATCCACAATAAAAATGTAATTTTCTTAAGTCCAAATTATAAGTAAAGTAAACTTACTTGACATTGAATGGAGCTATTATTATCGTCTTCTTTTGCTGACCGAAAATTGTAAAAGCATCTATACAATATTGTTGAACACTATCAGGGTCTTTAGCTACCATACTAATCAATGATGGAATCAAAAATCCCACATGGTCAAATGCAAATTGTTTGCATTGATTTTCGACCAAGTAGCTGCAAAACATGTATTACGTATGCATTAATATATAAGAAACCAGATCACCGAATCTTACACAAGGTATATGGATGTATAAACAAGATCTCACCTTATCCATGTCTCTATCATTGATTTATTCAGCCAATCATATATAAACATCTCAATAATATCTTGTATAAATAAAGAGCTTTCATATGATTGACCTACATAATTCGCTTCTAAAGAAACAATTATAGGGCAATGTATATTATGATCCTGTAGCCAACATGCCATTTCCCTACAAGCAGGACCTAACGAGTATTTTAGGTCAATTAGAACCCAAGTTGGTAATGCAGGAAGTGGAGGTGGAGGCCTAGGTGCTCCGGGTGTCTTCTTTTTAACCTGCATATATAATTTCAGATCAGTTGACCTCATATATACACATTAACAATCTAAAGTAATGTAAATTTATCTTACAATATCAGTAGTGTAGACGACATCTGCTTTGGGCCACAATATCACCCCGCCTTCTTCCTCAGCAAGTGTATCAATATCTGGGTCGGCATATGGCAATGTAGCTTCCCTCCAATCGGGTAATACATGTATCGGGCTCACACGAACGTAGCCCTGTGGCATTGGAGTCCCGTGAAACGTTGCCCCAGGAAGGGACGGGTAAACCTGTGCCTCTGCAACAACATAGTCTTGTATTCTTATGCAGCATGGCTTTAACGCCTACAAATTTACGTAAAGAATATTATACATATATACATATCATCTTGAAAACATATCATCTTGAAAAGACTAGCTACAATGTCATAAACAATACTTATAGCAGACGTGTTAGGCGGTGGGTCTACAGGATTACTCTTAGTTTGTGCATCAGGAGAAGAGTGGGTCGCCATAGGCTGATTGGAAGCCTGAGATGCCTGCCACCACACCATTTCTTCCTTAACCTTCTCAGCAACTATATCATTGACCTTCTTAGCAACTATATCCTCGACTCTCTTATTCTCCTATACACGGATAAAAGAAACATTAGCTTCTTATTATTGAATTTCCTTTTGCAGTAACATTCTAAAAAAAGAATAGGTTACCTCTTCTTGTGAAAGTCCCGCTCTGGGTTCACGCTGGGATGGCCCAAAGAATGTTTGATGCCCACACCAGCGCCTGCACCCCTAACACGTCCAGGATGCTCTGGGTTACCCAGAGCAACTGTCAATTCATCCCTTGTGCCCTGAGGGATGAACGTGCCTTGTTTCCTCTGCTCGTGCAGCTCCCGCTAATCACCATCAACAGAAATTGGTAATTTAACCCCACAAATAATCAATATTCAAACGATTTCTCTAAGAGTTGTATTTTACCATTTTCGCAGCCACCTCAGCAGTTACGGGCTTCTTTATTTCACCTTTCTTTTTTTGCCTCCCAGCTATCCAGACATCACGGTGAGGCATGGGTGTGGCACAAGAAGTAGAGAACTCCTGAGTAGCAGCAGACTCCGCCTGTAGTCTTTGGTGAACGCTTGCATAGCTCTTTGGACCCATAGTGTGGTCATGCACATTCAGTGCACGCCTTGCTTTTTGCGCCTCACTGAGGGCCTAGTTAGTATGAACATTAATGATTTGGTTAGTAGACTAAATGTTAATCTTGAATAGGTGAGTACAACGTATATTAATTAAATTGGGAGTGACGCCTAATACCTTGAATTCTTCAGATTTTCTTGAAGCAACAATCGTTTCCCAATCTTCTTTGTCTAAGAAGTTCCACTGTTCAAGGGCTGACTTCTTCTTCTTATCACCATCTTTTATGTCTTCTCTGTTGAGATTTGTCATATAGTTCCTTAGCATCTTTCCAGCGTGTTGCATCACGCTTTTAAGATGCAGCTTCTCATCCAATGCAAACAGATTCTGTAAAATAGAATTGTTATTAACTAGTATCCAAAAATAGAATTGTTATTAACTAGTATCTAAAAATAGATTTGCAAATAATAGAATTTGTAATCTAAAAAATAGAATTGCAAATAATAACAACTCACGCATAAATCCTTCCATATCATGTCTTTCTTCGCCTGGGGAACTTTATGCCAATTATCATACTTAACACCACAATGGTTTCGAGTGACAACCCCAAGATAGTTTACAATATTATTGCGGTTCACTCCAATTGCATTTCCTCCATTATCAAACTCTACAACCAATCCGGATCCACTGCCACTTAGCGCTATTAACTTCTTCAACAGAGTGATGCCCCTTGTCTTGTTAAGTGTTTGGTGATGCACATCAAGTTCTTCCAGTGCTTCAGTGGGTATATGTGCATCATCAACCTAAAATTTGACAAAAATAAACGCACTGAATTAGCCCAATATAGAAATATAGGATATATGACATAACTAGAAGATAATGAATTTTATAGAAATACAGGATATGTTTTTAGAACTTACATTGGTATCCTCACCATGCTCATCATGGACATCATGCTCATCATGGTCAGCCATCTGAAAATGTCATTGAAAAGGAAAACATTTAGCATTTGTATTAACTAGAAGATAATGAAACATCAAATCTGAAAATGATATTGATATTAAAAAATCAAACATTTAGCTTCAATAAAAAAATATAAACATGCAAGTCTCTAAAATTGTGATCTTTTATCAATTAACAATCCTTCATTGTGATATCCGCGCACATATAATTCAGGGCATAGACACATGTGATGTCATTCTGATATATAATAAATGTGTACCACCTATCCCATCCTTGAACACCTAATCTCACTAGTAAGTGTATAATGTGTATTGGGTTTTCAAGAACTCCCCGCCGTTCTCTAAGTACATATGTACTTAGAGAACAAACGGGGAAATGCTACCAAAATTTTCTCAAAAACCCAATACACATTATACTCTTACATCCTAAGTGAGATTAGGTGTTCAAGAACAGTCCCAAACCAGGGACTATCCAAGATTCAGTCCTAATGAGTAAATCTTGGACGGGTTTCTAGGCCAACAAACACAATAATAGATAGGTACATGTTAGGGTTTCATCACAATTAATGTTAGGGTTTCATCAAAATTGATGTTAGGGTTTAATCAAATCAAATTAGGATGCTAGAATGGACAAGGTTAAATCTTATTTCAACATGCATCAAAATTTACTAAATTAGGTCAAACATTAGGATTAGAAACACAAATATATGCAAGAAAAAGATTTGTTCGTATCCTAGGATTTACATAAAGCATTACATAAAGATTTGTTCATATCCTTACCAACAGCAAGCACGACCGTGGCTGTGTTGGCCTACCACGACCGTGCTGGACAGCACAACCATGGTAGGCCAACACAGCCACAGCCGTGCTTGCTGTTGGTAAGGAGCTATAGAGAAGGAAAGCTATAGAGAAGGAAGCAAAGAAGCTAGGGCTACCTGGAGCTAGAGTGGAGAAGAGCGGCGGCGACCGGCGGCAGCAGTGGCCGCGAGCAGGCGAAGACCAGAGTAGAGCGGCAAGCAACAGTGGCACCAGGAGAAGAGCAAAGCAGACCGGGGTGCAGTAGTGGCGACATCAGGAGAAAGAGGACGCGGCGACGGTGAGTAGAGCCGCACCAGCAGCAGCGGGGGTCGTCGGGCAATCGTCGGGCGATTTTAGGGGAGCGGCGATCACAACAGGAAACTATTGCGATGAAACAAGAAGGAAGGGGAAGAGCCGAGTGATACGGGTCTATTAACTTTGTCAACAGTGTCGGTTATCTAGAAAACATATGCCTTTAAACTTTAAGCATCAGTTGATATTAAAAAATCGACATCCAATTAGACAATCTTTGCCCTAAATTATTTGGCGGGAACAATTATCAGCGTTGGTTATCCTTTGATAAACGATGCCTAAATTGGAACTTTTCACGCAAATTCCATCTTATATCGGCGTCGGCTAGTAGTTAAAAAACCGATGTTGTATGTGATACTTTGGGGCAAAACATTTTCGCTCGAAAATTGGATTTTGCGGGCGGTTTTAGGCGCCAGTTTGTGTTACCCAGCCGACGCTGAATATAAAGCGGTACCCGTGTCTGGCTGGTCTTCGAATATAGAAGTCAGGGTTCCTAAATATCCGACGTTGAATATTATAGGCGTCAGTTTTGTTAAATAACCGACGCCCAGAAAAGCGACATTGAATGTTCTTTCTGTAGTAGTGTGCAAAGATTAAGCATGCTAACTAATGATTATCCAAGTGGCATTTTGTGCAAGGATCCCCCTCTTCTGGTTATGGAAAGGCGACCATTGGCTGCATGTGGTAATCTGATTTATTGAATAGAGCATGCAGTGTACACGAGTGGCTGAGGGTGTGCTAGGGTACTTACATGTGTTTTGGTGACCCTAATGGACTAAATTCTTGGCTAAGCAAGTTTTCGTGGTTGCAGGCCAGTTGCCCAAGGTGAATTGACACCTTCTCTGAGAGTTGTAGTTAAACTCATTTATGGAATAAGGTCTACCTTTTTGTTATTATATCAATAATCCTGATTTTGCTCCATAGTGTCGGTCTAACATTTTGAAAGAGTTGTCATCTGATAAATACTTTATGAATATACGTACATACACATTCCTTATGCTTCATGCTAATAGATGGGTCAATAATTTTGGTTTGGACTTTTGATATTTTAGTTATCTGAGTAATACATTAAGAATACAACTATATTAATAGTGTCTTGCTGCTTATCTCTATTTTTCCATACTTAGACATTTGCCTAACCACATTCCTTATATTATTTGTAGGACCTTTCCTTGTGGAAGACTCATCTTGAAAAGATCCTGAAGGGCGTCAAGAATCAAACACGGATCAAGCTTAATTTTAATCTCATGTATCTTTTTTTATTGATATAGGAGATAATGTAAAAATACCTTTTGTAAGGATGTAATATTTTGAAATGAAATATTAATTATCTCACTCTTGTGCTTTGATTCTTGGTGTCATATTAATGACTCAGATTTAGCTACTTGATTTTCGAAGGAAGAAAATCAAGTGGTTGAATCAGGGACGTTACAGGATTGAAGTGGAGATTGAGGGGATGGGGGATCGTTTTGTCCAAGAGAACACAATAGAAACCCTAAGATCGGGTTCCTCTCCTGTTGGTGAGGCCCTCCACTTGGTTCCTTTGTGGCCACCACTTTCCATGATCCTCATTTGGTGAGGATGAGGGTGGTCATGGTCGCACACCCCATTCTACACATCCTACTTATGCGCATGTGCTACACGTCTTAAACACAAGTGCACATATCAAAGTAACATAGGACAAAAAGAGGCCCAAATATCAAAAATAGGGAAACATAATCTGGAATCCACTATAAGTAAGACTCGATCAGATAGACCTATCCGAAGTAGATTGAGTGATTAATTGACTAATTGCAAGAAGTAAAACTAAATTAATTGGTTTGTGATCAAAGATGAAATGGATTCCTTCGAAATGCAGTTTCATCACGATTTTTACTACAATTGACATAACTTATCAATGTTCAGTTGACCTGAACCTAGACCAAGTAAGAATTACAGACTCTCACCGCATAGTTTACTACTTAATCTAATATAAACGCACTCTTGTAGTGATTTAGCTATTAGTTTTGTGCTTTAATGATACCTCTGGGTTCTTCTCTTCATAGCCGTAAGCCTTTTTTTGAAACTCAGTCTGAGCTATGTAAGTCTATGACCTATCCAACCCTTAATCCCTATTTTAAAGAAATTAACAATCTAATAAATTATCTATAGTGATCAAGCACAAATAATTCATGAAGCAATCATAGATATATGTCTAGAAGTTAGGTAAACATAAAAAATTAAATCATAAAATGTCAAACACATTATGGAAACAAGTTATTATTACTTCCTAAGGAATTAGGGGATTATCTCCATATGATTTTAGTTTCTTTAAACATAGACACAGACGAAAGATATGAGGAAACATCAAAGACCAATGAAGACCCCCAGAGAAGACGGTCCAGACGACTCCTTCTGACGAACATGGTGATTTATCATCTTTCGACTGCAAATCTGGCCACTAGAAGCGCTCAAACAGTCTAAAATGTAGCTTTCTCCACTCCTCTATCCTCTCTCGATTCTCCTCTGTCATATAACTAAATAGGACGTGATGTCTAGGTCTAGACGCACTTTGCCTTAGACATAGAAATGACTTAGGGCGTCATTAAGTCACAACCGTTAGATTAACTATGATCTTTAATCTAGCATGATCACTACAAGTCTGTACTATCGACAGGGTGTCGATAGTATCAACGCTTCTCATCTCCACGATCCTTGTAAATTTCCAATACTACTGAGTTGCATGTTAATAGCACTGAGAATTTCCCTGACATCTCCTGTTGAAATTTCAGTTGAAGTCAGTACCGCTGACTTGGCCATCGTTGGCACCGAGAGACTTCCAGAGTGCTCCTGTTGGAATGCTAATATTACTAATTCTTCTATTGGTACCACTAAGTTTCTTCAATTCATCCCTATTCCTTTTCTTCAAGTGTCGGTACCACCAAAAGACCTTTTGCTAGCACTGAGCTGATTCAATTCTTGTCAATTTACTTGAAATTTAAAAAGAAAGCATAAATAAGTTCCACAAATAATGTTAAGTCAATATGGAACAATAAAATAATAAACATTTGATGCAATTAAGTATCACATGCCAATGATTATAAATCATGCACAATTTATATCTAAATGAGCAATAAGTGCACAAAATACGTTGTGAAATAGCATGTGAAAAATAATAATTATTCAGTTCATTAAAATCCCCTATGCTTAAATGTTTCTCATCCTCAAGCAACACTATCTTTGGATCTATTTGAGACAAATCAGTAAAAGGACAATTGGCATGAACTTCAATTCTTAATTACCCCCACCTGGCGGTCCCAAATTGGCCCTGACTAACCACTAAACAATTAAATTCTCTTAAGTGACCGAAAACATTAATTAAAGATGTTCACCCTTAGATCAGTGAAACAATATCAATAGAGTAGTTAATATCATAGTCAATCAAGCATTCACTTGGTGCATCATGTGATTCCCTATTTACATTGATATTTCCTAACTAGTAAACTAATTGGAAGTAGTTCTCCTTATAAGAATGAATGAGGAGATCAATCATATTTGTGGCCTACTGGTAAGAGAAATGGATGGGATGAAGTCGGTGGCTTGTGAAGAATCACAATTAACTTCAAATCTTTATGCAAAAAACAAACATGATGAACCTACAACATGTTGAAAATAAGAAATGCATAAATTCTAATGCCTGCTATATTTTTGGTGCAATGATGCATGTACTAAAGATCTCATTAGACTGATGAGAGTGAAACAAAAGAATACATCATGTACATATTTTCATCTCTTGTTTTGAAGAAAATTTCAGAAGTCAGCTCAAAGCATCCTTTTCTACCTCTTTAATTTATAGAAACTTTCATATTTGTTTTCATTGGCCCATTGTTTTAACATGATTATAGAGTATGCTTGGGCTACAATATAACAAATTTGATTTTTTTTTTCCATTTGATTTTGAGAGATATGTATGTGTATCCCTGCACTTCAATTTAAGAAGAAAATACATGAATACAAGCTGTAAGAATGAATGGTGAAAACGGTATGCAATCTACATGGGTTTGTTATGAAACCAGTTGATATGAACAAAAGCTTTTACTTTTTTTTCATATTGTAACTAATGCAATAAAACTATCATGTCACCTATCATGTAATGCAATGCTATCAAAAGGAAACAACTCATGTTACTTGATCATCTTAACATGATGGATCAAATGTATGAAAAGCTGATAATATCACACGATTAAAAGACATTTCCTTTCTTAAACATTGATATGTCATTGTACTATTAACCAGTATACATGGTAACCTTAGGATTTCTTTCTAAAACTTCAATTTAAGGTCCCATGAATTGATTGGTCAGTTCAGGATCAAACCCCACCATCATCCACAATTCATGGATAATTAAGACTTCCATTCACATAAAATGTTTGTAAGCTAACTGATCCAAACACTTCCTTTGGGTGATCCTGCCTTAAGAATTTTCAGTTATGCTTATAAAACTATAAATTGTTATTGCAAAAGCACAAAAACAAATTCCTTGATGATAGATGAAATGATGAAAATTATGCTCCATAATTACAGTAGATAGATGTGGAACCTACACTTGCAAAAACAAAAGAAATAATAAAAATTGCAAGATAATAAGATAGTCATTCCAACACCCCCTAAGCATGAACTTGACTATGTCCTCATAGTTAAAATTAAAACATAGAGGTGGAACGGGGTACCCGTTTCTCTGAAGGGTGGTGGCGGTGGTAGTGGTAGTTGAAATGTTGCCTTTTTCTTTTACAGACCAAATTCTATTGATATCTCTCCCTAGGTGTTGGTGCCACCAACTTGTGAGTCAACGTACCGAGATATAGCATCTGATACTCTTCTTTAAACTCTAGGAATAGATACCACTGACTTGTGTGTCGATGGTATAAAAATGTTTTTTGCTGTAGCTTTGTGAATATTACTGAGAAAAGTCAGTGGTATTGACTTTCTACAGCCTTGAACTGGTAAGGAGTTAGTATTACCAACTTTAGAGTCAATAGTATCGACATTTTGTTAAATTTCCCTATTGAACATTTTATGAAAGTCGGTGGTACCGATATGGGTGTTGGTGGTACCAACTTTCACTCGTCCTTCACACCAAACTAAATCATCAAGGTACCTTTTTACACCAAATTTAAAATTTAGCAAGACAAATATAAAATGTAACTAACAAAAAGACCTAAAAAATAATCAATAACAAAAATGAAAATGGGTTGCCTCTCATTAGCATCCTTGTTTAATGTCTAAGGCTTGACAAGATGAGTTTTTATCAGCCTAGGTTGTCACGAGATGGTTGTGAAGATTCATCTGGTAGTCTGAAATGCACTCTTTCATCATATGTCCCAAGTGTCAAGTAACCTCTACCTATGACAATGATCACATTGGCCGTAGCTTGGAACGATGTTCCTAAAAACATCTCTAATCATCACATCTTGTGCATATCCATAACCACAAAGTCGACATGATAGATAAACTTATCAACTTTGACTAATACATCTTTGCATATCCCATATGGAGTCACAATTGATCGATCTTCTAGATATATTGTCGTGGATGTCTTCATTGGTTTCTTCAATTCCAACTTTTGAAAGGTAGAAAGAGGTATGAGATTTATTTTTGCCCCAGAGTGACACTATGCTTGCTGAAATTGTTTGTTGCCTATAGAACAAGGAATGTAAAAACACCCTGGATCTTTTCTCTTCATCAACAATCTATTCTGGATCATAGCTTGAACATTTCATCAAAATGCAAGACACTATATCTTTTATCCATCATTTCTTGTTGATTATATCCTTCAAGAATCTTCCATATGTAAGAATTTTCTCTATCACCACCACACGTGAGATGTTGATGTGGAGCTTTTGGAAGATGTCTAAGAATTTCTTGAAACACTTTTCCTCCTTCTTCAACATCAGACTATTCATCATGGAACATGTGGCTTCTCTGTACACTTGTATGGAGGAATATATGGCACATTAGGGATATCCTCCCCTAAGCTTACTTAAATACCACCTTTCAGAATAGAATTTTGCACATCTCTTGTGGATGGAATGATCGGTAGATGCTCCTTATGAGGTGTGGGTGCTTCCTTGTTGGCTGAGACAACTCCAGTATAGAGTAGAACCTTCTCTTATTCTTGTTGCACATGCACCTTTTTTGGATTAGAGACAGTTACATGTCACTACTCGAACTTTGAAGTTCTTTGTTTTGCGCAACCAGTGAATATGGGTTCCCTTATCACTTCTTACAGACTCTGTATCTACTGAGGTATGTGTGTGAGCATACCACATTGGTGTTCTGCATCCCTCAAGTTTTCCATATAGGCTGCGAGGAATGGAACCACAGGTACATACACCCAACTGGCTCTGGAGTGTGCTTCTTTAGTGACTCCTCGATAAGATATTCTGGTTCCTGGACAATAGAGACAAACTTCACTTGATGATGTTGATGAATTATCTCTGTATTACCAGAAAGTCCCTGCTGAATAGGCTTCTTTATGGATGCCACCTCTACTACTAGCTGAGAAATTTGATTTTTTATGTTGCATATGTGCAACTCCTGATTTTACTATACCCATTTTGTATGATCCAATATGGTCTCATTCTATTTCACTAGCCTGACTAGAATGCCTTCAATTTTAGCTATCTTTCTTGGAGCCCTATCTTGCTGATACTGCTGAAGTAGGTACATGTCATCCTCCTCCTCACCTCCAGATGAGGTGTTGGATTTTTTTCTCAAGTTTCTTGGTGAGGTTTTCCAACTTCTCACTCGGTATCATGATGACTCTAGATTATCCAAGACTTTTGACTATTGTTGGAGATTCTCTTCATCTCCCCATGACTAATTTTTAGCCATATTCTTCAGAATATCATGATACCTAGATTGGTTTGTTGTTGAGGAAAAATATTGATCAAGCACTATCAAGTGTGGTCCTCTCTCCTTGGTGCAACCCATAGTACAAGGTATTTTCTTGTCCATAAAGATCAATCCCATGATGAGGAACCTTCCCTAACATGTTATGGAACCTTTACCACACTTCAGAATAAGACTCGTACTGCTTGAAATTTTTGGTATTTATAAGTGTTGGTAAGGCATCCCAGTAGAGCCAATCATATGATGATTGACATGGAATAATTACCTAAAAGGATTTGATTAATAATAACATATAAGGAAAGCTTACACTTCATCTATTTCAGTCTGTTTTGCGATAATGAGGATAAATAATGAATGTCTAGAGAATTATATTACTGAATGACATATGTCTTCAGGTTAAGAACATGAGATATGAGATCATTTGAATGTTAAAAGTACATATTGATATTCTCATAATGTCCCTGATTGATTGTTATTATGGAAGGTTGATAGACAATATTAATACATAAGATTAGAGCGTGAGTTGGTTGATGACTGAGTCTCGTTAGTCATGAAATGGCAATATCAAACCAATCACATAGATACATGTTAGAGAACATCGTATTAGATAGACCCACCTTGAGAGTGACACATGGTTTTGTGGTCACAGTCATCTCTCATAGTGAAGGTTCTTAGACCTAAAATCACTACACTCGTCCCATGTCATTGGGTACAGATTGACATCATCAAACGTAGTCATCAAACATGAATTGTTATAACGGTGATGATTGGGTGACTTTTACACATGGGGATAGATTGTGAGTGACAGATATGGGACTTATCCCTCCTTCTGGAGTATGATATCCTGGTCTCCCTACCATCCTCCTCTCCCACCAATTCGCCTAGATACTCTACCTTTGTACCCGACTTCCTCATTTGCATCTTTGAACATCCACATATATTATGGTGATTTGGCTACGTTGGAACTCAATTCCTCAACCTTACACTCTCCTGGTAACTTCCTTTATCCTTTCCTATCTTTCTTTAATCACACAGTGGCCTATTTGGGTTGGTCGTGTAGAGCATCTGTTTGCGCGGTTGACCTATGAATTTTATTTGTTACTGCCATTGCGCCTCTAAACCACAAGGATCATTTTATTTGTTTGGGATTTATCAGTGTTAGTTGCATGCCATACAGTATCCTTTTTGGCCATGGTTTTGTGCCTGTGGCTGGCTTGATCTTGCGGTGCCACCGCTCGATGAGCAGGTTGTCGACCCAGTAACTTAGAGTACCTCGGGCCGCGGTCTGAGGCTCAATGTCTTCGGCTTGAGGTCTCAAAGCTCAGTGGACCTTCATACGAGGCTGGCCATGCTGGAATTGTGTGTTGGCACTTCCTTATTGACCATGCTCCAGCCATGTCTGGGATGGAAGGAGGTACAACAATTGTTGTGGCTGAATTCCTAGTTTGTCCTTCGTCCTCTGGTATTTTGAGTTTTCACCTCAGGGGTAATAATGGTATTTCACGAATTCCTTCTTCCTCTCACACTGAGGCAACTTCCCCAGCTATCTATGTGGCCAGTCGAGTTGGCAAGCCCTGATTGGGCCAACTCAGACCGCGCGACCCACTCCCTCTCTTTCTTCCTCCTTCTCAAATGATTTGCCACATTGAATTTTGTGATTTGCTGAATCTTACAAAATTCGTAATAATTTACTCACTGATCAAAAAAATATGGAAAATTAGTCTTTGGTTCAAAAACATAAGAGCTATCTTATGGTGTTGGTTTTGTCGCCTTAATCTAACATTTAATAATAACTAATTTAATGGATTAATCTAAATAGATAATGTATTGTAAAATTCATAACTAATAATTTATAAGTCAAAAAATATAATGAAATATGTTTTGAGCTTAGAAAAATATAATCTAAAATATGGCATGGATTTTATAACCTAATTTAATAATATTAAAAAGACAATTTTAAGGGTTTGTGAATTCAATGTAAATCTTACCCTAATTTCATATACATGATAATAGGTGCTTTGGAAACATAGATTTGGATCTAGGAGTGATCTTGGACTGTTAGACTTTATATAGAGGTATGTTTTGCATCTCATATTATTCTATGTTGAGCAATTAACCTTAATTATCTTTCTCTTGGTCCTATGGACATTAGCCTACACCATATCTTGTTCTTTTGGAAATTATGCTTCATGTGAAGTATGTTATTTATTAATGATATTGTGATCATGTTTGGACATTCTCTTACTTCCTTATAATGCTTTGTTCATCTTGGAACTCTATATGATGACATGTGAAGTCTTTTGCCCACTTATGAGGTGGATGTATATGTTGGTCACTTATGTGGTGACTAGTTTGTATAATCTGACTATACTGTCTACTTTCCTCTACATTAAACATGCTATGTGATTCAATAGCACTAGAATAGTATAATTGCATTGGTTTTGGGTTATGTGCCCTTTATTCTTTTGGGATGGAGGTTATGCGCCCCATACCCGAATTTCAAATTTATGAGGTTTGGCCCACATTATATATTGAGAGTTTGGTTATGTGCCATTCTCTATCAGGTTTCAAGTTTATGAGGCTTGGCCGCCATTTTCCTTATATTATTCTAGGGATATGTTTATATGACATGCATGCAAGATGATGATTATTTATGATGGGTTATGTGCCCTGATTCATTAAAAGTGCTTTTATGGCACCACTTTTATCATTGGTTTTATGGAAAGTATCCCCGTTATCATATGATAATGATTCTTTTCTTTTCTATCCTCTTTGGTTAGTCCTTTTGTTTTCTATGGGAAGCCTTTTATATTTGATGTCCCTTTGTATCGTAATATTGCTCAGTGTTCTTATTTAGTATGCACATACCAGCTTTTGTTGATGTTTCCTTTTCTTCTCCTTTTAGTGGGGTATGCTTCCATCCCCAAGTTTAAATCAAGGAGAGGATAAGCAAGGTGGACTTGGACAACACCTTTGTAGCTGATCTTTTGGGTGACTTGAAAGAGGTGGTTATATCATACTCAGCTAGATCCTAATAGTTTCTTTTGTAACTCACCCATGTGCAGTGTAGTGTTGTTAAAGATATCAATCTTTGTAATAGTTGGATATATTTCTTTTCCATTACTACTTATTATGTTATGATACATACATGTTGAATGAATTGGTCTACATCCCTTTAGTGAAAACTTTAATGTGGTGTTTCGTTGAAGGGATGTTGCCTTTTTATTTCTAGTAGGGAGTGGTTCCCCTCTGGGATCCCACTCCTTACATACACATAGAATCATAATTGAATCCTATTTTAATAAGTTGAATAGTACGTATACCGTAATTGAGTTGGATCTCAACCAAATATGACTAAATGGTGTGATGAATGGATCATTTAATTTTACACTAGATTTGCAATTGAATTAACAAAATTCTTGGAGCACTACAAAAAATTTATGATTTAACTACAATTAATTTTATTACATATATTTTTTGTATAGTTAAAACCATTTGTGCTTACAAAATATAATGGTGTAAGTAAAATAATGTAGGTAATGAATTAATTAATCACACGCTAGCACGCCTCAAATCTTAAACAAAAATCACTTTCCTCCAACTACTCATCTCCCGTGCACTGACTCGGTCTTCCTCTCCAAAATGAAATGCCTTCTCCCCGATTTTGCTTTCAACAGTCTCTCCCCAACTCCACTCCCTCCATGATCTCTGCACCTTTCTCCTAATCCCTCCCTCTCTGCCACCTTGCGCTGCCCCATCACCTAAAACTGTCACGACATCCTCCCAACCGGGATCTCACGACACTCTTTGTTACAACCCCACCTCCCAATAACCCCCAACTAAGGGAGACCGAGAGGTCGAAGCCGCACCCATAACTTCCGGATCAAAGGTTCGGAAATTAACCAAGAATAATTATCAAATTTTAACAGACTATACTTAAAAGCTATAAGAAAATAAATTTTTGCATACCTTTTTGAAAACTTTGATCTCTAAACTTCTATCCACTTAAGGATTCTACTCTAACTAATCCTCCTTGTATTTTTCTTCATGTATTCCACAATATGACGATTTACTGTTTGTCCTTTTGGCTTGTTCCTAAAACGCCGAAAAACAAAACTTCGGTCAGCCAAAGCTGGTATGTGGGGAAAACAATAAACGTGCAACTATGATAACAATATAATCATTCAATTAATCATTTAACAATCAAGATTACTTTTTAGATATAACTCCGCGATTCAAGAGTACCCTATCCTCTATGTTGTCCCCATTAAACCCCTCATGATCCACCTATAGGTGAACCAATTTCTAGGGTTGAGTCACATGTCACTACTCGTAAGTAGCCCACTTCTTAACTCATGGCAGGCTAATGAGTCTCATGGCACTACACGTAGGTAGCCCAGTTTCTAACTCTCGGTAACCTAGACCTTGCTCTAGGATTACGCTTTTTTTTAGCCTTTTCAAAGCAATTGAGGTGGACCCAGATCTAGTCAGTTATATACGCATATTTAAAGTGATAATCATAGTCACTTTATAGTTGCATGAAATCAATAAACATCCAACAGTTATTTTCAAGAAACCGATTAAAACTTCAGGAACCGCCGTGAAACTAGAGCGATTATTCATACACGTAACCACATACCTAATTTGATGAGTCATGCAGATTATTCAACATATACTTCATGTATATACAATCAAGCCAATGAACAGATCCAAGCAAGTAATTCAATCATCACATAATTCCTGAAAAGAATATGTACTCTATTTATTACACACTTTATCAAGAATCTACTTTATTGACTTGGATTCTCTTTCTAGGGTTTCTAATCCGCATTAAGGTTTCATTAATATATATTAGGGTTTCTTAGATCAATTTCTCAAACTTTATCCCTTTTAGGTTAACAAACCCTAAAATATCCTTTTCCATTTATATGAACCTTAATTGCTCAACTATCCATTTTAATAGTCTTTTTTTACCCAAATTGACTTAAGATCATCACATCCCTATTTATTCATGGATTTGAACCATTAAAACAATTAAAAAACATATTCATCTAAATTAGGGTTTTCAAGCTCATTAATGCATAATCATGCACGAAACCCTAAATTAAACCAATTATATAAAAAGATCATCTTTTTAGATCCTATTTTCACTTTTATTAACAACAGGTTAATATCAACTTAAATTATCCAAATAACGTCATTAAGTCCATCTCATTCCTTTCTCAAATATTCAATTATTCATTCGCTAATTGAATTTTCTTATTATTTGGGCCCAATAGCCAATAAAGCCCACAACACAATACATCAAGGCTATTGTAAACAAAATCCAAATACATCATATCATTATTTGTTCAAATATCCTTATTATGAGAAATTACATTTCTCACCAAATAAACCCAAAAATTGAGGTTGTAACATCCTTCCCCTCTTATAGGAATTTTGTCCTCAAAATTCTATCAAGCAAACACACAATTCAGGATAAGACTTTTCCATATCCATCTTTGGCCCCTATGTGGCTTTACCATACTCATGGCGCTTCCAAAGAACCTTTATCATCACATTATCTTTTTTGTGAGTTCTTTCATCCTGTCGTCTATAAACGTCACAGGTGACTCAGGCCATTTCAGCCTCCCTTGGGGCTCACTAGGTTCATTGCTCGGCACATGGTCGGGGCACCTCACATAGTTCTCTAAATTGGACACATGGAACTCATCACACATTACTTTATCCTGAGGGGTAAGGTCAATCTTAATCTTCTCCACCAATCCATCTCAAATGGACCTATGTATCGGGGACCCAGCTTCCTTAGCTGTAGCTCAGAGGGTCGGATTTTCATGTCACATATTCTCCCATAGTGAACTGCGAGTCAGTCTACTTTGCATCTGCTTATGACTCTCGTCATCTCTAGGCTCCTTTCAGCCATTACATGATCAAAGTGACTTCATCTACACACACTGTGGTCCTTTTCTAACCATCATGTGGTCCTTTCACCAACATCACCTTACTGAAGTGGTGACCGACACAACCTCCCTTACAGAGCTTCTGATAAAACCCGATACTGGCTATGGTGGTCATTGTCACATCTTTCATAGGACAAGAACTGTCTCTAGATATCACCCTGAACGAGCACACATGCTCTCATCAGACCCCTTTAGTCTGGATTATACTAACCATTAGTTAGTGATGATAAACTGTACTATCATCGAGTTCTTCACGTACCTACTTTCACCTTATGGAAGTGAACCTTTAAGTCATACTCATGAACTTTTGAACTCACATCATGGTGTAGTTGAACCATCTCTCTCATATGTAGCTCAACCCGATCTGTCCCTTGACAGTACTCTTTCTTTCTTATGTCATCTAGGTAAGGCAATCTACCATAACCCATAATGCATCTTGGTCTAGGGGAGATCTATCACAACATTCATAGTGATGAACTCTCATTCCCTCTCAGGGACTCTTTTGTCCTCTATATCGATACACTGGGTTACTGGGGTTCGTCCTTTACCTCCTGGCTTGCATGGCCATTAACCACATGCAACTTCATCTTAAGCATCCAAAGTGCTATTGCCATTTACCACGGTGTATGGTGATCTTAAATCATGATTTCCTGTATGTTATGATTCCTCAAGATCGATTCCTCCGAAACCCTAAACACTCTATTCGGGGTTTCATCACCTTCTTTTCCAAAGAAGTGCATCTGAGGTTTTACCACCATCCTTTCATTTCATCAAGGACTAGACTGGCTAACCAAACAACCCTTAACTTTTCAATGTATCTTGTTACATCTGAGTGTTATCCAAGCACCTCTCCTTTTCAAACTTAGGGTTAGCCAAACAACCTCTTCTAGCTTCTAGTCAAACAAGTTAGATGTATCTCAACCAGAGAATCCATTACCACTTCACATCCTTAGGTATTAGGTAACGTTGAAGACATACACTTCCATGTAATTCACTTATCATCTCACCTCAAACTCTATGTCTATCTTTATTAAGAACACTCTCTGATTTCATCATCATGGTGATCAAACTCAACCTGGTATAACTTGTAAGTTCTACATGGCTCATGATAAAAACATCATCATAAGGTGACTACCTCATTCCTCTTAGTGTTTGCAAGCCATACATGTATCATTCACTTTACCAGGGTAGGTTATCTTCTCTATCCCCATTTCTCGTGGCAACGTTCCAACATACATCATCTCTTATCCTTGGTGTATGGCATGCGTAATGTCCTATCTCTCACCCCCATATCAAGAGGAAATAAGCATTTGGCTACAATCCAAATACAGAGTTCTTCCTGTTCCAAGAGTAGAGATGGTACATCCCACCTTGCGAATACAGCTTTACATCTAAGTTGAAACATGCCACATATGTCTCTACATCACAGACATCATGATATCAAACTAGTCTTGAACCTACTGAGGTTTATATCCTTGGTCATCTCCTCTACGTCTATAGGGTACCAACTCTTTTGCGGTCATCCCTCTTCCCTCATGCATCAAGAGAGTGCCTTACTCATCTGCCCTTTGGGTCCCATGAGTTCATGAAGGTGATCAATCTCCTAACCCATGGCCCTCAGACAATGATAGTTGTTATCTCCCGACCCTATGGTCATGTGCAACTGGGGAATTAGGCAACTCCTACTTTCATCGGTCTTATCCCTACCTGACCCTTGGATAGACTTAGGATTCTCCATTATAGTACATGTTCACTTAGAACCTTACCCAAGTCTTCATCATCTCTCTTTCCGCATTCATGGGATGGCTTTCATCCTTTCATAGGGATCATGGCAACCTGCCTACCTTGGTCAAGCCCCATACTGGTTACCTCCATGGTAACACATTCATATGCAATTAGAGATGGATATCTATGGGTCTACAGGTTCATTCTCATACCATGTACTTTTCACTTAGCTTCTCAAGATCCCATGGTATCTCTTTAGGTTACCTTAAACCAACAAAATTGTTATACACCCTACCAAAGGGGTCCCTCTCCCAGGATGGGAGGAAAACTATCTCTTGACAATAAGGTCACAAAAGCTCTTAGGTCTAGGGTTTACATCCACATGAGCCTACTTAACCCTAGCAAGCTATTAAGGCACAAGCAGATCACCTACTGAACCATGCTAGGTCATACTTTTCCTCTTTCCTTCATGATGGATCAAGATCATACCTTCCTTTATCATCATCCTAGCTATGAGGGGTCCATCAAACATACCTTAAACTTAAGGGGCTTCCCTTTTCCTCTATACATGAGGAGTACCATGCTCAAAACTATAGAAACTCAATTCTTGTCATGAGAATTAGGTACTACTTCCCCTCTTAGGCCTAGGAACCCTAGGTCCACTTCTTGATGACCAACTACATGCTCCTCCTATTAACCATGAACCAAACGTATATAGGGTATGACATGCACTTCCTGTCATCCTTCTACTCGAACAACACATTAGGGTTGAGTCCTCCCCAAGGACAACCAACAAGATACAAGACCTCACAACCTATTACTAAACCTCTTTCGGTCCACAGGCACATAGGTACCAGGAGCCTCATCCTCTCTCTAGGGTTTGGTTCTTATAAAGGCAACCAAGATATCAACAGCCTTAACGGATCATGCATGAGGTAACCTCTATCATCCACTTAGATCGCATCATCCTCAACTTCCACTGTTCCTCATATCATGGGGTCTAGGTTTACGACCTTCTTGCTTGGTGTCCTTCTCTCTCTAACCCTACAACCACCCTCACCATTAGAGGTCCTCTCTTCATGAAGGATCAACCTTGAAAGCATGCCCTTACCTGGATGAAGCCTTCACTCAAGGTTATCCATAGTTCTTTATGCTTATTTCATAAGCCATCCTTCATACTCTCATAGTCAGGGTTTCAACCCTTTGCTCACACTACTAACGTACCATGTATGCTATGCCCTACTTGCACAAGCCCATAGGGTTTCTAAGGTCCTTCACTAACATCATCATCATCTAAGGAGCTATCCTATACCCTAACCTGCACGACCCTTCCCAGGGTTGGGTTGCCAAAGGTACTAGGTCACCCATGGATCATATGGCATCCCAAAGGCATGTCCTTTATAACTCATCTCTCTCTAACCTTCACTTAGGGTTAGGGTTAGCATCATCCTCTAGGATGTGCCAGGTCTTTACTTGCAATGGAGATCTTTATCTCTAAGACTAACTTATCCTCCTGGCAAGAAGGTCTAGCCTCAGGTCTCTTCTGAGGACATGACAACTTATGTCATACGACCTAAGCATGTATCTATTCTTTAGTTTGCGCTTAATCTATTAAGCTTATGTCCATGACATGTTATTTACATGCTTTTCCTTTAATTTGGTGGAGGATCCTTTAAACCTTATCAACCTTACCCATACCACAATAGGGTGAGGAGAAGAAAGAAAACCCTAATCCTTTAGGTCCTTATCAGAATTTTGTGATGAGAAGGGATGAATAAGATGAGAAGTCCTAAAGGTATCTTATTTCGATTCATACCCTAAGACTTTGGCCAGGCAGTCACACGGATCCAGGAGTCCTCGTATTCCGACTAGCGGTGCGGATGAAAATATTTCCAACCCCCGGTCGTGATCCTTTTCTAGACACCTCCGTCTTTCGGATAATCCTCTAATAACTCCCTTGGGTTCTATGGAGTTTGTAAAATTTAATGATTATTAATGGTTAAGTGGGGAACCTACGCTCTGATACCAAATGTTACGACCCACCTCCCGAAAAACCCCAATTAAGGGAGATCGAGAGGTAAAAGCCGCACCCATAACTTCTGGATCAAAGGTTCGGCAATTAACCAAGAATAATTATCAAATTTTAACAGACTATACTTAAAAGCTGTAAGAAAATACATTTTTGCATACCTTTTTGAAAACTTGGATCTCTAAACTTCTACCCACATAAGGATTCTACTCTAACTAATCCTCCTTGTATTTTTCTTCATGTATTCCACAATATGACGATTTACTGTTTGTCCTTTTGGCTTGTTCCTAAAACGCCGACAAACAAAACTTCAGTCAGCCGAAGCTGGTATGTGGGGAAAACAATAAACTTGCAACTATGATAACAATATAATCATTCAATTAATCATTTAACAATCAATATTACGTTTTAGATATAACTCCGTGATCCAAGAGTACCCTATCCTCTATGTTGTCCCCATTAAACCCCTCATGATCCACCTATAGGTGAACCAATTTCTAGGGTTGAGTCACATGGCACTACTCGTAAGTAGCCCACTCCTTAACTCATGGTAGGCTAATGAGTCTCATGGCACTACACGTAGGTAGCCCAATTTCTAACTCTTGGTAACCTAGACCTTGCTCTAGGATTACCCCTTTTTTTAGCCTTTTCAAAGCAATAGAGGTGGACACAAATCTAGTCAGTTATATACGCATATTTAAAGTGATAATCATATTCACTTTATAGTTGCATGAAATAAATAAACATCCAACAGTTATTTTCAAGCAATCGATTAAAACTTCGGGAACCGCCGTGAAACTAGAGCGATTATTCATACGCGTAACCACATACCTGATTTGATGAGTCATGCAGATTATTCAACATATACTTCATGTATATACAATCAAGCCAATCAACAGATCCAAGCAAGTAATTCAATCATCACATAATTCTTGAAAAGAATATGTACTCAATTTATTACACACTTTATCAAGAATCTACTTTATTGACTTGGATTCTCTTTCTAGGGTTTATAATCTGCATTAAGGTTTCATTAATATTCATTAGGGTTTCTTTGATCAATTTCTCAAACTTTATCCCTTTTAGGTTAAGAAACCCTAAAATATCCTTTTCCATTTATATGAACCTTAATTGCTCAACTATCCATTTTAATAGTCTTTTTTACCCAAATTGACTTAGGATCATCACATCCCTATTTATTCATGGATTTGAACCATTAAAACAATTAAAAGACATATTCATCTAAATTAGGGGTTTCAAGCTCATTAATGCATAATCATGCACGAAACCCTAAATTAAACCAATTATATAAAAAGATCATCTTTTTTTATCCTATTTTCACTTTTATTAACAACATGTTGATATCAACTTGAATTATCCAAATAATGACATTAAGTCCATCTCATTCCTTTCTCAAATATTCAATTATTCATTCACTAATTGAATTTTCTTATTATTTGGGCCCAATAGCCAATAAAGCCCACAACACAATATATCAAGGCTATTGTAAACAAAATCCAAATACATCATATCATTATTTGTTCAAATATCCTTATTATGAGAAATTACATTTCTCACCAAATAAACCCAAAAATTGGGGTTGTAACACTCTTCTTCTCAGAATCTCCGTCCAGCATCCTGACGGCTTAGCTTCCCTAAACAGTGGACGTAATCAGGTATTCTTCCCCTCCCCTTTCAATCTTTCACAACCCACATCTCCTGGTGGAATACCAATAACCGATCAATGCTCATTCTACTATCTTTGTAATCTATCACATTTGGTGTTAAAGGTAAGTTATTTTTGAAGCTTGATATCAGGCTGTCGATTGCAACCCTGAATCAGGATCAGACTCAATTACCTGGATGTAAGGACCATAGTGTCTCTTAGGAACCTGATTAGAGGGTATATCATGGCATATTAGTAAATGAAATATGTTAATCTTGAGCCCGTCCTAGCTAATGACAAAATCCTGATATCAAACACCTATATTGGCTCTTCATTCTCATTTGCATGTTTGGAATACTCATCACCGTTTATTATGACTATCCACTATAGTCTTGGTTCTAGATTCTTCGTCACTGACTACAACATCTAAATCATGGGCCAAACATTTTGTATCCTAATTAGTTTCACCGATTTTAGCAACTTGGTCATGTGGTTCTGGTAACACGTTTAATAGTTTGGGATTAGTGGAACTAGTTCTTTATTGATTAGATGCCCATGAAAATCATCAATCAGGTCATCACTCATGATATGAGTCTAAATATGAAATATCTTTACCTGCATCAGTAGAAGCATCATTAGCAATCACTCACTAGATTCCATTTATTAGCTCAACATCCTTCTCAACTTAAACTTCATTATTAGAATTGTAGCTTGACTTAGTAGTTATTAAGGTGATAATAATGTGTTTTATGTTGTGCAGTTGGATTACTTTTTTTGTTGTGCAACCTTGAACCTACTTTTTCTTTACACGAAATATGTCAGATAACACAATCTTGGTGGGAACCATGATATCTCTCAAGATCTTCATTTCTGGTTTGTGGAAGTCAAAATTTATTTTGATATGATGCTTTCACTCCCATCTACTGAATGCATATCATCACATATTTCCAATTTAGATTATTCTTGATTTTTTCTTCTTTAATTGTCAGGTTTGTAATCAATTTTAAAATACAATAATTGCGACCCTTACCTAATTGAAAGATCCTAAATCCCTACTACTGGCTTCCTAGTCAACAAGGAAATAAGGAGGGAAACCCCCTCGTTCTCACGAGATTGGAATTGGCTAATGAGTTGCATGACGATTTGCTCTGACAACTCTAATGTAGTATCTTGCCATAAAGCAGTAGTTGTTTCTAGTCCTATAAATAGTAAGAACAACCATATTTAAACAATATAGCAATCTAGATTAGGCTTAATATAGTTAGGAGCAGTGAGCCAGTGCATATATTCATGAAAATGAATGGTCTAGTCATTAATTTAGTAAGTCGAGCCCAAGCAAGGTATTATCGGTCTTGGCTTGCAACAATTGGGCTCTTCACTCTATGTTTAAGAACAATTTTAATTGTTTAACTAGTAAGTCAATCAAATTATGCATAGTAGTTGTTCTCATATAGATGATCAATATGTTGTGCTTATTTTGGTATGTGCTTCATGCATTTCACCACCAATTCATATTTTTGAATTCAAATGCTCTGTATAACTCTTGAACACAATCGATATTGTGATGATATTTTGTGTCATTTAGAAGATATGTTGTATCATAGACATCTATATGATTTCTTAGTTGATTGAACAACCTAGAAATTGCTTAATGCATCTTATTGACTTGTTTCAAAAGTCCTACATGGAATTTTAGCTTCTCGTTCTAGATGCTCTGTCTCTCTTCTCTAGGTTGATTTTTTGATTATGTTCTTGGCGGAAAACTAATATGACATTTTAATAAATGTGCACCTACGGTCTTTAAAATAGAAGACATTAAAATATGTTTGCAACTTTCCTGTATCACATCTATGCTAGAGTATTTTGGATTTGCTATTACAGTATCCAATATTTTATATATCTACTAAATATTTTGATTTTTTTGGATCTGAAGTTTTATTATTTAAATTGATTTCATTGTGTTATCACAATTGATCATGTAATGGTCTAAACCTTGCAAATTTGATGTATTTTACCACTATAGATCTGATTTCATTTATATTTATGTTGTAAAATATATATTGTTGTTTGAAGTGGCTTATTAATGGCTAGAGCCCCACCAATCTAGGACCATTTGGTGCAGCTAAAGATGAAGATACAATTCCATAGTACTGATTTTCTACAATACATCATGTCAACATATGACTAAATTTATTCACAGATGTTCACTGAAAATGAATATTGAAAATAATGATTTATGTTGACTCCAGTTCAAAGGGTAAACTTGACTCACTTGAGGGGTTGAGTATAGAGAAGGTATTGTTGATTCACTTGATGGGTTGAGTAAAATCCAGGTACTGATCATCTTTTACTGAAATCAATATAGAAATTTGGTTTTTATCAGTCTACAACTTGTCCTAAATCCCAGTTTTGCTTATTGCAATTGATCATTCCTCTCAAATGCAGAATTTATAGTTGTAATACTTGAAATGATTGTCTCCTTTGGAGTAATGCTCACAGCTATGGTGGCAATGCTTCACTGTCACCACCACATGGATTACATATGATAGTTTTTCACAATTTAATGTGGATTCTAGATTCTTCATAATCTCATGATTTCCAACTACCCATTCTTTGGGGTGGGGGTTCTTGCTCTAGATTTTGATTTTTTTCACTATAGTTGGGGTATGTTTCATTTTTGTATGCTCCCCTCTAAGCAAAGAAGAAAAAAAAACATTAACCAATATTTGGACTCGACTTAAGTCAAACTTTATTTTGACTCCATTCATAGAAAATATTGTTAGCATGTCTATCTAGATTATGAAGACACGAGTTCCTATAAAAATATTTAGGGAGATTAGATGTCAACCACCTGGTTTGGTAGAATTTTGGTATCCATACTCTACATGATTAGGAATACAATGTACCTCATCAAAGGTTTTCCATCATTTTTCTAAGGTGATACTTCCATTGGTCACATCAATAGGAACTTTGGAATCAGATTTAGTTATTTGTTGTGCCCCATGCTCCAAGACATTTACTGCCCATGTAGTATCTGCCAGAATTACACCTTATAGACAATTAGTATTAAGATTAAATGTATGTTATCTCAAATACTGAGTATGCTAACTTAGTATCCATCTCTCTCTAGGGTTAGCTCTTGCCTCTCTCTAGAATCCCCGGCCGCTACCGCTGGGGGGGAGGGAGCGCTGCTTTAGCGTCTTCCTCCCCTGGCTCTCATTGTCTTCGTCCTGGACTCAGGTAATTGTGATCCATGGAGAGAGGGGGTCTAGATGGATGCTATCGGTCGAGGTTGATCATGGCTTGGAAGAGGGGTGGACGTGGTGAACAACTTGAAGCTTGGATCTGGGTTGCTTGTGGCTGCATCGACCTTATCAGCTCCAGTCCGTTAATAGGGATGGATGGAGAGGTGTCGCTTCTGCTGGATTTGGCTTCTCGCTCAGCTGTGCTGTCGTCGTAGGCGGAGTAAGGGTGTCCCTCGATCTCCTTCTCTAAGCATGTCCCTTCTTCCCGTTCTAGGCTCTGGCTTCGTCCATTGCAACGGTGACGACGCGACTTCACCTTCACTATGCTGCCAGTGGCGTTTCCTCCTTAATGGCGCTTGCATCTGGCCATGGGCCACCAGATGGCTGAACGAGGGTTTCTTCGGCTCTAGGCGGCTCAGCTGGAGGCTATGGTCAGGTTCCCCAATTGCTTTCTCATCCTTCGCTCCGGCTCAGGGCAGAGGTGATTGGGCCCTCACTCTCGCATCCATTCCTTCTTCCTCTGCCAGCGGATAGCCTATGGCCACATGGAGTTGTGCGGGCTGGGTCACGGGGCCAGTTCTCTTCTCCCTCTTGGCTTTCCTATGCAGCGTGGAGGATCACCCTTGTGACACATCAAGCTGATGTTGTGGTGGTGGACGCCTGCTACGTGCCTGATGATACGACCCAGTGCAAATAGGGGCTTCAAGCCCTTGCAAAAATATATGATTTAACTACAATTATTCTAATTACATATATATTATATGTAGTTGAAGACACTTTTGTTTACAAACTTTAATAGTGTAAGTAAATTACTATAGTTAATTATATTAATTAGACTTTAAAACTCTCTGACCTCTCCACCTTCTTTGTCCTCAATTGAAATTTCACTTCCCTCGCACAATTATCTCCCGCGCGCTCATTCTCTCTTCCTCCCCAATCATGCATCTTCCCCTCCCCCCATTTTGCCCGACACAGCCCCTCCCCATCCGTGACCTAGACTCTTCTCCTGTCCTGAAACTTCACTCCTCCGTCTTCTCCTTTAGCACCACCCTTCTCTTCTCAACACATTCATCCAAGAGCCTTAGGGGCTGCTCTTCTTCTCGGTGGCTCCACCCAGCACTTCTTCTTGGTGGCTCCACCCAGCACTTCTTCTCGGTGGCTCCGCCCAGCAGCCCGAGGGAGAAACTGCTCACTCTTCTTCTGAGAGGCTCCAGTCATCACCCTAGACGTGTTGTAGGCCCTAAAGCCACTGCCTCAAGCCCATCGTACCTCAGTGACCACTCATATCCCTTTGGTAATGGTCGACTCTAATCTCTCTCTATTCATCTTAAAATTACCAATCTATTATCCTTCCATCTTAAATCATCTTCACCATAGTGATATTACCATCTCCGTTTGTCCCTGGCTCTGATCTCTACATAAGGTAATTACTCATTGCATTGAAGATGGATAAATACATCTATCTGGTAATATTTTTATTATACAGATCATGTATTTGAGGTTAAATGTATTGTGGATGTATGTGAAACAAATATAAGCGGTGCTAAAGACTCTCTCTAGGCTTTCACAATCACGGGTTATTGATGTCTTTGATTTCTTTATGCATTTATTGACTCACAAGAAATTTCCAATTTTGAAATATCATTGTTGCTGCATTCCATACAGACTCATAGGGAATTGGGTTCTATTGGATCTGATCTATTATGCATATTTTGTACTATCTAATCTATTAACTATATAACTTAATTTAACAGGTGTTGTTGATATTTGTAACTGATATTTATTGTTAGCAGGTGCCAGGACATCTGAATCCATATTGGTCTCTTAGGATTCTTAAGCAAATGATCTGCAAGAGCATAATAAACAAATACACCCCTACAATCCTCTAATTGTAATCATTCATGGATGGCTAGATTCATTTTCCTTTACAAGATATTTAAAGTCATTGGCATTTCTTGCATCTTTGGGATATAATCTGCTTATTGTAAATAATAGGTTAGCATTGTCTATTCCCAAAGATACTTATATGAACTCTTCCTCAAATTCGTATGAATGAACTCTCTTAATACTTTTCAGCGATCATACCTACACCACAAATTAGTTGATGTCATTCCCTTGTATAATCAGTAGATGATGCATGCTTCTCTTCTCATCTAGATATCTATTTTCATGTCTCAATCTTGCCCTTATTCCTGAGATATTAATCATGTTCTTTTTTATTGCTGTCCTTAATCCCCCAATGACTTGTTAAATGTTATCATAATTGTGAGTATTCTTACATGTTAGTAGGCTCTTTGATTTTACTTTTGCCTTGTGGGGTTTCATTGTTCCTAAGGTAGCAGAGATTAAGTGATGAATATTTAGTACGAGATTATGTGTGTGTATCTAAGGAGTGTAGGAATTTTCCAAGAATTTATGTCTAGTCTAACTAAAATTACTCTCAATGCAACTGTCAATGTTTATACAGCCAGAATTAGCTTGGTAACTCTTATTGACCATGCATTGTCGTCTTTGTAGAGGATAATAATCCCTGAAAATAAATGGCACCCTGGTTTCTAAAGCACTTACCCAAAGGAATCACAATGATGAGAAACCAAACTATCAAAAAGCTGAAGAAAGTGATTTGCAACAAAAAAATGAGGATGTACATAACTAAAAAGGAAATATTTCTGGCAAGTGTTGATGAGGCTTTGATTGTCCCTAAGAATTGAAACTACCATCCTTTTGCTCTACTCTATCCCTATTTTATGATGTTCCATACATGGTTGCTTCCCAAGAAGAGGACCATTCTTCCACAAAGCCTAATGAAGACATTATATGGTTCAAGAAAGGCAAAGAAAAATCTATGGGGGAGTTTTGGTATTGTTTTATTCAGGTTCATTCTGTAGCTTGCTTTTACTGCCAATTTAGAATCGCTAACTAAAAGTTCATGTAGTAGGTAGATAAATATATTCACATAAAGTCTAACTTACCTTTTTTATTTTGATGGATGTACTGATTGACTACAACATTCACACTATAGAAGAGTCATCATTGACATCACGAGGTTAGAACATGGAGGTATGCCTCTCATCCAATGTTTGGGACGGAAAATTGAAAATCTCATGCTACTTATATATGATCCAAATGTGGATTCCTTAATGACAGCAAACTCCTACTGAAATATGTAGCAATGCAAAATGAAACATGTGCCTAGTAAGGGTGATTTGATCATGCAACTATTTTATTGGCAACGTGCCATAATATGCTTTGTGTTGATATGCTAGTCATTTTCTTGCCCCTAATTTATCCCTAGTCAAGCTAGCACTCTATCCAAAATTGATGTATCCGTGAATGTTGATATATTTTGTAGCATGCCGATTCTAGTAGGTTTCTTGCTTCCTCATGTGTCCCAACTGTACCTAGTTGGTTGATTTTATGTCACAAAGTAGCAGCACTAAAGAGGATAAGAAAAGGTAGTAGTACAAACAGACGAGAATAAAAAAGATTTAATAAATGGTAAAAATAGTAGAAGGAATAAGGATAAGATGGAGGAGCCATTATACGATAACCCTAATAAACATGCAAAGACATCAGGTGGATTTTTGGTAATAGGAAATCCTACGCGTCTCAATTGAGATGGGGCACCACGATGGCCATTATGTAACAACTGACAAGGATTTTATGTCAGGCAGGATGAACTCAACTTTCTTGGATGCTGGCTTGAGCTTCTGTTGATGGATTTGTTCATTACGTCTTGCCCACATATGCCAGCAGGCAACCACTCTCATGATGAAGGAGTCATCCGAGTTTGTGGTACACCTCTGGATCCATTCATTTGAGTGGAGGATTGAGTGATATTCATTGGGCATCAACTGATTCCAGACGTCTCGGCTAGATTTGCAATCTCAGAGAGCATGAGTGATGGTGTCTTGGCTATTATTGCGGACATGACATTCTTCTGGGACGTCCATGTGTCTACACCTCTTCTCCATGTTTGTCATGAGGGCCCCATGAAGCATGAGCCATAGAAACATTTTAATCCGTTCTGGTATCTTGGCTTGCCAGATGCCTTTCCAATTACCGTTTGTAGTGATCTCTTTCCCTCCCCTGAGCCACCTATAGACAGATCGTGGGGTGAAATACCCATTTCTTTCAAGAGACCAGATCCATCCGTCATCGCCCGAGTGAAAACATGGGGCAGGGATAGAAGCAATAGCAGACCAAGTAGATGCAAACATGAAACTGTAGATGAAGTCCCAATCCCAGACCCTGTCGGAGCACGCCATGGAGTCTACAGTTAGATCGCAGATGTCTTGGGGAATTATCCAATGAGGGTGGAAGTCCAGCACAGAACGACCCGAAATCCATTTGCCTTCCCACGTGTTTGTGTGCCTCCTGTTGTTGATTACTATATGACTTTGTTCGGTGACCTTATTAAGATTCTTCTTGGTAAAGCTCCAAGCCGGGGAGCTCGATACTGATTTGAGTCCACTATTCTTAATATATTTGTCCTTCATCACCTTGACCCAGACCTTAGACGGGTCAGTGAGGAAAGCCCAAACATTCTTCATCATTAAAGCATTGTTTTGGTCTCTGGCATCCCGGATGGAAAGACCCCCAATGTCTTTAAAAGAAGAGACTTTTCTCCAGGATACCAGGGATGTTTTCCGTTGGTTGGAACCTCTAGACCAGATGAACCTCCGAGTTTGCTTATTGATCTCATCGCAAAGGCATGGTGAGAGTTTAACAATTTGCATAGTATAGGATGGAATGGCCTGCAAGGTGGATTTGGCCAAGGACACCCGACCCGCTAGTGATAAGCTTTTTAGGGCCCAACTATTCATCCTCCTCTGAATTGAAGCTAAAATATCTCCATGAGTTTCTTTTTTGACACGGTGATGAAATACTGGCACGCCAAGGTATTTCCCTAGGTCGCTGGTCCAAGGAAATCCCAGCTTCCGGCTGATCGTTGAGGTGTATTCTTACCGAAGAAGCAGCACAATTTAGGCTTCGAGACAGATTGCCCGGAAGCCAACGTGAAATCCTTGAGGATAGAAGAGATGATACGAGCTTGTTTGACAGAAGCTTCACCCAAGAGAAGAATGTCGTCAGCAAAGAATACGTGGGACAACTTCAAACCTCCCCGGGAGAGAGTAATTGGTTTCCATTTATCATCTTCCACAGAACCAGAAATAGCTTGGCTGAGCCGTTCCACACACAAGACAAAAACATAAGGGCTAATAGGGTCGCCATGACGAACGCCTTGGGTAGCTTTGAAGGGGAGCAGAGGTTTACCTTCCCACAAATGGATTTCGAGCCTTTGCTTATGATTTCCATGATGATGGCAGTAATTTTAGTTGGCATGCCTGTGCACTGCAAGGTGTCGTAGATAAAGGCCCAGTTCATCCCGTCAAATGCCTTGGCCAGGTCTAGCTTAATGCACATCCAAGGTTTCTTACTAGATTTGATTATGACATGGATTCTGAATAGTAGTGAGACAAAAATTAGTGTCACATTATTATACCTGCAGACATCCAAGCAGATGTGGGATCAGCTTGCTAGCACCTACTCACACAGCCAGAATCCATAGAAAGTGTTTGATATCAACAAACAACTCAGTCGTCTGCGTTTCTTGGGATATGACCTTACTGATTATTTCTCTTCCTTCAAGGGATTTTGGGGGGAATTGGAGGCCTACCATCCCTTGTCTACTTATTTGGCTACTATGCAACGTCAACGCCAGGAGTTGCAAGTAGTTCAGTTCTTATGTGGCTTACCTGACTCTTATGCTGGGGTTATGGATCAAATTCTAGCTAGTGATCCACTACCTACTCTACAGAGTGCTTTTCAATGTCTACAATGCCTGCCTGCATCCTCATCTGAGACGTCTACTGATATTGGTGATTCTATTGCACTTGTTGTGATGTCTGGTCGTGGTCGTGGCCGTGGACACGGTCGGTCTCATGACACTCGACCCCTTGGTGTTGGAAGGGGGAGGAACCCTTCTGGTCGTGGAGCATCTTCTGGACCTCCTTCTGCTGCACGCCCTCAGACTGGCCAACAGTTATGTAGCTTCTGTGGCCGGTCTAATCATATTGAAGAAAAATGTTGCGAGAAATATGGCAAACCGGCTTGGGCCAATGCGGCCACTGATGCTACTACCTCTTCTGAGATAGCTACCCAACCTGATGCCTCGAGTACTTCTACTACTCACTTCATTCGTGATGAGGTCGAACGTCTTCTGCTTGAGTGTACTAGCTCATCTTTGACTGCCACCACCACTGGAGCACATGCTGCGACTTACTCTGGTTGTGATATTTCCTTCCTCACTGCACCATCTTCTAGTACTGGTGATACTAAATGGGTTATTGATTCCGGCACATCTTCTCATATATCTGGGAATCGGTCTTTGTTCAGAAATTTATCTAGACCGATTACTCACTCCGGCATTGATCCCTTTAGTAGTACTATCAAAATTCTCTTATTCTTGAAATTCCTCCTAATAATAGTCATCAATGTTTCTTTCCATTATTAGTACCATAACCTTTGATACGATTTCATAATTTTAGCTCACCGGAATTATAAGGATAGGTACAATTATATTATAAGCCACACTAGTATATATTTTAGAATGATTAAATAGTTTGTTTTATTTTGTAATTTACTTTAGAGATGTGCCCATTTATTGTTTTCACTATGGCAAGTGTGATTAACACAATGGCAGTTGACTGATGGAGAACTTTTGGTCATTATTTAGTATTTGGTTTGTTATCCATAGCTACAAGTTGCTCTTGCGACACCTTTTGGTCAATCCTATAAAGATATTTGACTCCTAGCTCTAGATGCTACCCATGGCAGACACTTATTAGATTTTCAATTAATGCTTCGAAGTCAGGGTGTTGCATATAACATTCAAAATATTTAGTGCAGATTATGAAAGTTGGATTGATATAGAATATTTGTAGGCACGCTCCTACTAATTTTTAAACTTCTCAAGATTTAGAAACTAATTTTGTGTTCATTCTACAAGGTCCATTTACTACATGATTAATGGATGTCAAGATGGAGGTAGGTCACAAACTGGGATATTTCTATTTATGTTTTAATTCAGTTCTTTCCTACACTAGTTACAAGGTTACAAAATGATATGAAGTAATGGTAATTGTAGTCATGTTATTTACAAGATGATACAAATTTACGTGATATATGCAAGTAAGAAATAGGAAGAACTTAGCTTAACACACTACAATATCTGTCTACTTTTTACAATCATTTATATTTAGGATTAAATTTGTACATCAAGATTTTTGTTTTATACACTTTCAGAATTCTTAAAATATAGTCATATATGTGTATTTTCTTGAGATACCCGAACAATTCATTGATGACTTTGTAACCAAGATTATTTTATATTGCTATTGCAATTGATTTTGTTTCTTCTATCTCTCTGTCACTCACTCTCACCCCATACCATCACCCCACCCTACCACTCATCCATTCTCCCCTGAATTATTAAAACATTCAGATCCCAACCTTGTATTAATGCAAACAATGATCCAATAAACTTCAGCTTGTACTACATAAATCCCACATGCACTTTTTGACACTAATGAAAGATGGTGACAATACTTATCACGAATTATTTGTGTTTTTGTAGCTTGGTGAGAAGGAATTAGTTGTCATAAACAAGGTTGATTGGGAACATGAGCGTAGAGCATACTCATCAAGCTACAAGTATTGCCATATTGGATGTTAAATCCTCTGCTAACAATGCTTTCCTTGCACTAAATAGTTGGCAACTATGGTTCCTTGTATCCAACTAGTGTTGACCCTTGTGAACAATCATCATGCATTAGGTTACAGAACCACCATTACAAATTGATAGATTAGGATCTAAGAAACAAAAGTGCATTGAAGTTTTTGTTCAAACTTCAAGCCATAGTTTCTAGGGATATATGACAACAATGACTCACATATACATATATATTTTATGTCATGTAATTTTCATAGGGGCACAACCGATACATATTGGATTGGGTATAGAAGTACACACCTGAAATTCTGCACCATACCCTTAAAATGGGCATGACTATGGGGGTTGGTGTAGAACAATTGAAGTCTATTTCATCACTTTTTTAAGCTAAACAGGAAATTGGGCTCTATAAAGAAAATTATACCACTGCATGATTAGATTTGCATGTAGTTTACCTATTTATGTGCATCATATTTTCTAGTCGATGTGCCTCAAATATCAACAGTGGAAAAGACCACAGTCATGTGCCCATGTGGGTATTCATTTCCACAATTATTCTCACTATAGAAATGTTAGTCATTGGTTGAGCACTATTCATTCAAACTACATGAAATACAAGAAGAACAAATAAAAGTATAAGATTTATGTTGACTCTCACACCCTTTCATGAATTGGGGCTCAGTTAACATTACCACTGCGGTAGAATCTACTTGTTCAAGTTACTAATGAAAACATCAATATGCCCCTATTGAGTTGAGAATAATCTCTAAACATATGAGATATACAATCTGAGTAATTATTACTCACTAATTTCTCATATGCATCATAATATGTTTTCATCATTCATATAGGATTCATACTTTGATGGATGTTTTGTATCTAGCTGAAAAAAAGTTATGACTTCATAGCTCGAGTCATATGCTCGCAACCATTCTTATTTTAACTCAATGATCATCATCAGTGACATGTGGACTGCTGAATCACTTAGGGATCTTGGGATTGGACACAAACTGATATGTTGATTAGCAATAATGGTCTGGAACTGATTCTAAGATCTGTTTACAAGATTAGTGATAGCATAAACACTCCTTTATGAATGATGGCAAGATTACAGAGTTGGTCGGTGATGCATAAAGGTAGGGTGACAAACATAGGTGGCAACATGTAATGGAGGGAAGGGATATGTAGATTTGAACTTCTCAGTGGCTTTCACACCATATAATCCTCATCGGGATATTCATATGTTCATATACAACCACTAATAAACAATTTCTCTTCACTATTTTTCAATTTACTACATTAATAGTGTCATGCATTGACTAATCACAGCCTCAAGGCAGAGCCTCAACAAAGATGAAAGTAGCTTGGGGGCAGGACACCACCCTAGTAGTAGTAGTGGTTAATGCTCACTTGAACATGAAGCCATTTGTGATTGATCTGTAGATAATAAAATTTTAATGAAAGTTAGTGCATCCCTTTCCATACACACATTTGTGAAACCTTTTTTTCATGTCCCAATTCCACCTTAACACTCTAGGAAGGAGATGCAATCAACACTTCGTATGGGGTACTAGTCCATGCTGGCTATACTACTCGTTATGGTCATTATTACTATTATATTCGCACCTCCAGCGATATGCGATATTCATTGAATCACGATCAGGTATGAAGTTCTTGAAACATTAAGTTTCTTCATGATCTTTTCAAGCTATTATATTGTCTATATTGTAGGTGCAAACATGGTTTGCATTGGTCTCTTTTATGCAGTACTATCTGAAGCACACAAATTCTGAAGTTATTTTCCATATTGGATTGTAAATCTAGTGTTTAGTACAGAATTTGCATGTAGAATTTGCACACTGTTCTGTGTGATGCTTTTCTGCATGTAGAAGTTATTCACCAAGGTGGTGGGCATATAATTCATACTGCTAAGATGGTGATGTGTGCCTCAATTGACTACTAACCTAGGATTTTGGAAGTTGGAACATGCATATATTCTTGTGATTAAGGCTTCTGAGCAGTCGTTGGGTTGTTTTCATGACATTCTCATCCAAAAGCATGTTGTGTTGGATCACTGAGGTAAGATGTTCCTTTTTTATGTAATTTGGGATTGAAATTCCCTCTCACTATAGTTTCTCTTATATGATATTTCTTTGACTGCATGGGTTTAGAGTGGAATGAAAACTAAAATGCATGATTCTTATTTTGTATATTACTAAATATTTGTATTAATACAATAAATGATTATCTAGTTTCTTCAGGAATCAATTATACCTTACATATAAGTCCATTTCTAAAAGAAATAAATGATTATATTATTTAGTTTTGAGATAGAAGCCCACTATTTATAATTTATGACATAAGTACTTGTTATTATTGATCAAAACAATAGCAACAATATCGTGACACTCTTTATTTTCTCATTAGTGTGGGAATGATGTCATGCTTATATCCACTACTTCATATGGAACTTGATGGTTAGTCCATTAAGAATATGGGTCGTTCCAGTTCTTACATAATTTAGTTGATGTCATATTTTACATGTCGTAGCTCCTTAACAACCAGAGAAGCTGCATTTCTGAACTGATATAATGATGAATCTTTTTACAATCCATTTTTGATGAGTTTCCTTATAGGAAAGACTTATAGGCATAACAATCTCCAGGTCCTAGAGGTTAGAGAATCTTCTTTAGCAGTTTCATCTTGCATCAGTTTGCAGGTTGTACTGCATAAAATTCATATACATGAGCCTCTTTATATACAATCAAGTTGTTGCCTTTTGGAAAGTTTTTTCAAAGGCCATTATAATCCATTTTCAAATTCCATGAAAAATGTATCAAAAAATTCCATGAAAAGTTGAAAACAATCCTATATTAATACATGCCCCTCAACTTATAGGTCGGTTCCTTAGATTTGATGGGCACAATTTTTTTGGTTTGGATGAAATGGAAGTGATATTGCTTTTGGAGGAAGGTTAAGGATTGAAGGCTTTGGGGTTTTATTACTGTATATTGATGGTGGGTTTGATTACAATGTTTCATGTTCAAAACTTCACGAGCAGCAAGAAGGATCCCTTGTAGTGTGCTTGGTGTAGGGTTAAGGGTTTGTTCTTTGTGGGTATGTGACTAGCACATAGTCTCCAGAAAAACGTTGATGCTTAGATGGTAGGGAAAGTTTCCAAACATCTGAACATATGTTTGGACGTTATAGGAGCAGCTCCAAATAATTAGCTACTTAACTGTTTTTGCCTAAGTAATAGGCTGAATGCCCACAACTTATCTTTGTGGCTTGTTGATTTCTCTTGTTTGGATTATATCTTGGTGTTTACCCATCAAGATTCATGACACTTTTAATCTACAAAGGTTGAGACTAATATCCTCACTATTTGAAGCTAATATGTTATATAATATCACCTCTATAAGAGTATAAAATTTTCTTCACAATGATGTGTACAATTCTGGATTGCTTCTTGAATTTCAACATGGTAATCTATAGATTTAATTTGAAGATTTTTGTAACAACCCTGACCTGGGTAATATTTTAACCCTAGGTGTTGTGATTAAGAAATTTGATTAAATGCTTAATATCATCTTATGAAAAGTAATTAGGCCTCAAGAGGAACTTATGTTGCATTTCTAGTCCTTTTTGAACATTGTTGAAATCAATGTTTTGTTTGTTTTGGACTAATGTGCAAAATACCCAAGTTGAGGGGTTTAAGTGCAAATTATGCATGATAATATGTTGCTCATGTGTTGAAGCATCATGAGAGTGAAGATGATGCTGAGGTGTGGCTTATGGAAGCCTGAATACCAAGAAAGAGCTGATAAAGCAATGTATGTGCATGAAAACCCAGTTTTGGTATAATGTGCAATTTACCCAAAACCTAGGGTGCAATATATAAATTACCACTTCAATAAGGTCCCTAATGTTTCTTGGCATCATGTAGAGCAAGGAAAATGAGAGGGGCGCCTAATTTGAATTAAGTTGGAGGAGAGAAAATCTTGATATTAAAATAATCAAGATTTAATCCTAATTGAAACCCTAATTCGATTTAGGGCAAAAATAAATGTATTAATTAAAGGGCCTTCAACCAAAATTAAAATGGTTGGATTCAGATGTATGTGTGACGTCCTTGATCTTTGCAAGGACCACGAAAATATCCAAGGGAGTGGTTAACTCACACACAATTTTATAAGAAAAAGAAATATCCACTCACATATGGATATTAATATAATATGATTTAAGGTGCTTGATTTTCTTTTCTTTCAATCATGGATAATTGAGAGGGGTAAAAGGCAAACAAGATAGCCTCGTCCCTAAGGAAGATAAGGGGGAATAGGCGGCCACATTTTTGGGATTAAATGAATTTTTATAAGGCACTTTCTCTCTCCTTGAATTTCTTATAAAAAGCCAAATGGAAGGCTTTTTCGACCCCACTTCTTCTCCTTGCTTGGGAAACGACCAAGGGAGCTTGGGAGGATCAGTAGGATGACCCCCAACCTGTTGGTAAGGTTCTTGATCCATTTCACCTTGATTCCATGGTGGAAATCGAAAATAAATTATGAATTTCTTTCTATTTCGATCTCCTCTTCAATTCTAACCATTCCTTTTCACTCAAACCCTGAGGACGAGCCTTGGAATGGTAAAATGAGTTGCATCCACCATTCTTTCCGTGGACATGGAGCTTTGGAGCTCAATTGGAGGTGGGTTTTATAATTGAACCCTTGATTTTGTTATTGCATTCAATTCCATACCAAATAATTATCTTTTCTACATTTACAATAATTGATTTGGTTGATGGATGCAATTACCATGGAAACCACAGCAGGTTTCGTGAGTTCAGAGGTTGAATATGATAAGCACAAACCTCTCTAAATATCTAAGGCAAACGATCTTGTTTGGGATGCTCAAACGGTTTCAAAACCGTTTGGGAGCAAACGGTTTCAAACCATTTAGAAGAAAACGGTTTCAAAACCATTTGGGGGAGTTGACCAAGGGTTGATCGTTTGAGAATCCTGTTCCTAATTATGTTATTTGATAACCCACCAATATTTATGGATTAATTCCAAAGGAATCATGATTTGAAGGCTAATCAATTAGGCAAATCTAATTGGATTAAGTGCTGATTTTCAACTTGAGTATTTTAACATTTTGGGCAAACGGTCTCAAAACCGTTTGAGAGGGTTGACCATTTGCGAATCCTGTTCCTAATTATGTTGGTTGATAACGCACCAAATTTTATGGATTAATTCCAAAGGAATCATGAGTTGAAGGCTAATCAATTTGGCAAACCTATTGGATTAAGTGCTGATTTTCAACTTGAGTATTTTAACTGTTTGGGAAAACGGTTTCAAAACTGTTTGAGAGGGTTGACCAAGGGTTGACCATTTGCGATTCCTGTTACTATTCGTGTTGGTTAATGACTCACCAAATTTGATGGAATAATTCCAAAGGAATCATGAGTTGAAGGCTAATCAATTGGGAAAACCCTAATTGAAAATTTGTGCTGAAATTCCAATGAGTTGATTTGAGATTTTGGGTGGATTAGCCCAAACGGTTTCAAAACTGTTTGGGGATCACCCAAATGGTCTCAAGACCGTTTGGGAGTCCCCCAAAACCATTTGGAGGTCTAGGGTTGGATATGGTTAAGTGATTGAAGGACAAAAGATATGGTGTTAACCCTAATCGGCTAAGTGCTGATTTTGCATTGGAATGAGTTGATGTTTTGGGTCGATTGACCCAAACGGTTTCAAAACCATTTGGGAATCACCTAAACAGTCTCAAGACCGTTTGGGGATTACCCAAGACCGTTTGGAGGTCTAGGGTTAAGTATGGTTGACCAATGGAAGGTCTAAAGGTACCAAATCACTTTGCAAATAAGTGCTGATTTGATGATCAATTCAGTAGCTCAAACCCTAATGATTTTTCGCTAGAATCCAAGGGTTGGATGACACAAACGGTCTCAAGACCGTTTGGAGCTCATCCAAATGGTCTCAAGATCGTTTGTAGGTCTAGGGGTGAGTATGGTTAAGCAATTGATGATCCAATGATACTAAGTTAAAGTGTAATCAATTGCTGATTTGGTGATCAATCCAATGATCTAACCCTAATTGGTTGACTTGGATTTTGATGATGTGATGGGAAAAAGGTCCCAAGACCATTTGGTGGTCATCCAAATGACCTCAAGACCGTTTGAGGTCAGGTCATGTTCAATTTGGATGATGGTTCAATGGTTTCAAAGTAACTAATCTTGCATTGATTAGTGTTGAAGGATCATCGATTCCAAACCCTAATTCAATTGATTCAAACCCTAATTGAGGACTAATTGAGGGTCAATTGAGGGTCAAACCAGTTGAAGGTTGACCTATTTAACTCAATTGAAGTATTAGAATAGGTCGAATTGATGATTGGTTCCATGAATTCAATGATTGAAGGAATCAATATTGAGAACCCTAAACCGATTGGTGTAGTTGAGACCATCTTTGGTCCATGCGGTTTTGAGGAGGTTTGGACCAAACGGTCTCAAGACCACTTGGGACCAAACGATCCCAAACCGTTTGTTCCCATGCGGTTTCAAAAGTCAAACTTGGGCAAACGGTCTTCACCTACTTGCTTGGGCAAACAGTCTCAAGCAACACCTTTACCAAATGGTTTCAAACCGTTTGAACCTTGAAGGACCAAGACCGTTTGGGGATCAAGTAGTCAAAGTTGATTGAGGACTCAATTGGTTAATCCACTTAGACACTTGTTGTAATTGATGACTCAATTGATCAATTCAATTAGATACCTTATGTAATGGAGGTCCGAGGTGATTCAATCTCTTGAGAATAGAGATGATGAATGATTAATTGATCCAATGATGGTTAGTAATGATGATCATTGAAGGTACAAAGGTTGAAACCCTAATAGTACCTAAGTGATTAGTGCCAATTAAGGGATGAACCCTAATTACCTATAGGATCAACGACTTGGTACACTATGTCATTCATAGTTATATGTACTTGATTGACGGGATGATATGACCTTATCAAGTTGAGATGATGTTAGCATGAATTCATAACATGAATATAATTCATGTGGTGATTATGGGTATGATTCTTAAGCACTTGATCATGAAATCCTAATCATGAACATAAACCCTAATTGACAGGGCTATTGAACTCTAACCCTATTTGAGGGCAATTCTAAATGAAACCCTAATCCAGGGTGAGGATGTGACCCTAATACAGGGTAATGATATATGAAACTCCAATTTAGGGAAATGGGATGTGAAACCCTAACTCTAATGAAGTATGACAGCATGTGAAAACCCAAAGCCCTATTAAAGGGCAAAAGTATGTGAAACCCTAATTGAAGTTATAATACATGAAGCTTTAATTTGGGGCAACATGATGACAACCCAGAACCCTAATAATAAAATAGTGAGTAAAACCTTATAAAGGTGAAATATCATATATGGTTGATTATAGGCAAGCTTATTGTAAGCAATGCCTTAACCTGAGATGAGTCCATATCATTAAAGATAGTTGGACCATTATTATGTGTAACCTATGCACTTCATGGTAAGAGTGATAGGTTAGTGGATGAAAGGATTAAGATGGGAAATACCTTAATCCAAGATAAGATGTAACTTAAGAAAGTTGGAAGTGATGAGGAAAATGATACATCAAGATATGAAAGACTTCACAGTTAGCATCACAAAGTTGATATACTTTGATAACTATGAAATCCTAATGTAAGATGGGAAACCTTAACCCTAAGTTGGGTAATGGGACATGAGAAATCATAATATGTAATGAATAGTAAGCCCTAACCCTATTGAGGGAATAGAGGTGTTACTATTGTATTACTGACCGGCCTAAATCGCGCGTCCAAAAGTGGAGGCGGATTTGAGGAAGCCGAGCTTTTACATTTATAAACCCGAATCCTTCTAGGCCCCCGCAACTTTGCTTACGGGGTCGAAGTAGTCATACGGGGTCGAACACAGGGACAAGGGGGTAGTGTTGAGAATCCAGAATTGACACGCTACACTCTGTTAGGTATAAAGGGATATATATTCCCAAAAGGGAATAGCAAGATGTCACAAACAATCAAAGAAATCTATCTCCAAATGGAGCTACAAGAGAGATTTAAGATTTTAGTCATTTAGCAGTTTTTAGGGGTTTTCATGTAACAGAAACAGGAAGATAAAGACTAGAGCTGAAGCAAGGTACGAAGGATAAGACTACAGTAAAACAAGCGGCAACAGTAACATCCTGCACCCCTCCTCTTAGAGCGGGTACCTCTAACCTCTGCATCAACACCCCTCTCGAGGTTGCTGGGCTTCAGTTAGAGTGGAATGTTATCGAAACAACCCCGTTCCAGGCACTCTCGTACTCCAGAATCGGACCAAACACTAGAGCCACAACACAACTCTCGAAGATGTTGCGACGGGAAAACACTATTCGGTAGCTAAGAGAAACGCGATCCAAACATGCAAGCTAGAGTTCAGATATCAAACATAGCAGTCACCAACATTGTGCACCAAGCATAGAGCAACAAGTAATTAAACTTTTCTATTTCCATAAACATTAAGGTCTTAATACATTGCATATAATAAAGAATTAAATAATAGAATTAAAAGATAGGTGTCGCCTCCTTGATGTAGAAGGACGACAGGGCGCTATAGCTCTCCAGCCCGATATCGGTCAGGGGCCTAGTCTGATACAGAGGTGTCGGGCGGCACACCCTCTCGGGCGGCACGCACCGACTGTCGATTGTATCGCTCAAGGACCCTGGCCGATACGCTCATGTCGGGAGGCACACCCTCTCGGGCGGCACGCACCGATTTTTGAAGCGTATCGGGTTCGATATCGTGTCGGGCTAAGAGCTATGCATCTACGTGTCGGGCACTTATGTCGCTCGTCATCGCTGGCCGATATCGGCCCACAGTGTCGGTCGGGAGGGTCCTAAGTGAACTATCCCCTCCCTCTCGGGATGAGGAAAAACCCACCTAGTGTCTCCCGACACGAGCACTGGGGTGCGATACTCTTGCTCTCGCAGGTTTCCTCTAAAGATAGCTCGAAGCTCCTAACTGTCCGAATCTGTCTCTTCGTCTTCCTGTAGATGCTATTTATAGTCAGCTGGCTGGGAGGAGATATGGTGATCGAAGCGCCACGTGGCCCCCTTATGCGCCGGTCGATGGACGGCCGATATCGGTATCACACGGCTCCGAGGTGTAGGTTATCGGTCATGTGACGGGCGGCGCGCCTGCCACTGGGTGGCTGTGTCACCCGACAAGCTGGGTCATCGAGGCGAGCTGGGCTCCCTGTCGGGTAGAAGGCGTGTCGTCCGCCAACTTCTTCTTGTGCGGCATCATCTTTGTCGTGCGTCATTGTGTCGCCCAACTCCTGTCGGGTAGGGGTTGTGTCGGGCGTCAGGAAGGTCGAAAGGACTTGGACTTATTCATTGGCCGGTACGGCCTTATTGCACCAAAATGAGGAAAAACTCTGCAAAAGATGGAAAAATTAGACTAAGAGCAATGCTTGGCAAATTATTGCGAAAATGCTAATAAAGTAGAGGAAAATAGCAGAAAAGGGTAGTTTTGATAACAAAATAAAGGGCAAAAACGTCACAAGAACTGATGTTATCAACTCCCCCAAACTTAGCGTTTTGATTGTCCTCAATCAATATTATGTTTAGTGCTACTTCTTCTGCTCGACAAGGCTTCTTGTTCAAAAGGTGAAACAAGAATCGTAATGCCTTAAAGATAATGCTGCCTTAATACGAACAAAAGACTTAGTTTTCCCTGCCTCATTGCTTAAGTAAGATTCTTCTCTACAGCTTCGGCGAGACTTTGTCGTATGATTCTGAAGTTAGCTTACACACCAAACAGCTTTATTTTTGGGGCAGAAAGTTGTGTACCGGGAAGGCTAAGGCTTTTTAGGGTTTTTCTTATTTCTCATCAGTCCATCCAGGTAAGGGTCCGTTAACGGGCAAGTGGTCCCTGCAGTCCAAGCCAGTTGGCTTTAGAGCAGTGATTTCACATCCTATGTACCACTGCTCCAGATCTACCATGACTAAAGATGGGTACTTTTGGAAAACAAGTGGGTATATATGTCTCTTTTTTTTCTTTGGGCACAACTCTCATGCTTTTATTCAAACTCATAAGGCTTCTCTCTCTTTTTGGGATTTTTTGTTGGGTGAGGGAAGACAAAAGAGATTTTGGCTGTTTGGGCAGCTTTTTCTTTCTCCATACTCGTCTCTTAGCTGTTTGCGAGATTATTATATTTTTGAAATTTTTTGACATGGCAAAACATATTCGTTTGTTCGTTTGAAGAAGCATTATCAAAAAGATATAAAAAAACTTGCATCTCATTAAGCACATAGAAAACTAACTTTGTAAGAAGTCGCAACAGATTTTTATTATATTCAAGCAACTTTGTACATCTGCATGGGAATAAATACGAAATTTTTCAAAATTTTTATATGAGCATGGATATATACACATGATATATGAGAAGCACAAAACAAACGACACAAGAATTTTTATACCTCCTTCACTGGTACATGGGTACCCCCCCCCAACTTACTCTACACTCTGTCCCAGAGTGCAAAGAAGACAAGGTGAGGTCATGTTAGCCCAGTGAAGGTTACCTAGCGGGTTCGCTTGTGCCATCGAGAAGCTGCAATATGCTTCGCAGCCTCTTTCTCATTTGGAAACAGCTTCAACAGGTGCAGTTACTTGTGGATGGTAGTTAGAAACTGGGATGCCCAGGTTCCATCCAGAGGTCACTGACAAGGTACTCGTGCTGTTTCTGTAGGATGTTTTAATCACCACAGAAGACAGACTATGATAAAGAAATGACCCTCCTCTTCAGCTACCGAATCAAGAAAAATCTTCCCACATTCTATCTGCGGTAGTCGACAGCTCGTAGCCTTGGGATTCCTACGTTTCTGCCCGATAGTTGCTGCTTCATCTGCGGCCGCCATTTTTCCTGTTATCAAGTTTATTGACCATTTATATGTTAGATAGGAAAAGTAAAAGAAACTCGACAAGACTTATTACAATCTCTGGGTATTGTCCGTCAAAAGAAAACTCAAGTCGATACGGGATCGGACGATATGGGGTTAACCGCACGATACAACCCGCTGCCCGACACAGGTGTGTCGGGTGACAAGGTCGCATGAAGCAAGAGCCCGATAGGACGTCTCAGAAGAAACATGTGTCGCCCGATATGGCGTATCGGGCAAACTCTATCAGTCTTTATGTTGTGCTTGAGTGCGTCGGGCGATACACAAAAATCGACCAAGCTCGCAAAAACCCGATAAGCAGCGCGCGATAAGAAAACTCGTGTCGGGCGACAAACGTGTCGGTCGATAAGCATCTCGGGCGATAAATGTGTCGGTCGATAAGCATGTCGGGCTATACCTTTGTTCATAGGAGCCATCGCCCGAAACAGGGGTCAAAGCAGGCCTGGACGATACGGGAGGAAAATAGCTCACGGTAAAGAACGGGTGGCTAAAACGGACTAAGAGTGGTAGCCCGACACGGTAAATCCACCTTACTATATATAGCAAACTTGGCTGGGGGTAAATCGGGCAGTTCTGGGTGCGCACGTCGACCGTTTAAGACAGGTCGTTCCCGAGACGACGGTCTCGTCAGCCAAATTAAGGGCATTTACTCCCCATGCACAAAACGGCTATCGCTTGGGGATGCTAACCGTTGCGGCACTTGCGGCGCCCAAGAAACTCCAGTCCGATAAAAGCGTGATAGCGCGCCAGCTGAGTTGCCGCCCGACACGTCGTGAAAAAGGCGCCAGAAACTTGAAAACAAGGCTGGAAAAAGCATTTGATGATAAAACATCATTGGTGAGGGCAGAGCCCTCCCGTCCTCAGACAGAATTGCGCCTCAAAGCTTCACAAAATTCAGCGATGACCCATAAAACAGAAGAGTCGGCACGTGCTCTGACTCGGGCCTTATTACAGTCCATAAAGTTTGTCTTTTTTCTTTTTATAAGAAAAATGCAACCTATTCTATGAAATAAAGATGAACTCGGGCTGCCTCCCGAGGAGCGCTGGGGTTTGCGTCGCTAGCTCGAGCGGTGTAAGATCGTCTTGATCAGCCCTCAACTATACCCATATCTTGCAGACTGATTTCTACTCTCCTGACAAACGCTTAATCTTCATAGAACCTTTTCACCCTGTGCCCATTCACCTGGAAGGCCTTGGTCAGATTGTCTTTGTCGTAGAGCTCCATCATCCCTGATGGATATATCTTTGATACTATGAACGGTCCAGACCACCTCGTTTGCAACTTCCCAAGAAAAAGACGAATAGAGGACTTGAATAACAAGACATTATCCCCTTCACTTACATCTTTTCTCCTGAGATAGGCATCATGCCACAACTTTGTCCTCTGTATATAGATTTTTTCATTTTCGTAGGCATTCATTCTCAGCTCTTCGAGCTCTTGAAGCTGCAAAAACCTCTTTTCTCCCACTTTGTCGAGGTCCATATTTAGGAACTTGATTGCCCAAAGGGCCTTGCGTTCCAATTCTAATGGCAGGTGGCAGGATTTTCCGTAGATGAGATGGTAGGGGTTTGGTTCCAATGGGTGTTTTGTAAGCGGTGCGGTAGGCCCAAATTGCATCGTCAAATTTCATAGACCAATCTTTCCTTGTTCGGTTGACAGTTTTCTCCAAGATCTGCTTGATTTGTCTGTTGGAAACCTCTACCTGCCCTGACGTCTGGGGATGGTAGGGTGTAGCGATATTGTGCTTCACTCCGTACTTGTGCAGGAGTGCTTCAAACTATCTTTCTCCAAAGTGCGATCCTCCGTCGCTTATAACTGTGCGCGGGATGCCGAAATGAGGGAAGATAGTCTTCTCGAAAAGCTTGATAGCCAACTTGGCGTCGCAAGTTTGGGTGGCTACCGCTTCCACCCACTTCAATACATAATCCACAACCACGAGTATGTATTGATACCCGTGGGATGGGGGAAGCGGTCCCATGTAGTCGATCCCCCATACGTCAAATATTTCTACTTCGATCCAGCTAGCCATAGGCATTTCGTTCCTTCGACCTATGTTCCCCGTAAACTGGCACTCTTTGCAAACCTTCACAAACTGTACAGTGTCTTTAAATAGGGAGGGCCAGTAGAACCCTGACTGTAGCACCTTTGCAGTTGTTCTTTCGCTGCCCAGGTGACCACCATAGGGGGAGGCATGGCATTGCTTCAGGATGTCCGCAGTTTCTTCTTCTGGTATGCACCTCCTGTACAAGTTGTCGGCGCATCTTTTGAACAGGAGAGGATCATCCCAGTAGTAGTTTTTAACATCCACGAATAGTTTCTTTTTCTGATTGTACGTGATGTCAGGAGGCAGTTCTCCGCAAGAAAGATAATTACAGATGTCTGCAAACCAGGGCAGGCTTTCTTCTTGGGCTTCGGCCAACATAAGAGCTTCATCGGCATAGTCGTCGTTGATTGGAGGCCCTCTCTCTTTCTCAGTCACGATCCTTGATAGGTGTTCTGCGACCACATTCTCTGTGCCCTTCTTTTCGATAATTTCATTCTTGAATTCTTGGAGCAGTAAGGCCCACCTCAATAGTCTGGGCTTTGCATCTTTCTTTTACATCAGGTATTTTATAGCCCCGTGATCAGTGTATACCTTGACCTTGGCTCCAACGACATACGACCTGAACTTATCAAACGCGAAGACGATCTCTACCATCTCTTTCTCAGTTGTCGTGTAGTTTATCTGAGCTTCATCCAACGTGCGACTTGCGTAGCAGATCACATGGTGCTTCATATCTTTCTTTTTCCCCAGGACTACCCCAACCACGTAGTCGCTAGTGTCGCACATCAGCTCAAAAGGTAAATCCCATTCTGGTGCTTGAAGGACAGGTGGTGATGTTAAAGCATTTTCCAGGGCCTGAAAAGCACAGAGACAATCGTTAGAGAAAACAAATTCAACATCTTTTACCAGAAGATTGGACAGTGGTTTGGAGATCTTTGCAAAGTCCTTGATGAATCTTCGGTAATATCCCACGTGCCCGAGGAAGCTTCGCACCCCCGTCACGGATCTCGGTGGAGGAAGCTTGGATATTTCTTCTACCTTGCTTGCATCCACCTCGATCCCATGCTTTGAGATCTTATGCCCGAGAACGATGCCCTCCCACACCATGAAATGGCACTTCTCCCAGTTCAGAACTAGGCTATTCTCCTCGCACCTTTGAAGGACCGATGACAAATTCTTCAGACAGCTATCGAAGTCCTTCCCATAGACTGAAAAGTCTTCCATGAAAACTTCTACGGTGTCTTCTAGAAAATATGAGAACATCGATATCATGCATCTTTGAAAGGTAGCGGGGGCGTTGCAGAGTCCGAAGGGCATCCTTCGGAAGGCATAAGTGTTGTAAAGGCAGGTGAATGTTGTTTTCTCTTGATCGTCGGGAAAGATGGGTACCTGGTAAAAACCTCTTTCTTGACGACCTCCTTGAGCATCTGGTACAACTTCCTCTGGGGTTGAGCCAGAGGTTTGGTAGTTTCATCTAAGTTGATGCGATGCATACACAAGGCGGGGCTAAGGCGTTTGATATCATCTACCGAGTATCCTATAGCCCCCCTGTAGAGTCTTAACTCTTCAAGGAGTCGGTCTAGCTGGTTTCTTGAAAGATCAGCGTTCACGATGACAGGGTTTCTGTGCTCTTCATCTAAAAACTCGTACTTCAGGCCCTCTGGTAACACTTTTAACTCTGGTTTTGGTCTGGGTGTCTTCTCTTGAGGCTCCTCCTCGAGAGAGACATACATCGGAGACTCCACTGTCATATCTTCTTCTTGCAAGTCTTCCCCAAAAAGGTTGAGAAGGTTGAGATGCTTCGCGACCTCAGGATCTTCGGGGTCAGGATCTTGACAGTTTATAGCCCTCAAGAGGGGGTCTATTGTCCGGATGTCTTCCTCTATCTCCTCGCAGAATTTATTGTAGCTATCTGTGAACTGTGATGATTCAGAGAGGGATGGACTCCTCATGATTTCTTTCAGCTTGAAGTCCATATGGTCGTTTCCGACCCTCAAAGTGATCATCCCCTCGGAGACATCAATCAGTGCTCTCCCTGTTGCCAAGAACGGGCGCCCAAAGATGATCGGGCACTAGGGGTCTTCTGCTGTATCTATGACGACTATATCGCAAGGGATGAAGAAATCGCCAACCCTTATCGGCACATCTTCGACAATGCCAACGGGTCTCTTAAAGGTGTGGTCCGCCAGTTGAATCTGCATGCTGGTTCCAACCATGTCGGTCAAGCCCATCCTTCGTGCGAAACTTAGAGGCATGAGGCTAATGCTTGCCCCCAAGTCCGCTAGACCCTTGCGCTCGACGTTGTCCCCGATGGCAAAAGGGATTGTGAAAGCTCTGGGATCCCTTCTCTTATTTGGAATGTCAGGCTTCAAGAAGGCGGAGGAGGCGGAATCTAGCTGCACTGTCTCTATCCTTCCTCCCCTTCTCTTCTTCGTGATGAGGTCCTTGAGGAACTTGGCGTACGTAGGCATCTCTTCCAATGCGTAAAGGAAGGGCACTTCGAGATGCAGCTACCTAATCGACTCCATGAACTTCTCATGACGCCTCTTCAGATTTGCCATTATCAGCTTGTACGGGAATGGAATCCTAGGAGCATAGGCATTCCTTCCGTCAGGTAGCTCCTCAGCGAACCCTTGCACAGACTCTCGAACGTCTGCCTGTCTTTCTTCTCCTTCTGCTGGATCTGCACCCTCAGGCCTTTGCTCGGGCTCAGGTCTAGCTTCATCAGGGCGCTCCAGCGTCCTTCCAGACCTCAGAACTACCATTACGGTAGTTTCAGGGTGTGGGAGTACTTTTATTGCAGGATTCTCCATCAGAGCAGCCATCTGGGTCAGTCGCTGATCTACCTCGCGCTGGCGCATCTGCAAGCTGGCCATCTGGCGTTGTATTGAATTCAGAGCCCCACGGCTAGGGAGCGTGTTCTGCACCAGTCAGTTGATGATGGCATCCTGTCTCTTTATATAGGCAGAAAGCTGGCCAACCAAGTTCGATTGGCTCGCCCTCTCACCTCGGCCCTGACATTCATCCGTAGAAAGAGACTACTCACAACGAGACATGATGTCAAAGCTCGATGGAACAAGTCACTGTTCTTTAGAGTTCCCGAAATAGCACGAAAAATCGAAATCAAAAATAGAATTACTTATTTTAAGGCAAAGAACAATGATAAGAAAAGAAAGAAAAAAGAAAAAGAGTGATGTCAAGCTCATTTCTAAGCTTGAGGCACTGGAGTGTAGTTAGTGGATTCGGGTCCGTCTACAATACTGCTATTGCCTTGTCCCCGGCAACGGCGCCAAAACGTTGACCAGCCTAAATCACGCGTCCAAAAGTGGAGGCAGATTTGAGGTAGTCGAGCTTTTACATTTATAAACCCGAATCCTTCTAGGCCCCTGCAACTTTGCTTACGGGGTCGAAGTAGTCATACGGGGTCGAACACAGGGACAAGGGGGTAGTGTTGAGAATCCAGAATCGACACGCTACACTCCGATAGGTATAAAGGGATATAAATTCCCAAAAGGGAATAGCAAGATGTCACAAACAATCAAAGAAATCTATCTCAAAATGGAGCTACGAGAGAGATTTAAGATTTTAGTCATTTAGCAGTTTTTAGGGGTTTTCATGTAACAGAAATAGGAAGATAAATACTAGAGCTGAATCAAGGTACGAAGGATAAGACTACAGTAAAATAAGCGGCAACGGTAACATCCTGCACCCCTCCTCTCAGAGCGGGTACCTCTAACCTCTGCATCAACACCCCTCTCGAGATTGCTGGGCTTCAGTTAGAGTGGAATGTTATCGAAACAACTCCGTTCCAAGCACTCTCGTACTCCAGAATCGGACCAAACACTAGAGCCACAACACAACTCTCAAAGATGTTGTGACGGGAAAACATGATTTGGTAGCTAAGAGAAACGCGATCCAAACATGCAAGCTAGAGTTCAGATATCAAACATAGCAGTCACCAACATTGTGCATCAAGCATAGAGCAACAAGTAATTAAACTTTTCTATTTCCATAAACATTAAGGTCTTAATACATTGCATATAATAAAGAATTAAATAACATAATTAAAAGATAGGTGTCGCCTCCTTGATGTAGAAGGACGACATGGCGCTATAGCTCTCCAGCCCGATATCGGTCAAGGGCCTAGCCCGATACAGAGGTGTCGGGAGGCACACCCTCTCGGGCGGCACGCACTGACTGTCGATTGTATCGCTCAAGGACCCTAGCTGATACACTCATGTCGGGAGGCACACCCTCTCGGGCGGAACACACTGACTTTTGAAGCGTATCGGGTTCGATATCGTGTCGGGCTAAGAGCTATGCATCTACGTGTCGGGCACTTATGTCGCTCGTCATCACTGGCTGATATCGGCCCACAGTGTCGTTCGGGACGGTCCTAAGTGAACTATCCCCTCCCTCTCGGGATGAGGAAAAGCTCACCTAGTGTCTCCCGACACGAGCACTGGGGCGCGATACTCTTGCTCTCGCAGGTTTCCTCTGAAGATAGATCGAAGCTCCTAACTATCCGAATCTGTCTCTTCGTCTTCCTGTAGCTGCTATTTATAGTCAGCTGGCTGGGAGGAGATATGGTGCTCGAAGCGCCACATGGCCCCCTTATGCGCCGGTCGATGGACGGCCGATATCGGTATCGCACGGCTCCGAGGTGTCGGCTATCGGTCATGTGACGGGCGGCGCGCCTGCCGGTGGGTGGTTGTGTCGCCCGACAAGCTGGGTTGTCGAGGCGAGCCGGGCTCCCTGTCGGGTAGAAGGCGTGTTGTCCGCCAGCTTCTTCTTACGCGACATCATCTTTGTCGTGCGTCATTGTGTCGCCCAACTTCTATCGGGCAGGGGTTGTGTCGGGCTTCAGGAAGGCCGAAAGGACTTGGACTTATTCATGGGCCGGGACGGCCTTATTGCACCAAAAAGAGGAAAAACTCTGTAAAAGATGGAAAAATTAGACTAAGAGCATTTCTTGGCAAATTATTGTGAAAATGCTAATAAAGTAGAGGAAAATAGCAGAAAAGGGTAGTTTTGATAACAAAATAAAGGGCAAAAACGTCACAAAAACTGATGTTATCAATTACATGAAGTAATATATTATGTTTCCTAGTGAGAGGTGACAAGATGCTTTATGGGCCTTATGAGCTATGAGGATGGTAGTTGCCTAGTGAGAGGTAACAAAATGTTCTAAAGTTTACACAGGAATGGACAAATCCCATTACCTAGAATAGTAACACAGGATTGACATAGATCAATACCTGGAATAATTTCACAGGATTGACTTAGTTCAATACCTGGAATGGTAGTACAGTATTGGATAACTCCCAATACTCGGAATAATAACATAGGATTGACATAGATCAATACCTGGAATGCACAGGATTGGCTAACACCCAATACCTAGAATAATAACACAGGATTGACATAGATCAATACCTGGAATGCACAGGATTGACTAACTCCCAATACCTAGAATAATAACACAGGATTGACACAGATCAATACCTAGAATGCACATGATTGGCTAACTCCCAATACCTGGAATAATAACACAGGATTGACATAGATCAATACCTGGAATGCACAGGATTGGCTAACTCCCAATACCTGGAATAATAACACAGGATTGACATAGATTAATACCTGGAATAGTTGCATAGGATTGATATAGATCAATACCTAGAATAACTGTACAAGATTGACATAGATCAATACCTGGAATGGTTATACAAGATTGACATAGTTCAATACTTGGAATGATACTTAGGAATAATATAAGTCTAATGCTTGTATTAGTTGCACAGGGTTGGTGTAACCCAATGCTGTAATGTTTATATAGGATTGGTATAGACCAATGCCTGAATAAGACATGATGAAGTACACTCTCATGTTCAATATAATCAAATCTGTTTAGTAGATTAGCTAAGGCCAATAAACTGAAACAAGAATGCCTCATGGGTGACATATCCAAAATAATGAGTGTCACAAGAGAAGTTTGACATGACGGTATAATTTGAAGGATAAATGATGTACATGTTATTCCTATTCCTTATCAAGAGAATAGTTGATCTATTGTTTTATCAAAAATAGGTACAATGCTTTAAGATGAGAATGCTTTAAACTACTTATCGTCTGCCAACTTTATATTCTTCACTGCAATAATAATGTTTTGGCGGAGAGTTATATCTCCCGCTGGGACAATTTACAATTGTCTCACCCCCGTGGGAACTAATGTTTGTAGGTGGACGTGACCAAGAAGGCAGTAAACTTTTAGCAGAGAAAGAACAACAGCAGCATCAAGGACAGCAGTAATATCTCAAGTGGAGATACAGCCTGTCTAGTCTTATAGTTAGAAAGTCCTATGTGTCGTCTTTGTACTCTCAGGTCCTCAGATTCAGTAGTTAATATTCTTATTGAATCGATTTGAGATTTTGGCTTGATGCCTCGAGGCTTTATGCTGTCTGTATATTATGTTGAATAGTACAGGTTGTGTACTTATGAAACAGAATGTAAATTTTATACTTTGATTTTTGATGAAAAAGATTTCCATGTGTGGATCTCTTTGCAAAAAGTTTTAATTTTCAATGATTTTCAGTAATCTGCTGCAAATAATTCTCTTCCGCATTAGTTAATCCTGTTTTTGCGAGACGGTCGCCACAAGTTTCTTCTTTTTTTTCACTTCTTCATTGATCAATAAGGCTTGTTCCCATCTCAACCCATTTCGTAGCAATGCCTGCTCTCAACTTCTCAGCCTGGGCACTGTGGTCAAAGACTTCTACTGCTTAGAGGCATTAGCTATGTCCTATTGGATATGTTCTAGCTCTAGCATGTTGTGACCTCCTTGTTCCAAAAAAAATATTCATGTGGTCTAGCCAACCAAAGGGAACTAAGTCCTCAGAGCCTTGTGAAGTAATCATGTATAGAAAGAATTGCACGAGTAGATTGTCATGTTTTTAGTATCCTATGCATATGTTATCAAGTCTGGTCCTGAAGAATATCATCCTACTACAAAAACTTCACTAGGTATCCAAGCATTCCCATTGTCATAGCCATCTGCCCCATGTAGTTTGTAACATTCTCAGATGAACCCCATGTAAACCTATTGGTTTGGCAAGGCTCATAAACTCAATTGATTATTCTTTCTTTAGGAATGTCTTTTACGACATAGTGCACACTATTTTGTTTTTTTACCTATTCATGAAATCTGATTTCGATTTTACTCCAGTCTTAGTTTAATCTGACTCTTGTTTGCTTGAGGTCAAATTGGACGACTAATGTGAGATGGTATTCCAGGCATTTACACTTGTGGTCTACACTCTCAACCTTTAGAGCACAAGAGATATGTAGGTGGTGGTCTAGATGAGGAAGAATCAAGATTGCATAGTGTTCTAAATCATGATGTGCTTGATCCTTGCTAGGCTCGTTGGCTGAGATCATGCCTTCATACTCCTCTCTACTTCGTTTGCATTGACATTTGCATATGTAGATATTGGTTGAAACGATGCCTATAGCAGTGGTAGGAGAAGCAATGAACCTTATCAGGTATTGATATGACCTTCAACAATGATGCTAGAGTAGCTAGAGTAGCGAGAGAATATTGCGGATAAATTAAGCATGCTTCTATATTAAGGAAATCCATATGAATGTGATTATTGATTTTTAAATTTTAGGAGCCACCAAAACAACAACTTGCAGGGACCTACTCTGGATATTAGTGAAATTCCAGAACTAGACATATGTAAATATGAAGCTATATCTTTTAGGAAAGCTGACTACTATTATTGTGTCCTTTTTGTTGTTATTTATGTTAATTTGTTTTCTGCTATTTTTGTAGGACCGATAGTATCTAAAGCTTTGTGAATGGTTGAGCTGACCGGTTTGGAATTTGGGACATGTGCCAAAAATGGGAGTATGCAGAAATTTTTTCTGAACTATAGTTGATTTCATGAGAATTTCTAGAGTCATTTCAGCATAAGTTTCTCCCTCTCTTAGGCATGCACCAAAACATGAGAAATCTCAATAACACCATCATTTTTTACAATAACGTCTTAACTCAACATACTAGAATGTATACTAGAGTAGCATCCAATATATATTTCAAAGTATTCATTTATGTACTCCTCAATTTCCACTACTAGTTGTGTACTAAGTTAATCATTTCTAGATGAGATTTCGGTATAGTAAAACAATCATTCATGGTCATTCATATCGAGGATAAGGCACTCATGTAATTGTAACACCATTAATATAATAACTTGCAATCTATCATACCATCTCAACTCATATCTAGGCAGCCTGAAACGCATTCCAGACTTTAGAGAACATACAACAGACATAGTTGTAGCAGAACATCTCAGTAGACATTAGGGAATGCACCCCTAATCATCTAATGATCTAGAAACATTCAAGAAAATAGGCATACAAGATATTCCTCAAAATCAAACAACATGTACGTAGAAATGTTTGAGCCACACGTCTCATTGATTCATCTATGTTTGAGCCTAAACATATTTCTCATTGATTCAGCTATGTCTGAGCCTAAAGATATTTCTCATTTCAGAGATCAGGATTGCAAATTTAAAGTTTTCCATTTTGTGATAGTAATCAAGTCTCACGATTTTGTTTTTATTATCTTTTTATAATTTTGCAGATAGCCAAACTATCTATCTTGACTTTGATTTGCATTGCTACAAATATCTTGTCTAGCAGCCAATATGACAGAAAGTGGGTTAAAATGTCAAGGCAATGGGATCAATTTCTTCAACTTCTATATGCATCCTCCAGGATTGAAATTGGCTACTCGAATGACTACCACGTTCAAAGTTTCGACTCCTGGTTTATATGTGCAACAGGAAATTCTTGAACACAATCTTTGTGATATGTATAGTTACATGTTTGCCTTCTCTCTTCAAGGTATTTGTGTTGTAAGGTCTACGATGGAGTTTTCTTCATCTTGCTAATTCATTAAGATGCTTGTCAATATTTGATATCTTGAACCTGATGGTGTATTGGTGAAATATCTGCCAAACAAATTTTCTTCCCTTTATGGTAATAGTGATTGACTATATGCTGGTACTTTTTGCAGGTATTGGTGGAGAAAATGGGATTGCCTAATGGTGCTAATGCGTCAATAAACTCAGAGGAAACATTACGTATTGCTCCCATATCCAGCTTATTCATGGAACTGTGGTTGCATTAGATGAGTATTCGAGAAGTTTTGTCCTAGAGAAGCTCTATGAGAATCATTTACTGCCCTTCCCTGTGGTGTTTATTTCACACGTAGGATACATGAGCAATGAGCTCTTAGTTTCACAGAACTCTTCAATACATGCAAGTGTGTCTGATCAACCTTGTTGCAGTCACTCAATACATGCAATGGTTTTTTTTCTTTCTTGACCACCAGAGAGGGACATGATGTACGTAATCACTGGTGAAGCCACACGACTCTCGGTTGCTATTTTTCATCAAGCTTGCATGCATGGATAACCATACTTGAGCAACTCATTTAGCAAAGGAGAACACAAAGACAGTGATCGAGGCCAAGATGCATGTAGAAGACCACTGAATCATTAACATATGTATATCCTTTTCTTTGTACACATTGTGTAATAGGGGCAAGGTATACGTCCTCCCCATGTACATTCCATATTTCAGTATAAATGAAAGTGATATTGATGGCATAATGAACATAAGTTGGTCCACTTGTTACTAAAAGAGTTCTATACTAACAAATTACATAATATATGAATAATCAAATATGCATATATGTATGTGTAATAGATGGCACTACTTATGTAGCTAGATGCATGATCAACTACATATATATGTATATAGTAATTGCTTCCTTTCCCTACACACTAAATACATATAAAATGTATGAACTTCATGTTTTTGCTACATACTGACTATATATGCAATTGTAGTCATACATTTAGCTACAATTATACTTATATTTAAATATGTAAGGACAATATCTAGCTACGCTTCTGGATACATATGAATTTGTAGTGAATGGATTATCTAACTACATATTTGAAATATATAGTTAAAGGCTTTAGCTATACGAGCATATACTACAACTTGTATGTGTAAAGAAATATATAGTTAAAGCCTTTAGCTCTAAAATATGGGGTTTTCGCTACAATTTTTTATAGTTAAAGACCCTTTTTTTGTAGTGTATAAGTAAATTATTCTGATTACATGGGTCTATTATAGGTTTTGGTTCTGGTTCTTGGCGGTAGGTTTCTGCTGCTCACCGACGTCCACGACAGAGAAGCCCAGGCCTACGGGAGGCTCTGCTAGTTTGCTGGTGTAGTGGTTTTCTATGGCCGGTTGATCCCAGGAGCTGTGCTCTTTAGGCATGGCTGGTTCCTATTGCTGCGAGGGTGAGCACCCTCAAGGTGTTCGTCCAGATGCTACTCCGAGTTTGCTTCTGATCAAGGCTACATCAAGGTGTTGCTGGGGTCGATCTTCCTGATTCCCCCTCCTTTGCTGTGTGTAGAAACACCCCTAAGGTGTTTGACGAACAACCTATTTGTAAGAAGTTGGCTGATGTTCCTATTGCAGGACATCAACAGATTGGTGCTTGGTTTGGAAGCTAGTTGAAACCCAAATTGTTGGCATAGGACCACACATTGTGGGTGCTTCTATTAGACAGTTGGTACCATGCCAAGAATGAAAGGTTTTTTCGAAACTCTAAGCCTTGCAGTTCTCTGTTGGTAGATCGTGATGGGTCTGGCGATCTTAGAAGATATGAAGCTAGTGATGTTGTTCCAGGCAAGGTTTTGTGACGTCCCCAGATTTTTTAAAACTTAACCTGATGTGTGACGTCCAAATTGAAACCTCACCTCAGCGAGAATCCCAATTTAAACACCCCACACTAGGCTAGGAAGAAGAAAATCAAGGGAGTCAGAAGGAAACAATCAGTAGCACATTTACATGAACAATAATAAAACCCTAAACACATGTTCACGATTCAACATATAATTACAACGTGAATTGTTACAACATTTGGTATTACACATTGAACAACAAACTTATACATATACATGTACTACAACTAAACTATAGGATCTTAAGACAACATGTCCACCTGTACATCAGCTCGCCACACAACTCTCACTATCCTGGATCTTCAAGAACACGTGTCCACAACCTAAACAAAAGATTACATGCGGTACACGTCATCACAATATTCAAGAATATTGTACTGAGTACGCCTACGTGTCTTTTATTTACCTCTCATCATATCTTGGCAATAAGATAAAACTAATACTTGGCAATAACAGAAGAAATATAATAAAATCATATACTTGCACAAAGATATTCATTAACAAAAGAGAACACATATTTTAAGCACATTTTCCATTATATCATCCATGCATTTACTACCTGAGAGTTGAATGCATTAAGGCCTTTATGATCTACTACCAAAGAGTTGGATCATTTCACAATGTGATCTACTACCAAAGAGTTGGATCACTTCCAAGTACTTTACTACCAAAGAGTTGAAGTACTTGTTTTCCAACACTTTACTACCAAAGAGTTGAAGTGCTTAGATATAATGGAACAGATATATTATGTTTCATGTGTTCATAGCAATAAGTATGGAAAATCACGCAACATATCATACAAGAACAATCATTTCATCCAATATCATATGCCAAGTATTTTACTACACATATAACACAAGCATATTGTATAATAAGCTAAGTAATAGGTAATGGCGTACCTTGATCAAGAGATAAACTTATCACAATTTATGCCACATATTCCTGATATCAACTCTAATCTTGGTCAAACCCTGGTTAAGATAAGATCACATACTATCATCAGGTTCTCATCATCTTACATCTCATCTTAACCCTAATCGTGTTCATTAGGGTTTTACTTAGCTTAGTAGGATATTCCCACTTTTGCTTGTATGATCTTCTTGTAATTAGGTTACTAATCTTATATTCTAGATTAGGATACATAATCTGATTACTTGGTTACATATGATTATGTGCACATGTTAACCCTATGTTACATGTATTAATCATATTATTGCTTATATCACATTAAGAGCAACATCATCATATAATATGGATTATGTGTATCATCCTGATCTCATACTTAAATTTGAGGTTCCAGACACTGATATGAGCTTACTCTATTAATTTCATCATTTATTCATCATTAATGTATTTATTACATTTAATATAGGTTATTAGCCCTAATTATCCATATAAAGTAAATTACATGATTTTGAGCATCAATATGACCATATCTGACATCATAAGCACTATAAACATGTTTTATGATTTATAAACAAGTTCTCATAATTTTAGGCCATCATTTACTATTTATAACAAACGGTATAAGCATTGTACAACTTACACGATATTCCTAACATGAGTGCATCAAAACACTGATTTTATGGTTCCATGTTATTCTAATCATTTTTCTGAGAATTTCACTACCTTATTTGTATTTTTCAGATAAACGAGCTAATTACTTCGAATTATTGAAGAACTGGGTATTTACTAAAATTACTGGGCAATTTTACCTTTTTAGGCCAAAGCCCTACCGACACGTGGCCTTGAGAGGCACATCCCTATTGATAGCTAGGATTAGGCTGACTGGTTCCCTTGGTCTCTACCCGGTTCAACGGGTTTGATCCCGTCGGTCCAGGGCTCTCCCTCTTCTTCTTTCTCGCTCTAGTTCTTTCTTGCACACGCAAAAGCCGCCGCCACTGGAGCCTGCGTGCGTCATCCATGGGCTCTCAACCCCGTTCAGGGTGCCGCCCCGAGGGTTAGCTTCTCCATACACACGATCTCACTGCTGCGATCTGCTTGAGCTGCCGTCATGACTAGTTTTCTCCTCAACATGAATCTATATGGCCGTATGCATATTCTCCGCCTTCTGGCTCTCAGCGGCTCCTTCGTGTAACCAGATCGAGAGGTCTCTGTTCTCTGGGTAGATCCCTAGCAAGATATAGGCCAAGGTCTCCTCCACGCCTGGTCTCTGGAACTCATCGCCTCTGGCCTCACGTGTATACCTGGTCGGTCGACACCAGGGTGCCTCGTCTCCGGCGAGGAATCAGTCGTCGCCTGCTACTCCTAGTCAACTAATGAATGCTCCTTCACGTTGCATGACAACTAGTCAAAGTCGGCTACGACCATAGTTTCTGTAGCTGATGAGGAATCACACAAATCCATCACTTTCTCTCTTCCTTCGACCAACGCAAGGAAGCTCGAAACCTCCTAATCTCCATCCTTGTGGGCTTGCCGCCGGCCGCCACTAGTACAAAAACAACATTCAATGTCACTTTTCTGGGCGCCTATAACATTCAACGTCGGTGATGTAGGAAACCCGACATCTATATTCAAGACAAGGGTACCACTTTGTATTCAGCGTCGGCTGGATAACACAAAACTGACACCTAAAATCACCCGCGAAATCCAATTTTCGAGTGATAAAAATTTGGCCCCAAAGTGTCACTTACAATGTTGATTTTTTAACATCGAACCGATGCCTATATAAGATGAAAATTTGCACGTTCCAACTTAGGTGTCGGTTATCCTTTGATAACCGACGCAGATAATGGTCCCTGCCAAATTATTTTGGGTAAAATTTGTCTAATTGGACGTCGGTTGTTAAAGAACAATCGACGCCGAAGAGTTTAGGTGTCGTTTGTTTTAGATAACCGACACCGTTTACCAACTTAATAGACCCACGAACGGCAATTGTTCCCCTTTCTTCTATTTCATCGCGAAGCAACTGTTCCCCTTTCTCTGCTCTTGCTGCGTCACCACCCGCCCACCTGTTGCTGCTCGCCACCTGTTGTTGTCGCTCTCCGCCGACGTTGCCTGCTGTTTGCTCGCCGTCGACGCCGGACGCCGCTGCTGCTACTCTACGTCGCCTCCACTGTCCTCTTTGCCGCTGCCTGCCGTCCTCCTTGCCGCCGCCCGCCATCCTCCTTGCCGTCGCCGCTGTCCTCCTTGCCATCGCCGTTGCCTGCTCCGTGCTCGCCGCCGTCCTCCCTGCCGTGTTGCCTGCCTGCCTGCCTGCTGTCCGCCGTAGCCTCCAGGTAGTAGCCGTGGCCTCTGTTCTTCCTTCTCCCTAGCTCCTTACCTACAGCAAACACGACCGTGGCTGTGTTGGCCTACCACGGCCGTGTTTGCTGTTGGTAAGGATATGAACATATCTATATGTAATGCTTTATGTAAACTCTAGGATACGAACAAATCTTTTGCTTGTATATATTTGTGCTTCTAATCCTAATGCTTGACCTAATTCAGTAAATTTTGATGCATTTTGAAATAAGATTTAAACTTGTCCATTCTAGCATCCTAATTTGATTTGATTAAACCCTAACATTGATGAAACCCTAACATTAATTGTGATGAAACCCTAACATGTACATATCTATTATTGTGTTTTTTGGCCTAGAAACCCGTCCAAGATTTACTCATTAGGAGTAAATCTTGGATAGTCCCTGGTTTGGGACTGTTCTTGAACACCTAATCTCACTTAGGATGTAAGTGTATAATGTGTATTGGGTTTTCGAGAAAATTTCGGTAGCATTTCCCGGTTTGTTCTCTAAGTACATATGTACTTAGAGATCAGCGGGGAAATGCTGCCGAAATTTTTTTGAAAACCCAATACACATTATACACTTACTAGTGAGATTAGGTGTTCAAGGATGGCATAGGTAGTACACATTTATTATATATAAGAATGACATCACATGTGTTTGTTTGCCTAGAAAGTGAACAATCATTGTTCTTTATATTACTTGCACATTGGTATAAATTAGAATGAACAATCAATAAATTATATATTGTTTGTATGGAGTCCGGCTTCATTGTAGATAATAGGAGTAAATCTTGGATAGTCCCCAGTTTGGGACTGTTCTTGAACAACTAATCTCACTTAGGATGTAAGTGTATACCCTAATCTTGTCCTAATATATACTTGTTTTCTCTTTGATCATAGAATGGATAGATCATGGATGTCCATTCACAATCATTGCACCCCATAGTTTATATCTGGTCTTGATTATTTTATTAGATTTGTCGAGGAACATAGGAAAGAATCTACAGATAGGTTCTACTGTCCATGTAGGCATTGCGGTAACAACTTGAAAGTCAGCACTGGTGAGGAAATCAAAAGTCATGTCATGTGCAACGAGATTGTACAAGGCTATACAGAATGGCACTGGCATGGAGAGATTTCAAACTCAAAACCAGTGGATGTCGATAGCAGTGATTGGGTGGAAGAAGAAATTGCCTCTGATGACATAGATGTGAACGAACCAGTTTCAGTAGACATCGTTGGTGCGATGCTGGATAGTTGTAGGGTAGAGCACACCCATCCACCTCCTATCTTTAGAAACATTGTGCATGATGCTGAGATACCGTTATACACAGGTTGTGCTAAGTTTAGGAAGCTTAGCGCTGTGTTGAGATTGTATAAGTTGAAAGCTAACAATAGATGGAGCGACAAAAGCTTCACTTCATTGTTGACTTTGTTGAAAGAAATGCTTCCTGAAGGAAACGAGCTGCCAATCTCAACATACCGGGTAAAGAAAATGTTGTGCCCAATGAGAATGGAGGCCAAGAAGATACACGCATTCCTGAATGATTGTGTATTCTTTCAAAAGGACTATGTAGATTTGATAGATTGTCCAAAATGTGGTGCGTCACGGTATAAATTGACGACTTCGGAGGAGTCCAAAACTGTTTCTCCTCCCAAGGTGTTGTGGTATCTACCTATAATATCACGATTTCAACGCTTGTTTGCAAATTTGAAAGATGCGAAGAATTTGAGGTGGCATGCAGATGTTAAGAAAAATAATGATGGGATCCTACGACATGTGTCTGATTCCCCACAGTGGAAGAAGATTAATCTATTGTACCCCAAATTTGGTGAAGAAGATAGGAATCTAAGACTTAGGATTTGTACAGATGGGATGAATCCGTACGGGACATTGAGCAGCCAACATAGCACTTGGCCAGTCATGCTTGTTATATACAATCTTCCTCCCTATCTGTGTATGAAAAATAAGTACGTTATGCTGTCGTTGTTGATATCGGGCCCTAAACAACTCGGAAATGATATCGATGTTTATCTTGAACCTCTGATTGATGACTTATAGAAGCTTTGGGCTGAAGGTGTGATTACCTATGATGCTTCAGGAAGAGAGACATTTTGTTTGCACACTATGTTGTTTTGCACTATTAATGACTTTCTAGCATATGGGAATTTGTCTGGATATAGTGTCAAAGGAGCTAAAGCATGTCCTATATGTGAAGAAAACACTGATTCAATAAGACTAAAACATGGCGGCAAGACTGTATATCTTGGTTATTGAAGGTTTCTTTCAAAATTCCATCCGTATCATAGGAAGCGCAAAGCATTCAATGGATGGAAGGATGAACGGAGTGCACCTAAACCTATACCTGGGGATGTTGTTTATGAAAGAGTAAAAGACATTGTCAATGAATTTGGTAAGAAATCACAATGTAGTATGGCCACACAGAGTGACAATTCTTCATTCAAGAAGAAGTCAATAGTTTGAGATCTTCTTTATTGGAGTTCTTTGACAGTCAGGCATTGTATCGATGTAATGCACGTTGAGAAAAATGTCTATGATAGCATCATTGGTACTCTGTTAAATATACCAGGTAAGACTAAAGATGGGATAAAATCCATACTGGACCTACATGAAATGGGAATAAGGTCAGAATTAACAGAATTACGTGAAATGGGTAATAAAATAACATACTTACCTCCCGCTTGTTACATGTTGTCTAGAAAGGAGAAGAAAGCTTTTTGTGAATGCTTGGTAAATGTTAAGGCGCCACATGGCCACTCATCCAACATTCGTAGATTGGTATCAATGAAAGATCTAAAGTTGATAGGTCTTAAGTCTCATTATTGTCACACTCTAATGCAACAAATATTGCCCATGGCAATTCGATCTATATTGCCGAAGCACGTAAGGTTTGTAATCACCAGACTTTGTTTCTTTTTCAACAGTATATGCAGCAAAGTTATTGACCCAGATACTCTCGATAATTTGCAAAGAGAAGTGGTTGTTACCCTATGTCAGCTTGAGATGTATTTCCCTCCTTCGTTCTTTGATATCATGGTACATCTTGTTGTCCACTTGACTAGGGAAGTGAAAATGTTGGGACCAGTTTTCTTGCATTGGATGTATCCCTATGAACCATACATGAGCGTTTTTAAAGGTGATGTTCGAAACCGTTATCGTCCTGAAGGGAGTATTATTGAAGGTTATGTGGTGAGAGAGGTTATGGATTTTTGCAATGACTTTCTGAGTGGTAATAACACTCTTGTTAATGACAAGAATATTGAGGTGGGCAAAGGAAGTTTGGGATCATGGGTGAAAGTAATCAGCCGTGAGCAGTTGGAACAAGCTCACTTGTATATTTTACACAACATGGACGAAGTGAGTGTTTATATCGAGGAACATACCAATTTCATCAAGAGACAACATCCTCGAGCAAGTTCAATGTGGCTTGCTAGAGAGCATAATAAGACTTTTACTAAGTGGTTTGAAGATAAAGTCTTACATCAACTATCTCAAACACAAAATGATATTACGGAAACTATCAAATGCCTCGCCTTTAAACCAAAACTGAATGTTATGTCTTATGAAGGGTTTGACATTAATGGGTTCACATATTACATAAAGCGCCAATATGATAAGAGTGTCGTCCAAAACAGTGGGGTCACTCTTCAAGCGTCGACTATGTATTTTGCAAGTGCAAAGGGTAAGAGTCCACATGAAGCTAAAATGACATATTACGGTGTCATTGAAGACATTTGGGAGTTTGACTACATAGATTTTAGAATTCCGCTCTTTAAATGTAATTGGGTTGATAACACGAAAGGAGTTATAGTGGATGAATTGGGTTTCACTTTAGTGAACTTTGAAAAGATTGGCGAGAAGGGTGAACCATTCATATTGGCATCACAGGCAAAACAAATATTCTATATTGATGATCCTGCAAATGATAAATGGTCAGTTGTTCTTCATGGTAAAAGACAGTTCATTGAAGATCCTATGGATGAAGAAGAGTACTATGATAAGTGTGGCAACACATCCCACTATCACACAGATTGCGAGGTGTTACGCAAAAATGTGCGGAAATCACCATAACCACAGATTACCAAAAATACGTGTTAATTAAGACCGTTTGTGGGAAGCTGATAAACTGAGAAACTATTACATTCCAGTCCTCATCCTGAAAGGAAACATATTATATATACATATACAAGCCTTGAAACTTGTCCACAACTTAGAGCAACAACTGTCTATCCATCACATGAGTTTACCACCTATTCATATACATAAAGGCCCACATCCGGCCAACAGCAGGATATACAAAACATCATCGATCGTACATCGTGAAACAACATCAAAACACTGCCAAGGACCTGAGAGTACAGGGATGACTCTAGACACTACTACAAAACATCCAAAACGGTAGCATATCTATCGCTTGCCTTCTACTGCTCGTCTAGCTGCTCGGTCGTAACACCACAACCACCACCGCGTCTAGCTCGACCACTTGAAAAGCTAGTGGAGTGAGACAATTGAACATTGTCCCAGCGGGAAACATAAAGACCCACCGCAACTACAGAACCTTAGAAAGATAAAGCTTATAACAGCAGATAACTGATAACAGGTATAACAAAAGCAGTCTATATAAAACAAAGCTATTCTTACCGACAAGCTTACCAGCTGTCCAAAAGGCGTATAACCAAGTATCTCTCAATGGAACATGATTGACAAGATATGATATATTGCTATGTAGCATGAGGAACATATAAGTAACTGTAAGATTAACAAGATTAACTATACAAGCAAGGCCTCAACCAATGTTCTGTGTTTTGCCTTAAGAAATATATACTATACAACTAGATTACATATTCTTATGCCCTGAGGAAGTGAACCGTACCGTTCAAATCCAACCGACGACTGCAAAACCCGGAGCCGGTGCCATACAAGGTCACATGGAAGAGCCGGACTCCACGACCTCCCATCTCATGGTCAGTGCACGAGTACAACACAAGTAGGACCACAATCTCATGCTGAAGTGGTCTTAGCCACAGGGTCAGGCTACCCTCTGCCTAGCCCGCCTCGGCACAGGTATCAGCGCTAGTGAAACTGAGCCACGGGCATGTTCACCGTGCTCTGAGCCATGAATGCCTTCATGCTTCGCATATCACATATCCTGAACCATGGGCCTGTTCACCATGCTCTTCACATATATGGGCTACGGGCCTGAATCCGCACCATGGAGTCTACAACCGAACTTGCACTCTTACCTCCTCAGTTTAGGCTAGGAGAAACCTCGCATATTCAACAATATGCACTCCGGGTTAACCCGTAGGAGAACCCGTTTCACCATCACAAAATCCTGACGATGATGGATCTATGGCCAGGGCAACTACATGATATATTCCATTGTGATTAATTAGTATCTTTTAGATGGATTGCAAGATTCAACCAAGTTGTATAACATGCAAATTATAACAGAATAAACAACATAAGACTCAACATTATTCTTTTATTGTAATCGCATCAACCTGATCCATCTCAAGGATCCAACATCACATGTTATCACTTGGCGTCTTGCCAACCATCCAGATCCATCTCAAGGATCATCACATACCATGGGATCTCAATCCCTCATCATGTATTGCCACTGCCTCTCAAGGCTTACATCATCAACATGGGATATCAATCCAACACATCATACATATGATCTAATTAACAAGAGTAACTTATCAAAGCAATGTTACTCATCATATATACCTCATAGCCTTTTCTTGGATAATCATCACCTGCATGGTTAGGGTATACAATAATCATAGTTTCAACATAAGGACTATGCTTACTATCATGAGATGACATTCAAGATGCTATACTTATCAATTATATATCATCTGGTGATCATGTGCATAAGACACATCATTAAGCAACTATTTATGTACTTATCCTTGCCTCAACATTTCACAGATATTCAAGGGAATCATTCCATACATATGGTCATTATAAAAGGACAAACGTTATCATTACCATTACCACTATCATTCTTAGCATTAATAGATAATCACTCCCATATGTGTAGCCAGGCTAAGATAAATGAACCATTTTATGATAACGAGCATCATTTCTATATAAGGAGTTACCACGTTTTAAAGCAAGGATATCAACTACTAGACTATTTCATGATACGAGGAATTGTCACAAAAGGATGACAAAACCCTCACTAAAAGGGGTGTAACGGCAGCCTGCCCTCACCCAAGGATCAACACACCAAATGGAAGATATAAACAGGCAACAACGCTGCGTTGCCACCAAGGAAACCAGCGTGCGACACAACGTCACAAGGAAGAGTAACGTACGATAGGAGTGGAGTGTATCGGGCAACGCCCGTCTCGGCTTGGCGTTATCGACTGACACACAAGGGCATCTGACGCCCGACACAACAACCCAGCAACGCCGTTACAGAGTTTATCTCGGCTAGGTCAGCCCACCAAAACTAACAACCAAGAGAGAGAACACCTCCACAAAACGTGCCACATCCTGGTCAAGGCCTAACGGCCGACACAAGGCAAAGGAATGGGCGTGACGCCTATCACAGGAGCAGGGCATATCGCCCGCCACAACATCCTGTCATCTGACACCTCAGCCTAACGCCCAACACAGGCCTGTCGGCCAACTCACACACATGGCCGTCTTCCTCCTCAAGCACAAGATACACAAAACCCTAGAGGGTCAAGAAGGCGGCTCACCTCGATCAACTAAGAAAGAGGGGTATTGCACACCACCTATCACCCATCGGGCAACACAAAAACCAACCGAGCTCACCCTTCTAGTCCACGGTGAGAGGAGAGTGTTGCTTAAGCAACTAGAACACAAGCTCACCTCAAACGTCTAAGAGAAAGAGGGGTGTTGCCCATGCTACTAGAAGCTCAAACTCACTCCTCTAGACCAAGGAGAGAAATGAGTATTGCTCACCTACAAACCCTAGATCACAAGGATCGGACAAACATGAAGCTAGGCAAGAAACTAAACTACTAACATGTAAACAAGATCATAGCAAGAGATAATGGAGTTTAAGTTAGAAGTTATGCAACCCGCCTTAAGCTCCAAGCTCCAAGGAAGAAGAAGAGCTCCAAGCTTCAAGGGATGTCGACCACCACTGCTCCTTCAAGGGGGTGTATCGGCCGACACAAGCAAGGAAAGGAGGGAGTGTCGTGCACTCAAGGTGGAGAAAAGACTAAAGGGATCAAAGGAACTCAAAGCAAGGAAAAGAACCACCTATATAGAAGGAGAGGGAGGAGAAAACAAGGTTGGTCCAAGCAAGGTGTTGGCCACCTAAAGGACACTTGCCCTAGAGCTCAAGCCACCACTCTAGCAAGCCTTATACACTTGTCCAAGGTCTTTGCCACATGCATGCACCAAGCTCCAAGTGTCCACTAGTGGTGATACAAACGAGGTCAAAGCTGGGTCAAACACCATGGGAGACACAACACTTGCACCATGGGCGACACACCTCACATGTTGGCCGACACACTCACCTCTAGGCCGACACACACCCCATCTTGGGTGACACAAACATCTATTGGGTGACACAAGGCTCAACCAAGCCCAAACAAGGCACCTCAAGGCCCAAACAAGCTCAACCAGGCCCAAAAGAACTCAAACAACGAGCCCAAGCCTTCCTCTCAACCCTAGAGGAAGCAAAGAGAGAGGAACACCTCACAAGGTGGCAAACTTGCTCTCAAAACCCCAGACTTGGGTTATTTGCAAGTAGCCCCTCCAACTCTCAACAAAGCACCACAAAACCCTAATCACCTCTAAAGGTGATTAGCAAGCACCAAAGCATCAAGGTTAAGCAAAACAAACAGGGTAAACCCTAAACGAAGGTCAGGGTCCTTACAAGCTGACCCCCTTCATGGGATTTCGTCCCCGAAATCTGAAGAGAAAAGCGAGGGATACTTCCTCCTCATCTCTTCCTCAAGCTCCCATGTGGCTTCCTCAACGCCACGACGATGTCAAAGAATCTTCACAAAAACCAGGTCCTTCCTCTTCAGCTTCTTGACCCTTCTGTCAAGGATCGCCACAGGACCTTCCTCGTAGGTCACATCTTCATCAGGATCAACCTCAACTGGCTGTATCATTGTACCCGAATCCGGATGACTTTTCGTCAACATACTGATAAGGAACACTGGATGCAGCCTGTGCAACTCTGGAGGCAACTCTAACTCGTAAGCTACCTTGCCAACACATGATATGACTGAGTAAGGCCCCATATACCTGGGCACTAGCTTTCCCTTCTGACCAAACCTTAGCACACCTTTCCACGGCTAGACTTTAAGATACACCTTGTCTCCTACCTGGAACTCCAAAGGCCGTCAGCGATTGTCTGCATAAGACTTCTGCCTGTCCTGTGCCACTTTCAACTGTTGTTGTATCACTTTGATCTTTTCTGTTGTCTACTGTACTAACTCAGGACCCAAAAGCTGATACTCACCAGACTCATACCAACACAAAGGAGATCTGCACTTCCTTCCATACAAAGCTTCAAAAGGAGCCATGTCAATGCTCCGCTGATAACTGTTGTTGTAGGCAAACTCTATCAAACTAAGATGTACATCCCAGTTGCCTAGAAACTGTAAAGCACAAGCTCAAATGAGATCTTCCAAAGTCTGAATAGTCCTTTCAGACTGTCCAGCTATCTATGGGTGAAAAGTTGTACTGAACCTCAACTGCGTTCCCAACTCTCTATGCAACTGTTCCCAAAAATGACTCATGAAATGAGGACCTCTGTCAGAAACTATCGTTACTGGCACACCATGCAAACGTACTATTTCATCCACATATACTCTAGCAAGTTTCTCAAATGTATATGTCGTCTTCACTGGTAGGAAATAGGCAGACTTAGTCAATCTGTCCACTATCACCCAAATGGAATCATGATTCCTAGTTGTCCTGGGTAGACCAACTATGAAATCCATGGTTATATGATCCCATTTCCACTGCGATATCAGCAAAGGTTGCAACGTACCTACCAGCTTCTGATGTTCAGCCTTCACCTGCTGACATACCGCACATCTCGCCACAAACTCCGCTACATCTTTCTTCAAACCGGGCCACCAATACAAATCCTTCAGACTATGATACATCTTGGTGACACCTGGATGCATAGCATACATCGACGTATGTGCTTCCTCAAGCACCAACTTCCTCAGATCATCAGCATCTGGAACCACCATCCTATCATGATAGAAGACTAGCCCATCCTCAAACTCATGGAACCCATCACGTTTCTCACTGTCGATCTCTGATCTGATCAGTTGTACCGCATCATCTGTCTACTGTGTATCTTTGATCTACTGTCTCAATGTAGACTTGACTTGCATATGTGCTAAAAGACCAGACAACAAGGAAACTTCCATCTGCACATTCATCTGTCGCAGAGAAACATACATATCTTGCCTATGGCCTACCAGAGAACTCAATTGTGCCTTCTTTGAAGAAAGAGAAGAAAACTTTCTACTAAGCGCGTCAGCTACCATGTTCGCTTTACCAGGATGATACTCGATAGTGCAGTCGTAATCATTGATCAACTCCATCCATCGACGTTGTCGCATGTTCAACTCCTGCTGTGAAAAGATGTACTTCAGATTCTTATGATCCGTAAAGATCTGACACACTTCCCCATAAAGATAGTGTCTCCAAATCTTTAACGCATGAACCACAGCCGCCAACTCCAAGTCATGAGTCGGATAGTTCTTCTCATGTTTCTTGAGTTGTCGCGAAGAAAAAGAAACCACATGATCTTCCTGCATCAGCACACAACCTAAACCTTTCTTGGAAGCATCACAGAAAATGACATAGCATTTTCCAGGCTCTGGCAAGATTAACACTGGAGCACTGGTCAACTTCTCCTTCAAACTCTGGAAAGCTTGCTGACATCGCTCGTCCCAATCAAAAGGTACATCCTTCCTAGTCAACTTCGTCATCGACAACGCGATCGTACTGAAGTCCTTGATAAACCTCCAGTAGTATCCTGCTAAAACCCAGGAAACAACGAACTTCTGTCGGCGTCTTTAGTTGCTCCCAATCCGCAACGGATTCCACCTTCTTCGGATCTACTTTGTCTCCTTATGCAGATATCCCAAGAAAGTCACTTCTTCCAACCAGAACTCACACTTACTGAACTGATGTTGACGAAGAAGAGTCAACACTCGTCGAAGATGTTGTTCATGCTCTAGCCTGTCTCGACTGTAGATCAAGATGTCATCTATAAAGACTACAACAAACTAATCTAAGAAAGGATGGAACACTCTGTTCATCAAATCCATGAAAGCAGCAGGTGCATTGGTTAGCCCAAACGGCATAACCACAAACTCAAAGTGACCGTACCTCATCCTAAAAGCTGACTTTGATATGTCATCCACCTTAATCCTCAACTGATGAAATCCAGACCGTAGATCGATCTTCGAAAACACTGTAGCACCACGCAACTGATCAAATAGATCATCTATCCTCAGTAACGGGTACTTGTTCTTGATCGTGACTTTGTTCAACTGCCAGTAATCTATACACAACTGCATCGAACCATCCATCTTCTTAATAAACAACACTGGAGCACCCCAATGCGACGTACTCGGTCAGATAAAACCTTTTTCCAACAACTCTTGCAACTGCTTCTTCAGCTCTGCCATCTCTAACGGAGCCATCCTATACGGTGTCTGCACAACTGGTTGCGTTCCTGGAACCAGATTGATCTCAAAATCAATCTCTCGGGGTGGAGGAACACCAGGAAACTCCTCAAGAAACACGTCCACGAACTCTCGGACAACTAACACCTCCTCAAGGCTAGGACCTTTTGCCTTGGTAACCACAACGGTATCCACCACGTGAGCTAAGAGTGCCTCACATCCTTGCCGTAGCAACTTCTCTGCCACCACATCTGATACCAGACACGTCGGAAGATTCTTCCTATCTCCCTGGAAGATCCACTTCTCTCCAGCATCATCAAACACTGCCTGCTTGGAACCACAGTCCAAAACAACTTTATACTTCTCTAAGGTATCCATCCCAAGGATAACATCGAAACCATGCATATCAAGTGTAATGAGATCCACTTAAAATGTGGTGTCCCGAGGATGACAAGACACAAGATGGACACTCTTCTCGAAGCAAAGAGGAACCATCAAGAGGGGTTTCTAACAACAAACTATCCTTCTTACAGCTAACATGTAAACGACAGTTCTCAAGCATACTATAGGCGATAAAATAGTGTGTAGCACCCGGGTCAACCAGAATAGATATAAAGCAAGAAGAAGACATATCAGAATGAAATAACTCCATCTGACCTGTCACTACTCGTGGGTTGAGTATCGCCTCCGGCTGATTCATAGCATAGAATCGAGTCGTTGCATGCTGTCCATGTCCTCTACTTCCTTGAGCAGACGAACCAGCTTGAGACACTTGACCGCATCCTTGACCTTGGCTACCACTGAGCTGCTGTCTGTCAGATCCTTGGAAACTCTGCCTCGGCTGCTGCGCCACTTCAACACCTCTATTCGGGCAATTGAGCCTGAAATGCCCGACTTGTCCACAAAGATGACATGACCTGTCCTCAAACCGTGGCCTAGCTGGCCCTGTCACTGCCACAGAAGTTGTACTGTATGCCTTGGATGGTGAAGAAACATAACCTCTCCCCTTACTCGGAGACCACTGAGACGGTACACCAGAACTTCTCATCGCTGACGGTGCCCCAAACCTTGGCTTCTTGAAGCCACCAAACCTCTGACCCTAGAACTGAGCAGGTCTTTTATGAGACATGGAATTCTCTTTTCTCCCTTACTGACCTTTCAATCCTTCAGACAGATTCCACAAACATAGCAAACCTCTCACGGTTCTCCAACACAGACACAAGTGTTGTCAGCTCAGAACTCAAACCTTTCTCGAAACGTCTGATCCGCTCCTCATCTGTTGCCTCCATGTGAGGACAAAACCTCAACAGATCCATGAACTTGGCTTCATACTCGGTGATGTTCATCGTTCCTTGTCGCAAACTCTCAAACTGACTGATCTTCTCATCCAGATATGTCTTCGGAAAGTATCTGCTGACGAACTCGCGTCGAAACACTTCCCAACAGATCACCTCGCTAGGCCGCTTCTCTTCTTCGATGGTCCACCAATGACCAGCACTACCCTTCAAAAGGTAGAAAACATGCTTTACTTTGTCTGCTTTGGGGATGTCAAGGATCCAGAAAGCCTTCTCAAGACTTATCAGCCACAAATCTGCATCCGCTGGATTAGCCGTTCCAGCATACTCTGAAGCTCCGACTCGGCGAAGCCGCTCGAAGGTCTTCCCAATACCCGATGCTTCTCCATGGGGAACATGTGCTCGCGGAGGAGGCACTGGTAATCGCTCAACCATGAGACTCATCGTAGCCATCATCTGCCCCATAAGCTGTTGGTAAGCAGGATGTTCTAGAATGGTTTCCTGCCCAGCTGCTCCATCAACCGATGCAGCATCACTAAGCTCAGGAGCATGTTCTTCATGGTTTCCAGACATCTTGTCTGCTCTTCCACTGAGGGCAGAAGATATTGTAAGAAAACCTAGAAAACTCACAAGAACAGACTCAACCTACTCCTAAATCCCTATAAACTCAACAAACCTAGAGCTCTGATACCAAAACTTGTGGCAACACATCCCACTATCACACAGACAGCGAGGTGTTACGCAAAAACATTCGGAAATCACCATAACCACAGATTACCAAAAACATGGGTTAATTAAAACCGTTTGCGGGAAGCTGATAAACTGAGAAACTATTACATTCCAGTCCTCATCCTGAAAGGAAACATGTTATATATACATATACAAACCTTGACACTTGTCCACATCTTAGAGAAACAACTGTCTATCCATCACATGAATTCACCACCTGTTCATATACATAAAGGCCCACATCCGGCCAACAGTAGGATATACAAAACATCATCGATCGTACATCATGAAACAATGTCAAAAGACTGCCAAAGACCTGAGAGTACAGGGATGACTCTAGATACTACTACAAAACATCCAAAATGGCAGCATATCCATCGCTTGCCTTCTTCTGCTCGTCTAGCTGCTCGGCCGTAACACCACGACCACCACCGTGTCTAGCTCGACCACCTAAAAAGCCAGCAGAGTGAGACAATTGAACATTGTCCCAGCAGAAAACATAACTCCCCACCGCAACTACAGAACCTTAGAAAGATAAAGCTTATAACAGCAGATAACTGATAACAGGTATAACAAGAGCAGTCTATATAAAACAAAGCTATTCTTACCGACAAGCTTACCAGCTGTCCAAAAGGCATATAACCAAGTATCTCTCAATGGAACATGATTGACAAGATACGATTAATTGCTATGTAACATGAGGAACATATAAGTAACTGCAAGATATAACAAGATTAACTATACAAGCAAGGCCTCAACCAATGTTCCGTGTTTTGCCTTAATAAATATATACTATACGGCTAGATTACATATTCTTATGCCCTGAGGAAGTGAACCGTACCGTTCAAATCCAACCGACGACTGTGAAACCCGGAGTCGGTGCCATACAAGGTCACATGGAAGAGCTAGACTCCACGACCTCCCACCTCGTGGTCAGTGCACAAGTACAACACAAGAAGGACCACAGTCTCATGCTGAAGTGGTCTTAGCCACAGGGGCAAGCTACCCTCTGCCTAGCCCACCTCAGTACAGGTATCGACGCTAGTGAAACTGAGCCACGGGCCTATTCACCGTGCTCTGAGCCATGAATGCCTTCATGCTCCTCATATCACATATCCTGAGCCATGGGCATGTTCACCATGCTCTTCACATATATGGGCTATGGGCCTGAATACGCACCCTGGAGTCTACAATCGAAGTTGCACTCTTACCTCCTCAGTTTAGGCTAGGAGCAACCTCGCATATTCAACAATATGCGCTCCGGGTTAACCCGTAGGAGAACCCATTTCACCATCACCAAATCCTGACAATGATGGATCTATGGCCAGGGCAACTACATGATATATTCCACTGTGATTAATTAGTACTTTTTAGATGGATTGCAAGATTCAACCAAGTTGTATAACATGCAAATTATAACAGAATAAACAACATAAGACTCAACATTATGCTTTTATTGTAATCACATCAACCTGATCCATCTCAAGGATCCAACATCACATGTTATCACTTGGCCTCTTTCCAACCATCTATATCCATATCAAGGATCATCACATACCATGGGATCTCAATCCCTCATCATGTATTGCCACTGCCTCTCAAGGCTTACATCATCAACATGGGATATCAATCCAACACATCATACATATGATCAAATTAACAAGAGTAACTTATCAAAGCAAGGTTACTCATCATATATACCTCATAGCCTTTTCTTGGCTAATCATCACCTGCATGGTTAGGGTATACAATAATCATAGTTTCAACATAAGGACTATGCTTACTATCATGAGATGACATTCTAGATGCTATACTTATCAATTATATATCATCTGGTGATCATGTGCATAAGAGACATCACTAAGAAACTATTTATGTACTTATCCTTGCCTCAGCATTTCACAGATATTCAAGGGAATCATTCCATACATATGGTCATTATAAAAGGACAAACGTTTTCATTACCATTACCACTATCATTCTTAGCATTAATAGATAATCAGTCCCATATGTGTAGCCAGGCTAAGATAAATGAACCATTTTATGATAACGAGCATAATTTCTATATAAGGAGTTACCATGTTTTAAAGCAAGGATATCATCAACTAGACTATTTTCATATTACGAGGAATTGTCACAAAAGGATGACAAAACCCTCACTAAAAGGGGTGTAATGGCAGCCTTCCCTCACCCAAGGATCAACACACCAAACGGCAGATATAAACAAGCAGCAACGTTGCGTTGTCACCAAGGCAACCAACGCGCAACACAACGTCACAAGGAAGAGTAACACGTGACAGGAGTGGAGTGTATCGGGCACTTGTGTTATCGGGCAACGCCCGTCTCAGCTTGGCGTTATCGGCCGACACACAAGGGCATGTGACACCCGACACAGCAACCCAGCAATGCCGTTACAGAGTTTATGTCGGCTAGGTCAACCCACCAAAACTAACAACCAAGAGAGAGAAAACCTCCACAAAATGTGCCACATCCTGGTCAAGGCCTAACGGCCGACACAAGGCAAAGGAATGGGCGTGACGCCCATCACAGAAGCAGGGCATATTGCCCATCACAACAGCCTGTCGTCCGACACCTCAGCCTATCACCCAACACAGGCCTGTCGACCAACTCACACACCTGGTCGTCTTCCTCCTCAAGCACAAGATACACAAAACCCTAGAGGGTCAAGGAGGCGGCTCACCTCGATCAACTAAGAAAGAGGGGTATTGCACACCACCTATCACCCATCGGGCAACACAAAAACCAACCGAGCTCACCCTTCTAGTCCACGGTGAGAGGAGAGTGTTGCTTAAGCAACTAGAACACAAGATCACCTCAATCGTCCAAGAGAAAGAGGGGTGTTGCCCATGCTACTAGAAGCTCAAACTCACTCCTCTAGACCAAGGAGAGAAAGGAGTATTGCTCACCTACAAACCCTAGATCACAAGGATCGTCCAAACATGAATCTAGGCAAGAAACTAAACTACTAACATGTAAACAAGATCATAGCAAGAGATAATGGAGTTAGGGTTAGAAGTTATGCAACCCGCCTTAAGCTCCAAGCTCCAAGGAAGAAGAAGAAGAGCTCCAAGCTTCAAGGGATGTCGACCACCACTGCTCCTTCAAGGGGGTGTATCGGCCGACACAAGCAAGGAAAGGAGGGAGTGTCGTGCACTCAAGGTGGAGAAAAGACTAAAGGGATCAAAGAAACTCAAAGCAAGGAAAAGAACCACCTATATAGAAGGAGAGGGAGGAGAAAACAAGGTTGGTCCAAGCAAGGTGTCGGCCACCCAAAGGACACTTGTCCTAGAGCTCAAGCCACCACTCTAGAAAGCCTTATACACTTGTCCAAGGTCTTTGCCACATGCATGCACCAAGCTCCAAGTGTCCACTAGTGGTGACACAAACGAGGTCAAAGCTGGGTCAACACCATGGGAGACACAACACTTGCACCATGGGCGACACACCTCACATGTTGGCCAACACACTCACCTCTAGGCCGACACACACCCCATCTTGGGTGACACAAACATCTCTTGGGCGACACAAGGCTCAACCAAGCCCAAACAAGGCACCTCAAGGCCCAAACAAGCTCAACCAGGACCAAAAGAACTCAAACAACGAGCCCAATCCTTCCTCTCAACCCTAGAGGAAGCAAAGAGAGAGAGGAACACCTCACAAGGTGGCAAACTTGCTCTCAAAACCCCAGACTTGGGTTATTTGCAAGTAGCCCCTCCAACTCTCAACAAAGCACAACAAAACCCTAATCACCTCTAAAGGTGATTAGCAAGCACCAAAGTATCAAGGTTAAGCAAAACAAATAGGGTAAACCCTAAACGAAGGTCAGGGTCCTTACAATAAGTATGATGACTCCAGTCCATTCTCAGTTGGGTTGCCAACTCCACAAAATATTGAAGCTAATGATGACTTATATGTGCACGGAGATCACAATGAAGGATTGTTAATTGATAAAAAGATCACAATTTTAGAGGCATGTATGTTTATATTTTTTTATTGAAGCTAAATGTTTGCTTTTTTAATATCAATATCATTTTCAGATTTGATTTTTCATTATCTTCTAGTTAATACAAATGCTAAATGTTTGCCTTTTTAATGACATTTTCAAATGGCTGATCATGATGAGCATGATGTCCATGATGAGCATGAAGTCCATGATAAGCATGCTGTCCATGACGATCATGGAGAGGATACCAATGTAAGTTGTAAAAACATATCATGTATTTCTATAAAATTCATTATCTTCTAGTTATGTCATATATCCCATATTTCTATATTGTGCTAATTTCAGTGTGTTTATTTTTGTCAATTTTTAGGTTGATGTTGCACATGTACCCACTGAAGCACTGGCGGAACTTGACGCGCAGCACCAAACACTTAACAAGAAAAGGGGCATCACTCTGTTGAAGAAGTTAATAGCGCTAAGTGGCAGTGGATCCAAATTGGTTGTGGAGTTTGATAATGGAGGAAATGCAATTGGAGTGCACCACAATAATTTTGTAAACTATCTTGGGGTTGTCACTCGAAGCCATTGTGGTGTTAAGTATGATAATTGGCATAAAGTTCTTCAGGCGAAGAAAGACATGATATGGAAGGATTTATGTGTGAGTTATTATTATTTGCAATTCTATTGTGTAGATTACAAATTCTATTATTTGCAATTCTATTTTTGGATACTAGTTAATAAGAATTCTATTTTATAGAATCTGTTTGCATTGGATGAAAAGCTGCATCGTAAAAGCGTGATGCAACGCGCTGGAAAGATGCTAAGGAACTATAGGAAAAATCTCAATAGAGAATACATAAAAGATGGTGATAAGAAGAAGAAGTCAGCCCTTGAACAGTGGAACTTCTTGGACAAAGAAGAATGGGACACATTTGTTGCTTCAAGAATATCTGAAGAATTCATGGTATTAGGCGTCACTCCCAATTTAATTAGTATACATTGTATTCACCTATTCAAGATTTAAATTTAGTGCTACTAACCAAATCATTAATGTGCATACTAACTAGGCCCTCAGTGAGGCGCCAAAAGCAAGGCGTGCATTGAATGTGCATGACCACACTATGGGTCCAAAGGGCTATGCAAGCATTCACCAAAAACTACAGGCGGAGTCTGCTGCTACTCAGGAGTCTGCCACACCCATGCCTCGCCATGATGTCTGGATAGCTGGGAGACAAAACAAGAAGGGTGAAATAAAGAAGCCCGTAACTGCTGAGGCGGCTGTGAAAATGGTAAAATACAACTCTTAGAGCAATCGTTTGAATATTTATTATTTATGGTGTTAACTTACCAACATCTGTTGGTGGTGATTAGTGGGAGCTGCACGAGCAGAGGAAACAAGGTACGTTCATCCCTCAGGGCACAAGGGATGAATTGACAGTTGCTCTGGGTAACCCAGAGCATCCTGGACGTGTTAGGGGTGCAGGAGCTGGTGTGGGCATCAAAGCATTGTTTGAGCCATCCCAGCGCAAACCCAGAGTGGGACTTTCACAAGAAGAGGTAACCTATTCTTTTTTTAGAATGTTACTGCAAAAGGGAATTCAATAATAAGAAGCTAATGTTTCTTTTATCCATGTATAGGAGAATAAGAGAGTCAAGGATATAGTTGCTAAGAAGGTCAATGATATAGTTGCTGAGAAGGTCAAGGAAGAATTGCTATGGTGGCAGGCATCTCAGGCTTCCAATCAGCCTATGGCGACCCACTCTTCTCCTTATGCACATAGTAAAAGTAATCCTGTAGACCCACCGCCTAACACGTCTGTTGTAAGTATTGTTTATGACATTGTAGCTAGTCTTTTCAAGATGATATGTTTTCAAGATGATATGTATATATATATAATATTTGTTATGTAAATTTGTCGGCATTGAAGCCATGCCGCTTAAGAATGCAAGACTATGTTGTTGCAGAGGCACAGGCTTACCCGTCCCTTCCTGGGGAAATGTTTCACGGGACTCCAATGCCACAGGGCTACGTTCATGTGAGCCCGATACGTGTGTTACCCGATTGGAGGAAGCTACATTGCCATATCCCCACCCAGATATTAATACACTTGCTGAGGCAAATGGCGGGGTGATACTGTGGCCTAATGCAGATGTCGTCAATATTACTGAAATTGTAAGATAAATTTACATTATTGTTAATGTGTATATATGAGGTCAACTGATCTGAAATTATATATACATGTTAAAAAGAAGACACCCGGAGCACCTAGGCCTCCACCTCCACTTCCTGCATCACCAAGTTGGGTTCCAACTGACCTAAAATACCCGTTAGGTCCTGTTTGTAGGGGAATGGCATGTTGGCTACGGGCACATAATATACATTGCCCTATAATTGTTTCTTTAGAAGCAGATTATGCAGGTCAATCATATGATAGCTCTTTATTTATACAAGATATTATTGAGTTGTTTATGTATGATTGGTTGAATACATCAATGATAGAGACATGGATAAGGTGAGATCTTGTTTATACATCCATATACCTTGTGTAAGATCCGGTGGTTTCTTATATATTAATGCATACGTAATACATGTTTTGCAGCTACTTAGTTGAAGATCAATGCAAGCAATTTGTATTTGATCATGTGGGATTTTTGATTCCATCATTGATTAGTATGGTAGCTAAAGACCCTGATAGTGTTCCACAATACTGTATAGATGCTTTTACAATTTTCGATCAGCAAAAGAAGACGATAATAATAGCTCCATTCAATGTCAAGTAAGTTTACTTTATTTATAATTTGGACATAAGAAAATTCGATTTTTATTGTGCATTTTGAGTTATTAATTTTTAACTTTTTTACCTCTAGCAGTAGGCATTGGGAGTTACTAGTTATTGTCCCCGGGATGTTCATTGTTTATTATCTAGATCCTGCAGGGAGTACATTGAACACTAAAATTGGACACGTAATGAGAATGTCATTATTCTGGTGAGAAATATTTCATTTTTATATCCGTTAACATATGTTATTACATTACTATTTAATTATGCAATTTACTGTGTTACATTAACATGTAGGGGTTTAGATGCATTCAAAAATGATGGAGGAAAGGTCCCAAGGAGAAAGAACCAACCAATAATTTGGGAGAACGTAAAAGTAAGTTCCCGACTCCAATGTATATATTATTTATGTGAACTGTGCATAGTTGTATTTTTTAATATTTTGTATGTTTCAATTTATAGTGCGCTACACAAGACAATGATTGGGCATGCACATACTATGTGATGCGATTTATGCAGATGATTATCCGACATGCCACATTGGACATCGATACCATACATGAGGTATTATATATAGTCTCATTAGTTAGTATGAAATACATCAATATTATTTTTATGTTATTACTTATATATACATCATTCTCTTTGTAGGTGTTTAAAACTGACCACACTATAAGTAAACGCTTAAAAAATGTACATGCTCCATATACGATGGAAGTATTAAATGAAGTAAGAGAAGAATGGGCAAATGCCATACAAGTAGTGGCGATTGTAAGATATAATTAGGATGTTGATAGCGATGGAATGATATTTTGTAAATGAATATTTCTGAATGTTTATACATGTATGAATATTTCTACATGTATTTGAATGTTTCTATATGTGTGAATGTGAGAATTGAATTGATCTCTGAATGTATCTACTCGTGTGAAAAAATATTTGTTGATTTTGCAGGTTTGTGGCCTGTTTGTAGGCTGATATCAATGGATGTCGTAAACCTGCAGTTCAGAAAACTAAACTGCAGGTTCTCATCCTGCTGACCAGCCACAGCAGGCCTGCAAACTGATAAAAAAAATTAAACCATAGGCATCGGTTATTTATAGAACACCGTCATCAAAGGCCTACATCGTCGGTTATTGGATAAAACCACCGCCTAATGTGACAAACAATCCGACCGTGCAGGAAATCACATCCGTGGTGGAAATGGCGTCGCTTATTCATATAAAACCGACGCCTATAGTACTAAACACGGTCGTGCAGGGAAGCACGGCTGTGGCGTCTATGAGTATGGCGTCGGTTGTTTAGTTGATGACTGACGCAGAAAGTGTCCTAGATGGCACCCTTTTTTGTGGCGTGAACCCTATAGGCGTCAGCCAACTATATATAACTGACACCTATAGATCATATAGGCATCGGTTATAAAACCGACGCCGAAGAATTCGGCCTTTAGCGGCGCCCACATAGGCGTCGCTTGAAAGCCGTCGCTAAAAGGGGTTAAAAAACCGACGCCAAAGGCGTGTTCTGTAGTAGTGCGCGGTCTTCTCAGGGCGCCGCCACTCAGGAAAGGTCTCCGGCGGGCCACGTGGGTTCTCTCCTCATCGCTCTTCTTCTGATCCATCTCTTCTGTTTCCTACCCTTGCTTTTGTATGGTGGAGTGAAATGGTCTATGTTGCCTTCTACAAGTTGTCAGTCTACCGGTTTTGTTGAATCACTATTTTATTAGGTAGATGTTGGGTGCATCTATTTCACGTCTTGTACCAGGATCGTGGATCATGGTAACATGGGTACCAGCAGGACCTCCCACGTCACCGATTCAGTTGGCGGGCAAGAACGAGATGATTTCACTGTCGTCAGATGACATCCATGGGCTAGGAACGCCGCATTAGCTGGCCGATCAGCGGCTTTCGTTTCTCAAAGGTTTTATATAGGTATAAACTAAGTACTCTTGTACATCAATAAATCAATGATCTCACTATATTCAAACCTTAGTAACAATGTCTAGGATCATTCAAACTCTATGAAACTTTAACTATATATATACAATAACACGAGCTACATTCTCTTTCATTTGGTGCCAAGTTATCAATAATTGACCAATCAACAACTTAATCCAAGGTGGTGCATAATTAGCATCATTAATCGTAATAGTAACATCAAGCATATATACATCATCATCACTATCACATTACATATTGACACATGTTTATTATTCCAATCTCTGGCTCATGATTCAATTATCCATTTGGATATTTAGGGATTCCAAAAGTCCACTCCATCACATCCTACACACTTTAAAAGATATTTCGTCCTCGAAATTAAGCCAGAAAAACCACTTTGTCACATCATATACATCTTAAAAGAACTTTCGTCCTCGAAAGTAAACCATACTCATACTTCCAGGGAAAACCTTATCTTGCCTTCATCCATATTAGGGTACTATCTTAGGTGCAACATATCTATAAAGGTTACCTAGAACCATGTATCCAATGCACTATTAGGGGGGTTTTACAACCATCTTGGTGCACAAACACTCCATTCAAGGTTAAACTCAAGGTTTAGAAACTTAGGTTATGTCATTACGTATCTCATATTTTTGGATTTTCATCCTCATTATAGCCAAGCATCAAAATTCCAACATAACATTTTTTTGCCAACATCATTACATAGTGCAAAATTTTCAGATCATATTCATCATATTTATTAAGCACTGTCATTATCACTATTTGGCATGTATCATTAAAATGATCTCATTTCACTTTCCTATTAAGTTAAAAATTTATTAGTGAATTCATCACTAGATTCACCAACCATATTACATCATGATTCATATAATATGTATCATTAGTGTCATCTCATTATACTTTCTCATATTAGGTTATAAACTCTTTTCGAGATTCCTCATGAGATTAGACAACCATTCATATTATCATCATTATTCATGTGTATGGTTAATCATATATGCATTAGCATCTAATAAACCATCTCTAGGTTGTTCCACATCTCATTATATCTACATCTCGAGATTAGATAATGAACACATATATTATATCATGGTTATGCTAGACAAACTTATACAAGTGGCTTGTCAAACATATATCAAAACTTAATCTAGTCCAATTGAGGTCCTAACCCTTACCATGAGGGTAGTCACATTCTCAGTCTCTCTAAGCTCACTCAACTCTATGAGTATCTCATATGTACAAACTATATCTTCCCTATCAGTCTAGGGTTCTTAGATTACCTCATTGGTACTAGAGATAGCCTTACAAACTCTAGCCATGTAAGCACAAACCAAAACATGATACGACATACCTTCATAGTTATCTACCCATGAATCATGGTTACCCAAAACTCTCTTATATACACTACTAGATTCCTATGTGGGAAACCACCAACCCGAGCATGAGGCTTCACAGAAACTAATGTAGCTACCTCCTCTAGGGTCTTGGGCTCTCTCCCTCACCCAGATGACATGCACTCATATTCATATTCATATATGCACATATAACTAGCCTCTCTTTTTCTCTAGGTTTTGGTCTTCCCAAGGATATCTAGGGATCACCAAAACTATATGAATCATGCACTAGGAAACTCAACTCATTCACTCAGGAGTATTCTATTTTAGGACATATCATATCACATATTTCTCGTATTTCTCATATCATGGAGTCTAGGTTCTCTGACCTTCTCCCTATGGGTCTCACTCTCTCTGGAGTTAACCCCAAAACTAGTCCTAACACTAGAGGTCCTCCTTTGTAAAAGAGCTTGAGGATCATGCTGACTCACAACCTTGTCTTAACTTAACAATTCTTATCTCATAAAAAGCCTAGTTACTTGCATCATCAAAACTTATCTCAAATCCCCAAAACTGAACTTAAGTCCTCGAAGGCAAACATAGATCATCATAAACCGTCTTATATCATCTATATAAGACTTACATCATATCATCAAAACTTATTTCATTTATTCCATCTATCATATATTCCAACAAGGCTCTAGACATCTAATCTAGAACTACTCTCTCTTCTAGACTGATGTCATCACTTTCACTTAGGTTGCATGACCACCTCCTACTCGTACATGTGTGGGGACACATTTTTTTGTAATTCATTTACATAATAAAATATTATATAGTTTTTCTCCGATAAAACAAGCGTCAGAGAAAACTATCGAGGTTCGATCCATTTGGAATCAAAAACCAAATCTTGAAAACGAGCGTCCCACACATAGTAGAGAGTCCGGTGTCATGAAAACTACTGAAAAGGGTGAGAACATGGGGTAGACTAGTGTAGATACTCTAGACAACGTGCACAATATGTCTAGGGTTTCTCTTCCTTTTATGAACATCATTTCCAAATAGTGCAATGTCCCATACTGATGCACTACAAGGAAAGAACGACATCTAAGGACTTGCTACTCAACAAGCACCAGTCTAGACCTAGTTCTCGGACATCTAGGTGCTAACCTAGAGGCTAGGTCAGATCTAGTCTCTAAAAGACGACTAATCTAATCCTAAAGATTGTTAAGTTCAAAGTTCTTTAGTTTTGAGTTGCATAATGAGCAAATGTCAGGTTTTGCTACTGTTCATGCTCTGATACCACCTGTGGGTCCCTGGATTTTCTAAAACTTAACCTAATGTGTGACGTCCAAATTGAAACCTCACCTCAGCGAGAATCCCAATTTAAACGCCCCACACTAGGCTAAGAAGAAGAAAATCAAGGGAGTCAGAAGGAAACAATCAGTAGCACATGTACATGAACAATAATAAAACCATACACACATGTTCACCATTCAACATATAATTACAACGTGAATTGTTACAACATTTGATATTACACATTGAACAACAAACTTATACATATATATGTACTACAACTAAACTACAGGATCTTAAGACTACAGGTCCACCTGTACATCAGCTCGCCACACAACTCTCACTATCCTGGATCTTCAAGAACACGTGTCCACAACCTAAACAAAAGATTACATGTGGTATAGGTCAGCACAATATTCAAGAATATTGTACTGAGTACGCCTACGTGCCTTTTATTTACCTCTCATCATATCTTGGCAATAAGATAAAACTAATACTTGGTAATAATAGAAGAAATATAATAAAATCATATACTTGCACAAAGATATTCATTAACAAAAGAGAACACATATTTTAAGCACATTTTCCATTATATCATCCATGCATTTACTACCTGAGAGTTGAATGCATTAAGGCCTTTATGATCCACTTACAAAGAGTTGGATCATTTCACAATGTGATCTACTACCAAAGAGTTGGATCACTTCCAAGTACTTTACTACCAAAGAGTTGAAGTACTTGATTTCTAGCACTTTACTACCAAAGAGTTGAAGTGCTTAGATATAATGGAACAGATATATTATGTTTCATGTGTTCATAGCAATAAGTATGGAAAATCATGCAACATATCGTACAAGAACAATCATTTCATCCAATATCGTATTCCAAGTATTTTACTACACATATAACACAAGCATATTGTACAATAAGCCAAGTAAGAGGTAATGGCGTACCTAGATCAAGAGATAAACTTATCACAATCTATGCCACATATTCCTGATGTCAACTCTAATCTTGGTCAAACCATGGTTAAGATAAGATCACATACTATCATCAGGTTCTCATCATCTTACATCTCATCTTAACCCTAATCGTGTTCATTAGGGTTTTACTTAGCTTAGTAGGATATTCCCACTTTTACTTGTGTGATCTTCTTGTAATTAGGTTACTATTTTTATATTCCAGATTAGGATACATAATCTGATTACTTGGTTACATATGATTATGTGCACATGTTAACCCTATGTTACATGTATTAATCATATTATTGTTTATATCACATTAAGAGCAACATCATCGTATAATATGGACTATGTGTATCATCCTGATGTCATACTTAAATTTGAGGTTCCAGACACTGATTTGAGCTTACTCTATAAATTTCATCATTTATTCATCATTAATGTATTTATTACATTTAATATAGGGTTATTATCCCTAATTAGCCATATAAAGCAAATTCCATGATTTTGAGCATCAATATGACCATATCTGACATCATAAGTACTATAAACATGTTTTATGATTTATAAACAAGTTCTCATAATTTTAGGCCATCATTTACTATTTATAACAAACAATATAAGCATTGTACAACTTACACGATATTCCTAACATGAGTGCATCAAAACACTAATTTTATGGTTCCATGTTATTCTAATCATGTTTTTGAGAATTTCACTACCTTATTTGTATTTTTCAGATCAACGAGCTAATTACGACGAATTATTGAAGAACTGGGTATTTACTAAAATTAATGGGCAATTTTACCTTTTTAGGCCAAAGCCCTACCGACACGTGGCCTTGAGAGGTGCATCCCTATTGATAGATAGGATTAGGCCGACTGGTTCCCTTGGTCTCTACCTGGTTCAACAGGTTTGATCCCGCCAGTCCAGGGCTCTCCCTCTTCTTCTTTCTCGCTCTAGTTCTTTCTTGCACGCGCATAAGTTGTCGCCACTGGAGCCTGTGTGCATCATCTGTGGGCTCTCAACCCCGTTCATGGTGCCACCCTGAGGATTAGCTTCTCCATACACACGATCTCACTATTGCGATCCACTTGAGCTGCCTTTGCGACTGGTTTTCTCCTCAACATGAATCTATATGGCCGCATGCATATTCCCCACCTTCTGGCTCTCAGCGGCTTCTTCGTGTAACCAGATCGAGAGGTCTCCATTCTCTGGGTAGATCCCCAGCAAGATATAGGCCAAGGTCTCCTCCACGCCTGGTCTCTGGAACTCGTCGCCTATGGCCTCACGTCTATACCTGGTCGTTCGACACCAGGGTGCCTCATCTCCGGCAAGGAATCAGTCGTCGCCTGCTACTCCTGGTCAACTAATGAAGGCTCCTTCACGTTGCATGACAACTAGTCAAAGTCGGATGCTGTCGTAGTTGTTGTACCTGATGAGGAATCACACAAATCCACCACTTTCTCTCTTCCTTCGACCAACGCAAAGAAGCTCGACACCTCCTAATCTCCATCCTTGTGGGCTTGCCGCCGGCCGCGGTCTGCTCAGGGCGCCACCGCTCAGGAAAGGTCTCCGGTGGGCCACTTGGGTTCTCTCCCCGTCGCTCTTCTTCTGCTCCATCTCTTCTGTTTCCTACCCTTGCTTCTGTATGGTGGAGTGAAACGGTCTATGTCGCCTTCTATGAGTTTTCAATCTATCGGTTTCATTGAATCACTATTTTATTAGGTAGATGCTGGGTGCATCTGTTTCACGTCTTGTACCACGATCGTGGATCATGGTAACATGGGTACCAGTAGGACCTTCCACGTCGCCGATTCAGTTGGCGGGCAGGAACGAGATGATTTCACTACCGTCAGATGACATCCATGGGCTAGGAACGTCGCATTAGCTTTCCAATCAACAACTCCCTTTTCTCAAAGGTTGTATATAGGTATAAACTAAGTACTCTTGTATATCAATAAATCAACGATCTCACTATATTCAAACCTTAGTAACAATGTCTAGGATCATTCAAACTCTATGAAACTTTAACTATATATATATACAATAACACGAGCTAAATTCTCTTTCATTTGGTGCCAAGTTATCAATAATTGATCAATCAACAACTTAATCCAAGGTGGTGCATAATTAGGGTCATAAATCGTAATAGTAACATCAAACATATATACATCATCATCACTGTCACATGACATATTGACACATGTTTATTATTCTAATCTCTGACTCATGATTCAATTATCCATTTGGATATTTAGGGATTCCAAAAGTCCACTCCATCACAGGTTTCCTGGTGGATGCCATGTTGCAATCTGTAGTTACTATTTGTGGGTGGGCTTATCGCATGTATCTACAGGTTGTAATAAATCGTTCTCCTAGTAGGAATGACTGGTTTTAGTCTTGTTAGTTTGATGTTCTTCTAGGTTCCTATTATCTTTAGGTCTAGTGTTATACCCCCTACGTGGGGTATATGATCCTTAGGTCGAGCTTTTTAATCTGTTTCCCCTTTCCCAAACTACCCAACCTCAACTGGTACAAAAATCGGGATGAGATGCTAATATACCTTGTCACCTCTTAGGATTTAGCTTCTCCCATTGATGGTTTCCCTCATTCGCGTAACATGTAATGGAAATGACTCTACCTCAATAACAATTGCAACACTATTCTAAAGACCTAGAACAACCACCTTCAGGATGATGGTAGAAGGAAGACTAATTTTGCCTAGATGAGTCAACGCCTAGATGAGCCAGCGTGTTGTCATAGTGCATATTGGGTGCGTTCATACGCATTCCAGATTGGTGAGTTCGCACACACATTAGTGTCATCATAGGCTTTGAGAAGATGTTAATGTATTTCCACTAATGTGAACATTTTCAATATGCTTATTGCCATTCATTTTGATTTCTGGAAACAGATTTGAGTAACATTGGTGAGAACAAGTTTCTTCCTAATAAGGTGTCTGATGAGAATTTCTGTAGCTCTGTGAACTAGTTACTCAGGTTAAGCTTTCTGTTATTAACAACTATTATGATGGCAATAGAGCTGCGAATTGTCTATCTATATAGTAGCATTTTTGTTCTTGTACTATTTTTCCTAATTTTTTTGTCTGATGGAGGCGGTGTAGAAATCAGCCATCCAAATTATCCCATTTGCTCTTTATTTGGATGGAATTGTCTCTAGTTCACTAAGGAGACCTGGAGAAGCATTTTTTGGAATTTATTATTAAACTCTAGTTCTTATAATAGTCTCATGCCTCGTGAATGAACTGAATGCACGACTTTATGTGTAGAAAGATGTACACTTTTTTAACTTTGTTCAAATTGAATGTAATTTATCATTCTATCTAATCATATTCCATTTGAATGACTATCTTTTATCATTTATCTTATTTTTTAGTAATCTTTGAGTTGTCGAGCTGTACTGATTTAGTAAAAAAAGATAAATTCATTTCGTGGTCTTTGATAGTATTGAAGTTACTAATACTTCATAGGCCATAATATTCTATAAAGTGCAGAAAAACATCTATGTGGTTGTATTGCAAATCATCAACGGATGAACCGCCTACGTATCATAGTGTACCTACTAGGGGTCATCTACATTGTAAGGAAAGGGTGGTGAGAGAAACTAAATTCCTAGATGTCTACAGAACCACCAATGTTACTTTATAGCATGTAATGAAGCTTCTACAATTGGATCAAATATGATGGCTATGTTAAGTTGGCTACGCTATCAACGACACTACTGTTTGGCACAGTCCACAGGCGCGCAGCTGTTGCACTATCCACGACAATGTGGGCATCAAGACTTGGACTCTATTAGGTTGTTCATCTCCACCTTTTGTGGATCACTACTATTTCGGATCTTTATTAAACGTGTACAGTGTACTCATGTAAATATTTTGTTATAAATACTAATACAGAAGCACAGAGTAATAGTGTGTTGAATTACAAAATATCTTTCTCAACTTGGTATCGAGCCAGTTCTATCCTCCTCCATGGCTCTTCCACCACCAACGCAGACTCTAATCCTGCTGCTCCATTGTCTTTCCCCTCCCTTAATCATGTCACCAACCTTCTCTCCCTCAAGCTGACATCCACTAACTATTTACTCTAGAAAACCTAGCTTCTCCCTCTCCTGCGCGCCCATGATCTTGTAGGATTTGTAGACGGAAGTTCTGTCCCACCTCCACCATCCCTCCCTACTGCTGACAATGATTCTCCACCCATACCCAAGCCTGAATATGTAGCATGGCTCCGTAAAGATCAACACCTTTTAACATGGTTGGTTGCTTCTCTATCGGAAGAGGTTCTTCCCCCCGTGGTTGGCCTTTCCACTTCTTATATTGTCTGGTACGTCCTTCATTAGGCATTTGGTGCCGCTTCAAATACTTGCATTCTACCGTTGCAATGCTAGCTTCAAAATCTCAGAAAAGGTGATACCGGTGTCGCCACTTATTTACATCAGGCAAAACATTATGTCGATCAACTAGTAGTGGCTGGCCATCCCCTTCATCCAGCCACATTCAATGCAATCATATTCAACACTCTTAGCTCTGATTCTGGGGCTTTAGTCTCCACTCTCTCTGCATGTCTCGAGCCAGTATCTTACTCGGAGCTACACAGTCTGTTTACCGGTGAAGAAATCTGCATGCATGCTCAACAAACGACGTTGCTTCTTGTTGTCAATCTCTTCGTCGGGAGCAATGGTTCAGTTCCAAGCCACGCTACTTTTGGCTCTCCCCATACTCGAGGTCGTGGATGTGGGCACGGCCGTGCCCCTGCCCCCCATCGGGACCCTTGTCCCGTATGTGGTGTCCATGGCCACAACCCATATCGCTGTCGCTATTGCCATCAAGTGTGTCAATCTCTACAGGCTCATGCTACCACGACGGATCCCTCTTTCAACATGGTGCCATCACCGCTGCTGCCCTTTGAAGAATGGTACCCGGACACCGGTGCCACTCACCATGTAACGCCTGCACTTCAACAACTACAATCCTCCAAGCCATATACCGGGGTTGATCATGTGCAAGTCGGTAACAGTGCAGGTCTGTCAATCTCTCGCATTGGTGATTCATCTATTTCTACTACATCCAAACAACTCTGTCATTCTAACGTGCTTCACATTCCTTCTATTCGCAAAACCCTTCTTTCTATCCAGCATTTTACCAAAGAAAATAATTGTTACTTTGAATTTCATCCTAGTTTTTGTTCTGTGAAGGACCGCTTCTCCCACCGCCAGCTCCTCCAAGGAACGACTAAAGACGGGTTGTACTCCATTCGTTCTGCAACCTCCTCTCCACACATTCATCTTACAGCCCGTGTCTCTCCACTTCAGTGGCATGCACGCCTCGGCCATCCATGTGAAAGAATGCTTCGTCACATTTTCCGACACTACAACTTACCGTGTTTATCATCTTTTGCTTTGAATAAATGTCCCCCATGTTGTATGGGAAAATCCTCTCATTTATCTTTAAAGCCCAGTTTGTCTCGTTCTTCTTCTCCTTTGCAGTTAATTTCTATTGATGTATGGGGTCCTGCCCCGATGCCCAGTTCCGATGGACATCGTTATTTTGTTTTGTTTGTTGATGATTATTCCAAATTCACTTGGGTATTTCCTCTTAAAAATAAATATGATGTTGCTACTCTGTTTGTACATTTCCAAGTACAGGTTGAAAGTCATTTTCAAACTAAAATACTTGTTGTGCAATCTGATGAGGGTGGTGAAAATTAGGCTCTTGCCTCCCATTTTTTTGTTCATGGCATTCACCATCGTGTCTCATGCCCTCACACCCATGAACAAAATGGTACTGCAGAACGTAAAATCTGGCACATCATTGATATTAGACTCACTCTTCTTTCCCATGCCTCTATTCTGAAACGGTTTTGGCACTTTGCATTTGATACCGCTACCTACCTAATAAACCGTTGTACTACAACCCTTCTTGGTGATCACTCTACATATGAAGTTTTGTTTAATACCCCACCCAATTACCAGTTCATACGAGTGTTTGGTTGTGCTTCCTATCCACTAACGCGTCCATACTCCAAGCATAAATTTGAATGTCGTACAACACCTTGTGTTTTTCTGGGTTACTTCCCCACTGATGTTGGTTAATCACCAACACAACTTGGGTATCATTGCTTCCATCTGCCTACTCACCGCTTATATGTCGTACGCCATGTCACATTTGATGAAACTATGTTTCCCCGTAGCACCTCTATCCTTGGACAACCACCGCCTTCCTCTCCAACACCGTGGCTATCTATTCCCCTATCAAAACCACCACCGCCAAGACCATTGCCTCCACTTCCTTACTAGTCAATACCTCCAAGCCAACCATCACCACCCAACAACACATCCATTCCCAATTCCAATGCACCTACTGCTTCTTTGCAACGCAGCGACACTTTGCCCCCACCTCCAACAACTCCTATTGATAACTCATCCATTTCACAACCCCACACCCCCAGACTATCCCCCAACAAATACATCCTCCTACCAATTACGCAATCAATAAAAAATTAACTACCGCAAACTTACCAGAATATGTCACTCCAGAGCCTTACTTTCTACACGACACCCTCTCATTTATGTCGTTTCTATGTCTCCCACTCTTCTAGAACCCACCTGTTTCACAGAAGCCAATAAAATCCAACCTTGGCATGCTGCTATGGTAGATGAAATATATGCCCTCATCTCAAATGGCACCTGGTCTCTTGTTCCCCTACAGCCGAATATGAACGTTGTAAGTTGTAAATGGGTTTTCCGTAACAAATATCATGCTGATGGGTCCCTTGAGCATCACAAAGCTCGACTTGTAGCTAAAGGGTATCATCAACAAGAAGGTGTGGATTACACAGAAACTTTTAGCCCTGTCATTAAACCTACCACCATACATGTTGTTCTCTCCCTTGTCGTTACACAACATTGGCAAATTCGTCAACTCGACATCCGTAATGCCTTCCTTCATGGAGACCTTCAAGAAGAAGTTTTCATGTCTCATCCCCCAAGTTTCATCGACCCTAATTATCCTAATCATGTTTGTCGTCTCCACAAGTCAACTTATGGGCTCAAACAATCACCCTGTGCATGGTTTCACAAACTTCATTACTTCTTTTCGTCGTACAGTTTTGTTGCCTCTAAAATAGCTGCCTCCTTGTTTATTTATCATCAAAATGATATACATGTTTATGCTTTGGTCTATGTGGATGATATTATACTCACCGACATCCATCCAACATTTATCACCACCTTTGTCAATAACCTACAAAAATCCTTTTCTTTAAAAGATCTTGGGTCCCTCCATTACTTTCTCGGCATTGAGGTTATTCCCACTGCTAACGGTATGCTTCTTTCTCAACGAAGATACATCACCAATATACTCCTTCGTTCTCACATGGATGGAGCAAAGAGAATTTCCACACCCTTATCTCCCTCCACTTTGCTCTCCCTTCCTAATGCAGATCCTTTTTCTGACCCTCATCTCCATCATCAAACAGTTGGAGCCTTACAATATGTCACCTTAACAAGGCCCAACACTGTATTTTCTGTAAGTAAAGTTTGCCAATTCATGAACGCTCCTACCACTACACATTGGCAAGCCATAAAATGAATACTCTGCTACCTTAAACACACAATTAACCTTTCATTGCTAATCCTTCACACTACATCCACCTCTCCGGTCCTTCATTCTTTTTCAGATGCAGATTGGGCTGGATGCACTGTTGACCGTAAATCTACAGGTGGATATTTAATTTTTCTTGGCAATAATTTGGTCTCATGGGATGCACGTAAACAACGCATAGTTTCCCGGTCCTCAACGGAGTCCGAATATAAGGCACTGGCTAATACAATAGCAGAACTTATTTGGTTAAGATCTCTACTAATTGAATTGGGCTTTCCCTATCGTCAGCCGCCCATACTTTGGTGTGATAATCTTGGAGCTACGTATCTTGCTTCCAATCCAATTTTCCACGCAAGAATGAAACACATTGAAGTCAATTTTCACTTCGTGCGAGAACAAGTTGCCTCCAAACTCTTACAAGTACGATACATGTCCAGCAAGGACGAACCAGCAGATATAATGACGAAGGCCCTACTAGCTCCTAGATTTTGTATGCTAAAGAGCAAGTTACGTCTTTCCAACTGGGAATGACGAACTTGAAGGGGGGGTGTTAAGTTGGCTACGCTATTAACGACACTACTATTTGACACAGTCCACAGGCGTGTGGCTGTTGCACTATCGACGACAATGTGGGCATCAAGACATGGACTCTATTAGGTTGTTACAACTCCACCTTTTGTGGATCGTTGCTATTTTGGATCTTTATCAAACGTGTACAATGTACTCATGTAAATCTTTTGTTATAAATACTAATATAGAAGTGCAGAGTAATAGTGTGCTGAATTACAAAATAGCTTTCACAACTGACTAGAGCAGTTTTTGTCTCTGGCAAATATCGAGTGAAGACAAGAATGTGAAAGGTAAAGAAACATCAATGGGTGGAGTACATCATGCTTCATCCTTGACACAACCTCACCCTCATTCATGGTGAAACATGGCTACAGATCGTTACTTCAATAGGAACTTTTTCCAGCAGTGAAATCAACACGAAATGGAAAATTGAGGATGAAAGATTGGATGCCCACTAGGAGTGATTTTTGTTCAAAATCATATATTAATCATTCCATTCACTGGCATATACATTTTTTTAACCATCATGATTATACAATATATGAATTGATAGAAAGAAAGAACCAACATTTGCACACTACTGATGGAATGCAATTCATCAAATATCAGTTTTATCCAAGATTCTGATAATGTTCATTAATTGTTTTACTGTCATCAGGTCTGCTGGAAAGTGATCAAAAAAGATTCTACACCCCATAAATTATTTTGACAAAAATTCATGAAAAGAGAGATAAGGGAGCTTGAGACACCATAAAAGGTCCCCACTGAGATATTTTTGGTCAATATCAGTTTTAAGTTTATGTTGTGTTACACACATGAACTTTTTTCTTTATTAAGTTACTACTTCATTCAAGTTTTTATACTGTGTCCAAACTTATATTGTTAACATAATACAATTTTTCACATCTAACCCACATTTAGTGTCAAATAAAGTTCAAATTTAACCTACATTTAGTAGTCGTTGAACAAACATACAGACTGTGTAACTATGGTAGGTGGGGCTTCGATCATTTCACAATGATCTTTGAGATCATATTTGTTCTCACATTTTTCAATGCAATAGGACACAGTTGATTGAATGTCATTGGGATATCAATATCTTGGATATGAGCCAACTTTTAGCTGATAGATTTCAGATCAACCATCTGTCACTTAAAACAATTTTGTATCATACTAATGATGAAGATTTCTATATGGTCCCAATTCTTCTGGATAGCATAAGCATCTACTGTGTCAGGGCCCATAACTTCTTGTAGAGATATTTTTGTCAAAGTTCACAGATCCCCATGTGAGATGGATAATATGCATCGTGGCATTCTGCATATCATTAGGATGTATAAAACACCCAATGAAGCTCCTGCTCCTGCTTGCACGCAGAATAGGTTTATCCTTGGTGATGAGGTTAGTAAAGCGGTACCTTATGTGCACTTTAAGATCATTATCATTATTGATCCAGTGACCTTCAGATGTATCTCGGTTATGTAGTTCTTTTTACCCCTTGCTTTTACCATGGAGTGGGAAAAATAGGTGTTGGTAAAAATAGCTTTAATCTAATCACAGTGAGCATGTTGATGACAGTTTGTTGCCTCTTGTCTAAGATATTATTCAATTGTGTATTTGGTGTCGATAAAAATATTAATACCCAACTCCACAACATATCTTGTGCATTGCATTAATTTAGGTGGCTTGGACTATTACAATATTCACTAGTATGCGTTTGAATACATGTTGCTCCCCATTCAGAAATTAAAATTGTGTATCTACTATCTATGAGCCTTGACGGGCTCACACACGATTCTTTATCTTGGAAGTACTAATATATGATTATACGTATTCTGAATCCTCATGGACGATTGGTAGGCCGAAATGTATATTATATACATGCATTGAATGCTATTAAGTGCAACTGTCATTTCAATTAGAGAATGGAAAGCTGCAGCAATAGATCATATCTTACAACGTGTATCGTCTGACTTCGTCAACAATGTGTGTCAATTGACTTGAATAGGGGTTGATACACTTATATTGGGGAGTTTGGCTCTGGAATTCAGGCCGAGTAAAGATGAAGCCTGTTAATAGTTGGTCCTCATGGTAAATATATTTCTTAATTGCATACCATAGTCGATACGTGTATGTAGCACTAAAAGGTGACCAAGTTTCTTCTATAGCTGTAACTGATATGTGACTTCCACTTCATAGTTGATGGCCACTAGTTGATAATGTTGTAGTCTTTGGGTATCTTATAGTAAAGTAAAAAAATAATTACACCACGTTAAACATAAGACATTCATTCTGTTTACTGACTCACAACCATGTGAAGCTATATGCTCAAACATAAACAAATTTGGTCAGAATAGTTCCAGACTTTAGTACTTGAAACTTAGTAATTATACTTGCAAAAACTTGAAAATTATAAGGTCCCATTATATATGTTTATGATGTCAAATGATAAAATATGTATCCAGGTAGCATCATGCCATTGCATGTATTCAAGACACCACGTTTGCTACCTATTCTTGACTTTTCACCCATAACTTTACAGTATCCTGAATCGACCTGGATAAATGTAGATAAAGGTTGTATAACGGTGTAGAGGTAAGACTGATTTAATAATTCCGTAGATGTGAACTATTGCCAAATGCATTGTAAATACTACCATGTGACTTGATTACCCTGCTATATATAGGTCTATAAAATTTGCATTCAATTCCACCTGGGTAGTCACAGCCATCCGAGAAAAGTCTATTGGATTCCATATCAGTAATCAAGTAGCATACATATACGATAGGTACTAGGTATAAAGCTCCATTCACATTTATGTTATAGATTACATCAAATTGCATAATATAGTACAAGGGAAACAATTTCTCTTTTAACTGTATACACAAGTTCTGGAACATGGTAAGAGGTTTAGTCATGATGAAAAGTTTTCATGGTTACAAACATTGTTAACACACAAATTACATATTACTATATGGCTCAATATACTTAGTAGAGACAATCAGTAGGAAGTGACCCACAACAAACTTTCCTATTCTTGAATACAAATACACATATCTAATTATAATACATATACTACACTGCAAAAAATCTGGAATCTCCACAGTGGACAATAAGAACCTGACAACTATGCATGAATTGTTCTTAGAAGTCCATAACTCTACCAAGCTATGCTTATATAGACTATCTTAAGAAGGTCATGTGAAAAATGCAAATATTTTTTGGCAGTGTGGATTGACATCTGCAGACGACAACCAATACATGTCTGAATTGGAGCTTGCATAATGATGATGGAACTGTGGCACAGGAGGAGCCTGATTGTAGTAGACCTGATGCATTTTTAGGAGATTTGAATATTTTTAGCCATTATTAGGTGATTCCTTAATCCGAGATGGATAATGATGCACTGTTTGGTGGTTGGTAAGCCATGTCCTGGTGATGCGCCTAATCACCATAAGATGCAGGGCAGGGGATGGATGAACTACAGATCCAAGGCCTCCATAAATAAACTAAAAAGGTTCTGAAAATAGAATGTAGCATGCTTAAAAACTGCATTTGCTGTCCATTTCTCTGTATCTTACACCCCTTCCTCTACACTACATGTAATCTACACGAAATGCAATGTATTGTTATATTTTGGTTTAAAGTTTGTGTGCTTGCTTTGGTTCCATTATAATACATGCTCTATACTCTATGATCAACATTAGAAGCTCCTTTTGATTAATGTATGACCTTTGACTCCAACCACATCAATAGATGGGCTCAATGAATTGAAGATTGGTCCTTTGCAATTGTCAAAATAAAGGTGTTGCCTCCAACCTCATCAATAAAAGCTTTAGTTGTAATGCCATTGGGATAATGCTAATGCCTAATCAAGTACAGAAAAATGAATCTCACAATTGAAGTCGTACACATAATAGAGCATCAATGTGATAACATTTTATTGATGTGCTTCCTAAGTATTTGTTTCAGTATAGTCAACTTCAATACATGCACTAACTAATGTTAGATGACTAAGTCAACATCCAGAGAAGAAATCTTTTAGGCCAGAAACATCCAAGAACTTCACACACTTTGGTCAACATCTAGGCCAGAAAGCATTGTACTAGTTCTTTTGCTAGTGACTTTTGTCTCAGAAAAAATCCTCTGTAGTTCTATTTTTAATCTCTTTTGATACAATGCAAATTTATTATTTGGTTATAGTAGAATGTGTTTATTTTTCTTGATACCTATTACGAAGCAATATGTATGGATATTTTCCCCATGTTTTACATGCTCGTTGTAGCTTTAATTTCTAATCATCTTCCATACAATGAAAACTACTAATTTCCCCTTTTTGTTCTCTTTCTTGGACCATTCCATGAAGATTAATACCGAGTTTTTTTTAGTTAAGTTGCCTGCCTTTGGTGGTCAGTATCATATCTAGAACAGTAGGGACCGTGGCTTGCATTTGGGAAGTATATGCACCTACTACTTATAAGTGCTTTTTAGTAACTTATCTTGATATATAGTACATGGACAAGGTAAACAACATTGTAACTTGGTTATACATAAAACCAAAAGCAAAGCACATGAATCACACAACAAAACTAGAATGTGCTATGATTAGATGTTTCTTTGAGAAATTAGAAGCTACATATCGTATCTAACACATCAATTGATGCAACATAATCTATCTACTGAGACTAAACACAGACACCAATGACCATTGCAGTTGATAAACCTCCATTGACCATATCAGAGCTCCTCCACCTGGACTGAGAATCCACAAAGACATTGTTTTGTCTTCATGTAGGTCTCTTAACTAAAAGTTTGTTGTTTCAATGTAAAAGTGTGTCCGTGATTGCCATGTAGGTCAAATGAAATTGAGTTATTTCTAGGTACAGAAGCATCTTGAAGGGTCAAAGTAGATAGCATGCCTACACCCATGTATCTGTCATCATTTTCCATGTTTGTCACTGTTCGACCACAACATTATCTTGGCAGGAGCTTCATTTGCTTTTACTTGCAAGCCTTCCCTTAACCACTTGTTTTCTTTTTGTGGAGTCTTCACACAAGCTTGAGGATAAACAAGATGGCCAGAACATAAGTTAGGCCATTTGGATGAGGAATTTGATATTTGTTGATCCATATTACAATCACGTAAAGATTATTCCAATAACCATATTTATTTGTTGGATGTGATTCAGTTAGTTCTCTTATTTCCAACTCCATGTCTTCAAGAAAAACAAGGACAAAAATGCCTATTCTAGACATGTGGAATGGTACATGACAACGATAACTTTGCACACTTTGTCTCTTGGCTGCGAAGTATAGGTGAGAGATTCTATAGATTAGAAGGCTAATAACTCCACCGTGGTAGCCTTTATAATACTAAATAAGATGAAAACTTCATTTGTTGATCTCCAGTTGCCACACTTGGTGGCTGCCATGCTTATTCCAGCAACATTGTAAATATAATGTGAATTGCTATTGACTGAGACTAAGAGAAATTGTCTTAATTAAAATGTTTCACTTATAACATTGTCCATACTACTGTAGAATCATTATGTATAATATGGTTGTGTCCATCAAGAGAATTGAGCTTTCATCACTCAAATAAAATAGATAACGCACATGAATTTGGTAGAGATCTTTTGTTGCTATTATGGCTTGATTCTTTTTTGTTCCCACTGTAGGTTGACCAAGGATGGTGCTCATTGTCACAATGGAGTACTCTGAACTCGACAAAGTCTTGAACAACAACAATGATGGCCTGGATCCTCTTGGAGACAATGTGGCCAAACCAATGAAAAAATCAGTTTCCATGCCCAGTTTGACGAAAGTTGTTGATGGAGGCCTTGTGTTTGCTCACCATTGTCTCGCTGGCATTGAAGTTATAAGGTTAACTATAGGAGAAGTTCCTGGCACTCAAGACTATAGTATGCAACACTGTCTAAATCTACATCTCTTGCCACCTCAGTTACAAAACCCTGTTTATGGATGGTAAGTGAGGTGATGCCATGAATTTGTTTTGTCCTATCGCATGCATCTTAGTGACTCCTCACTGCTGTCACATCAGATGCAATGTTGATGCATCAGAGAAGATGTAGGCATGGAAATCATGCATATATTCAGTAGAATTTGATGCATACTTGACAAGATTTTTTTTCTTAGAGTGATTGTTTGTATACTAGGACTATACATGTCACTGATTCCAAACTGTTGAAATCTTGCAGTACCTCTGGATTGCCATTTGGGGAGGGTTGCCACTTCTTGTATTATGTTTCAGTTAGAAATAGAAGACATGTGGATAACAATTCTCCTACTGTTAAGACTCGGGTATGCAAGTATATTATTCCTGATGTTTGGGTCCTTGCCTAACAGTTAAGATATTGAGTTTTGAGTCCCTGACTACCCCTTTCTTTGATAATTGATGTAATTATACTGAGATTTGATTCATAGTTGAATGTCGTGGATACTATGTTTGTGCAGCTTGAATTTGAGTTTCTTGGCTTTGATTGTTTCCCAGTGTCATGTCCTATTCTTGATTATCAGTTTGGCTATTTCTCCAGTCTGTTGACCCATTCTCTCATTCCTTTGACGCTTTGTGTGTACTAATTTATGGTGTTTATTTTCAATGCAATTTAGTTTGTTTGATGGATTCTAGCTTTCTTACAGACTTGTTTCTAAGCTATTATCTTTATCTTGGTTTTTATTCAATGCAGATATCAACATTAAAGCTTTGTGGTCTCCTATCATGATGGTCTTATCATTCGAGGTGATATTCCAGAATGTCAAGGGAACAACTATGGAGGGATGAGAACTGCAGTTTTTGTACTGGGTAATCCTCTCTCTCTTGTTTATGTACCCCTCTCCCAATCCCTCTCCTGATCTGCTTCTGTACATGTGTGGTTATTGCATTCAAGATTATGGCGATTGCCGCTGTGGGCAACAAATTGATAACATATGTGTTTAATGAGATGCATTTCCCATTGTTAGCAGCTGCAAACAAGTAACGTCTTCTTTCACTCATCTGAAAATCCTTTTTATTTCTATGCTGAACTTTATTTTACTCACAGTACAAGCTCATATTTCTCATCTAAAATCACTTAATACTTATGCAGGGTTTTATATTACTGGCATTCCAAGCTCATCTCTCCCAGCTACGACCACCTAAATGCAACATGGTGACAGACGGGAGCAGCTGTGTATAAGCAAAGGGAATCCAGACCACCATATTCTTTGCAGCTGTATACCTGGTGGCCTTGGGCAGTGGGTGTCTAAAACCCAACATGATCTCTCATGGTGCCGTCCAACAAGGCAGCAACATGGACACTAGGCTCACAAACAGCTTTATGATCCCTCCATCGTCCTTCCAAGCCATCCCATGCATCATGCTCATCATCCTTATCCCACTTTACGAGACATGCTTCGTCCAGCTCGCACGAATGATCACATGCCAAGAATCTGGCATCACCCCTTTGCTGTGCATCGGTGTCGTCCAGTTTTAGCTGAAATAATTGATTCTAAGCTAAGAGAAAGAACATCTTCACAAGAGGGCAACCCTACTCAACCAAGTCAAGATTGTCTTGTTTATAATTTTTAATCCAACGCATGTTTTTCTTCATGATGGTGCAACAACAACGGGAGCTCGAACAAAAGAAGAAGACAATAAGGATATATGCTAGAACTGTCTGAGAAAGACAAAACACTTTCACAAAGATGTTAGTAGACCACTGAATCATTAATATATGTATATACTTTTCTTTGTACCCATTATGTAATAGGGGAAAGGTATACATCCTCCCCATGTACATTCGATGCTTCATTATAAATGAAAGTAAGATTGTTGGCATTATGAGCATAACTTGCTCTAAATACTACAATTTTTTTACTAAAAGAGCTTGTGTACTAAAAAATTATACAATATATATATATATATATATATATATATATATATATATATATATATGAATATATAGTCAAACTAAGCATATATGCATGTGTACTAAATGGCACTACATATGTAGCTAGATGCATAATCAAATACATATGTATGTATATAGTAACTACTGCCTTTCCCTACACATTAAATACATATAAAATGTATTAACTTCATGTTTTTGCTACATACTAACTATATATACAATTGTAGTCATACATTTAGCTATAATTATACTATTTAAATAGGTAAGGACAATATCTAGCTACGCTCCTGGATACATATGAATTTGTAGCGAATGGATTATTTAACTACATATTTGAAAAATATAGTTAAAGGCTTTATCTATACGAGTATATACTACAATTTGTATGTGTAAAGAAATATGTAGTTAAAGCCTTTAGCTACAAAACATGAGGTATTAGCTACAATTTTTTTATAGTTAAAGACCATATTTTTTGTAGTGGAGGCACATAAGAGATGTGATGAGTAGGCATCTAAATTCTATATATACAAAGTATTTCAGTGCTCTCTTTGCATGATAAGAATCAGGTTGTATAATCCAAGAATGACCTCTCAATTAGAATAATTTGTGGTAGAAGATGCACATAGGACCAATATCTACATACCAGAAATCCACCATTACTAGGTAATAAAAGTTGTGATTTCAAACATTATGATTGGTGGCCCAATTGTGTATTGGTGTTGTCCTATGGAGCAAAATTTAAAATCTTGTGAGACCTAAAGGAAAAATAATATATATGATTAAATATCAAAAGGGTTTTGAAGACAAATTTAAGGGGGAAAAGTTATTTTAAGCAATAGAACCCACACATTGTAATTCAAGATTGATCTAGAAGATGATGTAGAATGTCTAGAGAAACTATTGAGAGCGTCAACATTGACATGGGAAGCTTCTTTTGGTTTCTCATGTTGCATTTGCTTAAGGTCAAAAAGAATTCTTCTGCTTACTATGTTGTAAGTTGATTGCCGTATGAAGGCAGTCACATTGAGTTTATTGTTGTTGATGGATCATGAGGCTACATCATGTTAGTGTTGACTTTTCTAAACTGATGGCCAAAACCACTATAGGAGCGAAGGGAAATCTCACACAAACTTCTTGTGAGTGAATAACATTTCCGAAATGATGAAATCCATACTTTACTAAGGGAGAAAATTGATGATTCAGATACAACTGTGAAATAGAGAAGCCATCCCTTTAATTGTCAAAAAACTATAGGCATAACCAGTTATCAACCCGTGCTCCCATTCGACGCTAGGAATATGCAAATTGAATCACTAAAGGAGTTTCTCATTGTCAGCTGATATATTACATGCTCGTCCTTGCAAAAATGCAACACTAATATCCCACTTTCCCACATAATAAAAAAAGCGTTGTTATTTAAATTTTCACTCTCCAATAATTTTTTCTCCAATATTTGTGATAGTTTCATATTAAAACTTTGTTGTCACCCTTGTTCTTTTTACTCGATATTCCTTCACAAATCCGTAATTAGTGTACATTTATCCGTTATATTGAATTTTTTATTACCTATATCTTTTCTAATGTTGTAATATTAATTTTATTTAATGATGTAGATGCATTAAACACATTATTTTCTGGAATAAACTTATGTTTACTGGTCTGATGCATCAATCATTTTTTCTTCATCAATTTATTTGCATCTTAATAATTATAATATTTCCTTGAATACTACTAATATTAAACAGTAGAACCCTAAAAACTCATTTGAAATCTTATTATTCATTTATTTATCTATGTATTAATCTTATAGTTCTAAATCACTAGTAGGTTAATGTAGACCCATCAATATGTTGGGAATCACTCATATAAAGTAATTATCCTAATTTAATATTGTATGTGGCTTTCATATCATACATTACTAAGACACAGTAACACAACTTCTAATGTTTCATCATATATACAGTCGTAAAATTCCCTTCATATAGTACTCACACACAAAATGATTTTCAAACTTTCATGTCGTATAATACTAACAAACAACATAACTTCCAAATTTTTATCATATATAAAAAATATAATTTGATTGACATACAATAGTAGCACACATTATAATACCTTAAATATTACACACATTAGTAGCATATATTACAATAAACCAGATACTACACGCATTTTATCTTCCACAACATTAAATTATAAGATGTATAGTACAAGACGTACAATACTAACATCCAAATTTTATAGGTATCTGAACTGCTAAATCTTTGACTACTTTTGTTCCAGAAACTAGATCATTTAATAATCTTCCATTTACTTAGATAGTCTTGATGAACTATATTCTACCTGAAAAAAATATTTTTAATATATTAGCAACGTACCAAATATGATCATACAATACTACAAAAATAATTGAATACATACTGTACTAATTTAAGAAATAATATTGGATATAATATAAGTACAGTACTCACAAAATTAGAACTCTATTTTCATTTATTCAACTAATACAGTAAATGTCCAAAATAGATAAATCTGTTTAACATACAATACTTGAGAAACCACTATATCATAACTAGATATTTGTTTAACATACAATACCTGAGCAACCACTATACCTAAAAACAAAACTTACTATACCTCAACAACATAATTTACATTAACTTATTTAATATATTTCATATCTAGAACACATAGTATTCAAAAAGTCTAAATTCTATTCATGAAAGAAGTATAATACTAAACCCCACTCATTTAAGATGTAATATTTACAATACATTTAGAAGCACAATACACAATTTTTAACTATTAAACTTCATAAGAAAAGCGTAATGTGCTACAACAAACTTAAAACACATTCATCATAATCAATAAAAAACATAATTAGACTACACATCAACTGATAAGCCTAAATCATACACATGTAAAACCATAATACCTCTAAACCTAATATGCGACTTTCAAATGGGAGTGAAAAATAAATCTATATACTAGTATACATATTATGTAACACACCTAAATGCCAAGACGGACGTTTTCTTTGCCTTCCAAAAGAGAACAAAAAGATAACAACTTTTTATACGTTGCGTTTTTGGCAATGTGAGGTGAAATCATGAGGAAAAGCAGTCAGTGAATACAAATGCAGACACTTACCGTTTAATACTAGTCAAAATGGTATAGTAGGGTCTAAGAGACAGAGTTCCAAGCAAATTGCTTATACGGTAACCCATCCAAATGCATGCCCCTGATTTAGTAGTCTGCACCCCTGATTCGGCGAGAAGATGCTTATATGCTTAAGATGTTTATCAATGTACCAATCCCATTTCCCCAAGACTGAGAATATATTTATAATTACGATCAAAATATGTTGTAGACCGATTTGTATATAAGTACACAATTTTCCTATAGGAACTCGCCCCGGCCTGTCAAGTTGTGATCATCTACTCCACAATTTTAATTTCAGGGAACTACTTATGGTTGACTCTTATTGACCTCCGATTACCAGAGATATCATTAGCATGATAGCTTGCGTATTTCTTTTCCTTGTTTTTCTTCTCCACCAGACTATCAATGTTTGTTAAGTTAGAAACATAGTCCGAATTGGCACTTTGGGATTCTCCAACCTTAATCTGAACCGTTCCATTCTCAGGTTCTGTATGGCTAAGGCAGTTAGAAACCGAGTGCTATTGCACTAACTGAAAATCAATTAGAACAAATAGAAATCTAGTCGCCCAAAGAACTAATGATACTCAACTAATCCAATGCTTTGAAAACCCTTGAAAAACAATGATTTCCATGCTTTAAAATTCGATAAATATCTCATTTGCAAATCACGCTAATGTCGTTACAGGCTCGTGTCGTAACATTCTGCTTTTGTGATGTTGCTGCCATCTGGCCGATTTCGGCGGGGTTGATTCGGGAGAGGAGCGCGTCGGCAAAGTAACCTAGGAGCCTCTACTCAACGGGATCCTAATAATTATAATAGGATTGTTGTGCTTTCTTTTGTTGGAGTGAACAAAAAAATGTCACGGTATTCACATTGACTTATCCTCACAGCCATTGTGCCACATCTTAGAGTTGTTACTGTCATCTACAACATCTTCAGCTACATTTTAACCATGATTGAAGGTACTACATAATAGTTATTCTCACGCCTAAATGATATTATAACATACACCTATTTTTACTAGTTTCTATTATTTTAACTGTACTAATTTTCATGTTTAAGGAAGAGGGATTCAACAAATGAATGAAAAATGACTGATGGCAATGAGATCTTACCTCAAGCTCACAAGGAGCCCACAATACTTGCTCCAGAACACGATACATGGTGTTGGTGTTTGTTACTCAAAGAGGAGGATGGCTGGGAGATAGAAGAGATTGTAGAGGAGGATTGTTAGGCAGCACTTGATGATGATAACAAGGTGGGAACGGAGGTAGATAACACACAAACTAGGGCCTAGACTGAAAACATGTTCCTTGCACTTAATTTGTATCCTCCTTGCTACCCTTCCGCCATTATTGGCCTCCGTTAGCAAGGTGGCGCGAGGGGTGCTTCTGGAGGTTTGACACAAAGGAGATGTGCTAGGTTGGAAAACATCTAGGTGGGATCGAGGTGTGTACCTATTGGCTGATTGGTTCGCCACTGCTTCTCTCACCAAATGACTTCCAGTTCTCCTTTTAATTGATCAGTTCCATTAGTATTCCGCCCTACATGAAAATCTCTACTAACATACACTAACCAACATTCCCTTATATCCACTTGCATGTGTATTGTGTAAGCATGCTAAGGGAGTTCGCGACCGCACCAAGATATATTCATTATGACTTCAAGTGTAATTCTAAGCTTCTGGATATCCAAAATATAAACTTCATCTAAAGTTACAAATGTTTATTTAATAAAAACATCACTGATTCAGACAAGGCAAATGATTCTTATATTTTAAATTCATAATTTATGTAATATTCTCAATTTGTTATGCATTTGATTATAAGCACGACTTATTATGTTTATGATTAATCAAAGTAATATGAATTTCACAAAATATATTAAAATTTTATCCTTAATACTATTAAACAAATAATATTTAGTTATTAAATTAAGCAATGTAACGTCAAATGTGAACATACAAAATTATTATTTGCGTACATGGTACTTTTTTTATTATCTTATATATATGAGAACTTTGAGCTAATGGTATACCTTGGTGTTTTAACCAAATTGTATCATAATTATTGTGAAATATTTGCGATATTCAATTATTGCTTCCCATATTAAAACTTATAGATATTAACTAATAACATAATAACAATCACAAGTGCATATTTGAAAATCATATTTATTAACTTTTAGCTTTTTGTTATATAAAATATCTAAAATTATATTGATCCTAGATCTTATTCTCATAAAATGCCTTATGTGAATTGATTGTAAGATGAAACAAAACTTACTAAATATTTTTAATCATCAATATTTGTTATGCCTCAAAGACTCCTAGTCCTAATCCTAATCCTACATGGTGTAGCACTCCTATTTTGGGTCTTGCCTTGATTTGAGTCCAACCCATGTTCCTACTTGGATTTAGATATGTATTCCCATTTGGAGTTGTAGATGGCTCTATCTTCATGCAACTTGGACTCCTATTGTGTACTAGACTCCTATTAGGATTGTTTATTCCTAGTTGAAGACTTATGGCATGGAGCCTATAAATAGCACCTTAGGGGCATGAGATTTTCTTGTACTGAGAAGTGCCAACGTACAGTGTTGTATTGAAGAGAGTTCTCTCTCTTCTTTGGGTGTAACCTTTTTAGGCTCTCTTTCTTTGAGAGTATCTCTTCTTTGTTATCTTCTTGAAATAGTGAGATTCTCTCTCCTCCTATAGAGTAGGTCATCCGACCGAACTACGTAAATCTTGTGTTTTTAGTTGCGTGATCATTCTTCTATTCTCGTCTTGTTCTTCCGCCGAACTCATCGTATTTTCCCGTTCAATAACTTAACAAAGTGGTATTAGAGTTGCGTGTTCAAGATCTGAACACTGACGAGTCTATACAAGATCAAGATGTTTGATCGCAAAATCAATTTTGGGCTATGAAAGATCACGATGTGTGGTGTGCATGTTCAACAGGGAGTCACTGCGGCTCTAGATGGAATCGATAAGTTGCCAGCCACTATGAAGCCAGAAGACAAGAAGGAGATGGACCAGAAGGCTCTTACCGCCATCCAGTTATCCTTAGACTACAAGGTTTTGGCCGAAGTTTCCAAAGAAACTATTGATGCTAGAATATGGAAGAAACTCGAAGATCTCTGCATGACAAAGTCTCTCCAAACGAAACTATATCACAAGCAGCGTCTCTACTTACTGCACATGGAATAAAGCCCTTATTCTATTGTGCTCTTTACCCCCATCATACAAGAAATTTTGGGAAACTATTATGTATGGAAAGTCTTCAATCAAGGTGGAGGATGTTATATCTTCATTGCTATCAAAGACCATGGTTGATAAAGACCTAACTACTTCTTCTAGCGAGAGTCAGTCAGAGGCTCTTATGGTGAGGGGTCGTACAATGGAAAAGGGCAACAACAAGAAGGAAACACACAGATCTAAGTCTAAATCCAAGAAGGTCTATAACTATTGTAAGAAGACTGGACACATCATTGATGAATGATACAAGTTACAGAACAAGAAGAAGAGGGAGAGTGAAAAATAAGAACAACCTGCATATGCTAATGTAGCACGGGAAGATCCAAATTATGTTCTTATGTCTTCATCATCTTCTTCCTCATCCATAAATTTTCAAACGTCTTAGACTTTAGATTCCGGTTGTTCACATCACATGTGTCCACACAGAGATTGGTTCTCTTCTTATGAGAATTTTGATGGAGGCATTGTAAACATGGAAAACGATAGTACTTCCAAGACTATTGGTATTGGGTCATTCTGTATCAAGATGTTTGATGGAGTCATCCGAACTATCTCAAATGTCTGTCATGTTCAAGGTCTCCAGAAAAATCTCATATCTCTTGCCTTGCTTGAAGCTAACAGTTTTCCACACCGTACTGACAATGGAATATTATCCATTATCAAAGGAGATGACACTCTGATAAAGGGAGTATGTATTCCTGGAAACCTTTATAAATTGATTGGTAAAACTATGATTGTTGAAGTTGTTGTTGCTTCTTCCCCAACCACATCAAATCTGGATGCCACCAAATTGTGGAATATGAGACTGGGACACATGAGCCAGAAAGGCATGAAATTATTATGCAGGAGAGGACTTCTAGGGGATATCAGTATTGAAAAGTTAGATTTCTGTGAGCAGTGTGTTATGAGAAAACAGAAAGAGGTCAGTTTTTTTACTACAAATCATACTACAAAAGGTATTGTTGATTATGTTCATTCAGACATCTGGGGTCCTTCTCAAGTCCCATCCAAGGGAGGTGCTAGATACATGCTTACTTTCATAGACAATTTCTCAAGGAAAGTTTGGGTGTATTTTCTGAAGCATAAATTTGAGGCTTTTGATCAGTTTAAGAAGTGGAAGACACTTATTGAAAATAAAATAGGAAGGAGCATCAAGACACTAAGAATAGATCATGGCATGGAGTTTTGTTCTTCTAAATTCAATGAGTTCTGCCAATCTGAAGGTATTGCAAGACATCGCACAGTTAGACATATACCTCAGCAGAACGGTGTTGCAGAACTCTTCTAGAGCGTGCACGTTGCATGCTGATCAGTGCAGGTCTGAGCAAAGATTTTTGGGCTGAAGCCATCTCTACTGCAACCTACCTTGTCAACTGTTACCCATCTACTCCACTTGGTTTCAAAACTCCACAAGAGGTCTGGTTTGGTCATCCTACACATTATTCTAATCTACATATATTTGGTTGTCGTGCATATGTCTATTCAAATGAAGGAAAGCTCGAGCCTAGAGAAAAGAAATGCATTTTTCTGGGTTATGTTGATGGTGTGAAGGGATATAGATTCCGGTGCACTGATCCTATGTCATCAAAGTTCCTGATTGAAAGAAATGTTACCTTTGATGAGTCTGCCATGTTTTCTGAAAAACATGATGGTGTTACTTCTTCTACTACAACTTCTCAGAGTTCTAAGGAACATGTGGAGCTTGAAGTCACTACACATAGCCCATCACCTCATGTTGCTGTACAGGAAAATCCAGATGAAAATGAAGATGACACTACTGAAGAACAACCATATAACATTGCTTCTAGGAGACAAAGAAGACATATCAGACCACCTGCAAGGCATTCAGATTATGTTGTTGCATATGCCCTTACTACAGATGAAGAAACAAATGATTCTGGAGAACCGACTACCTACAAAGAAGCCATGGTTGATCCCAATTCAGCCATGTGGATTGCTGCTATGAATGAAGAGATGGAGTCTCTTCAAAAGAACAAGACTTGGGCGCTTGTTGATCCTCCCACTGGAAAGAAGATTGTTGGATGCAAATGGGTATTCAAAAGGAAGGAAGTTGGTCCTGGAGATTCTACTGAAAGGTACAAAGCACAGCTAGTTGCAAAAGTCTACAGTCAGGTGAAGGGTATAGATTATAATGATGTGTTCTCTCCAGTTGTCAAACACACCTCTATTAGATTTCTATTGGCATTAGTTGCTAGATATGACTTGGAGATGGAGCAACTTGATGTGAAGACCGCATTCCTCCATGGTGACCTAGAGGAACAGATTTACATGCAGCAACCTAAAGGTTATGTTGATTCTGACTTTGTAAATGACTGTGATAAAAGTCATTCTCTTACAGGCTATCTGTTTACTCTTGGTTATTGTGTTGTAAGTTGGAAAGCTACATTACAACCCACCGTTGCGTTGTCTACTACTGAAGCTGAGTACATGACATTGATAGAGGCCATAAAAGAAGTTAGTTGGCTTAAAGGAGTGTGTGCTGAATTTTGTATTCTTGAGAAGACAACGGTCATCTACTATGACAGTCAAAGTGTAATTCATCTTACAAAAGATCAGATGTTTAATCAAAGGACAAAGCACATCGACGTCAAGTATCACTTCATCAGAGAGGTGATAGTAGAAGGGAAGATTGTGGTGAAGAAGATTCCAAGTAAAGAAAATCATGTTGATATGATGACAAATCCATTGCTAGTTTCCAAGTTTAAGACCTGCTTGGACTTGGTTAGCATTCACAACTGACAGTGATTCCCTTAGGGGATGGAGGAGAAGAAGATTGCTATTTTTCCTTTAAGATGTTGACTTTGAGCCAAGGTGGAGATTTTTTATGCCTTGAAGACTCCTAGTCCTAATCATGATCCTAATCTTACATGGTGTGGAAGTCCTATTTTGGGTCTTGCCTTAGTTTGACTCCAACCCATGTTCCTACTTAGATTTAAATTAGTATTCCTACTTGGAGTTGTAGATGGCTCTATCTTCATGCAACTTAGACTCCTATTATGTACTACACTCCTATTAGGATTGTTTATTCGTAGTTGATGCCTTATGGCATGGAGCGTATAAATAGGACCTTAGGGGCATGAGATTTTCTTGTACTAAGAAGTGCCAACGTACAGTGTTGTACTGAAGCGAGTTCTCTCTCTTCTTTGGGTGTAACCTTTTTAGGTTCTCTTTCTTTGAGAGTATCTCTCCTTTGTAATCTTCTTGAAATAGTAAAATTCTCTCTCCTCCCGTAGAGTAGGTCATCTGACTGAAGTTTTTGGTTGCCTGATCGTTCTTCTATTCTCGTCTTGTTCTTCCACCGAACTCGTCGTATTCTCTCGTACAATAACTTAACAATATCTACAAATATAACATGTATAATTTGAAGTTGTTTGATGAAAATTGAATCATTTCAAGTCTTCACGTGCATGGAACGGGTGTGTTTACTAGTTTACTAGAAGAAGAAAGAATTTGGGAACGCTATAGAGGTCCAGGACACGAATGCTCATGCAGTAGAAGAGGCCAATCTCCTGGAGACTCTAGATGTCACACATGTGCTCCACGCTGTAGAGATCCTATAACGATGCCGCTGCCATCTAGCCGCCGGTGGGGTTGATTCGGGAGAACAAAGGATACCTTCTCTATGTTGTTGGTGGAGGCCAAAGATTTCTTCACCTCAGATAAAAGCTAGGATGCCTGGTCTATGTTCCCGACAGTGATGGTTGCGGTGGCCTCGAAGAGGAGATACTGCGTCGGGATCGGCGGAGGAGCCTGGGACACTGATTGTGCTGCGGAGAAACTTGAGGAGGCGGAGGAAGATGGTGTCGACGGAAAAAATGTCACATCTGACTTAAGTATCCCTAGTTAGAAAATGTCAAGGAAGATGATGTCAAATGATGCTAGAAAATAAGTTAGATGACACTATGTGGTACCTAATAAAAACACCTACACATATTGGCCATCCCTCCACATAATATGTCTTGACTCCATGGCTGAATCGTCTAGGATGGGACAAGAAGCTGCAAGAGGAAAGACCGAGGACAAAAGTATCAGTAGAATTCGGTGGAGGAGAGACAATGAGCACGGGGGACAAAAATATTTATACAGAATGCAATCATCGGACTAGTTTCCATGATGTTTCCTTGATGTTGTTAATGTTCATTGCACTCGGCAGAAGTGCTAGCCTCCCAACTGTTGGTCATCATCCATTGATTATGCAATGGATAGATCTGATGGTCTCCTAATCATGTATCAGTGAAATGCTATCCACATCGCCGCTACATGACAATAGATTACAAAACAAGTGATCTATGTGTTTTATTTCCATCGCTATGCATGGATCAATTTAAGGAGATATGAATAATTACCTCCATTGTCGTTGCAATCAACATTGTCCAAATACCGACCATCACGTTCAAAATATGAGACTTCTACAATCTGAATTTTCAGCAACCCGATGCATAATTATTTTTTAGGAATAATACATGATCAATGAACATTCTTTTGGCACTTGACCCTTCATCATCACAAGGCCAACCTCCATGTTTAACATCTTCTAATTTTCTTTTCAATTAACTATCTATGTAGAAAACATTTACCAAGATGTAATGTGCATACATGGCTGATCACTTTTCTTTTTATAGTTGATCTTTCACCCACATCGGTATTCCTCTCCAAGGCACATGACCTTTCCTCAAGATCAGCAAAGTCTTCACCACAATCAACAACTAGACATTGTCGGGTGGTACCATCTTTCCTTCGAATATTGACAAATTTTTGATGCTAGGCATTTCAAAAAAATAACTATTGTAAGAATGTATCCTAATACAATAAAAAGTCATCATTGTACTAAAGTAAGCCGCACATAGGTTTGCCATATAAGGGACTGGATTAAGTAAAATGAGATAAGGAAGCAACATTGTATGGGATACAACAACATGCAAGTAGGCTACTAGGGTGGACAAACTAAATAAATAAAAAAAATGAAAACAAAGACATACTCTAAAGATTTTATGGATAATAAATCTCATTTAGTTATATTTTCCCCTAGCATTGCCTTACATATTCGTTTCTCAAATTATTCATAACATGGAAAGTCAGTAGATGACAGTTGCCCATATGATATATTTATATAGTTCCTAATTGCTGATACTTTTGTTCTTCAAAACATTATGTATGTAGTTTATTATAGCTTCACATAGCGCTCTATACTTTGGTTTAACACAGGCAACAACAAGCCTCCTGAACATTGTTTGAAAGAATTTTAATATGTATGATCTAGCCCCTAACCACAACATCAAGTGGTGTCCATACCCCCATAAATAAAAAGCTTTCAAGATATAAACTAAATTATGGCTAGTGGATTGCTTATAACTATCACATATGCTTTCTCCACAAAATTCCTATATCTAAGATTTGATCCAATGTTCCAATGTTCTTCACTAAGATTTGATCTCAAGATACATCCATTTGTCTTAGCGCCCAAAGGTAAGCCATCTAGCTTCTTTGTAATATCCTTACCTATCTCCTCAAGTGCTGGTGGAAATTTATTGATGGTGCGAAAAGCACATAGTTTGAATAAGGGCCAAAATTATTCATCTTTCAAGCCCTCCAAATCAAACCACTCTAAGGGAGACATTGTGTCTGCTACAACATGACTCCAAGTAGTTACTAAATGTTTGCTTCCCTCATATCCTGATTGAATATTGAGATTCTTTGGTAATCTTTCCCATTTACAATGATCTTCATTCCACACATCATCTATCCCAAAAAAATATTTTCCCTTTCAACTCATCTCTCAAGTGTTCTTCCTAAATATTTTGATTCTCATAGTTTGAGTTGTCTATATTATTCTATCCTTTAGTAAAAGATATATTTTCCAGGAGTTGACTTATAATTTTTACTTCGGATAAATCATCAGACACACAAATCCAAATCCTCAATTAAAAAAAAATTCTTGATATTCACATCATTGTAGATCATTCGAGCTAACATGGTTTTTCCAATACAACCCACATCATAATGTGGACAATTGGTATTTTTCTAGTACTTAATGTATTGCCTGTGGTAGAAGTATCTTGTATAAGGCACTCTACAATTTTCTTTTAGAGAAGATCCCTACCACATATTTCATTTCAGTGTCTAAGTAGGATGTTGTTCCCCTATCTTGTGAAGTACTTGTGTAACCTATATTAGACCTTAATTTGTCTACTATCACGTCAAGATTTTAATTGGGGACCAATTGAAAAAGGAAGTTTAATGTTCCTTTTATTTTATGGATCTTAGAAACAATATCACGCTCAAAAATTTTAAAAGGATCAACCTTAGAGAGATACCTAGTAAATGAACTTCTCTTTTTGACCCTTATTTCAATTGCTCACACTCAAGCTCATCAAGAGCATCATTTGCTTCATATGTCACTTCTTGAAGGCTTCTCACCCAAGCTTGTATTCATGTGTCATCACCATAACATAGACCCTTATCAACATTGACAACCATTCCATTTTTTATTGATAAGGTTGTGGTTTGAAGTTTTTCAAAGAATTTGGAAGATCTAATCTAATGCCCACACAATGGTCTTCCTCCTTGTCAATAGCTCTATTAATCACAAAGTTAATGATGCATGATAAGATAGACTGTAACATCCCCAATTCCAGGTGCAAACTATTATTTTCACTTTCCTTGTCCTTTATCTTGATGGATACATCTTAGAGATCATTTTCATGCTTTACAATGAACTAGATAACCTCTTGACCTCCAAACCCTAGATTGACACATTTAGGGATCCATAGATATGAAGTCATATGCTTTTGCTAGCCTAATACCTCAATTAGAAAACTTATAAGCAATAATGATGATCAAGATTACCTAACCCTAGATTCATGATCCAGGATAGCCATGGACCTCAAATAGGATGGGAATCGAGTTTAAGTGGAATGTTTCATCAAAATTGACCATTAGTCTAAGCCAATACATTAAGTGTATGATATATATGCATAATGATTAATTTACAGATAAGGTAGCCTCAAAACCCAAATCTAAGCATATAATTGGGTTCCTCACATCCTCTTTAGTCAACCCTCAAAATTTGGGGTCATTTGGACATCAAATGCACCCTTGACTAAACCCTAATAGACTATGTAGGTTTTTACCTGAAATCAATGGTCGATTAATTGATTTATCTTGTCACACCCGGACCAAGGTGTCGGGCTGGGTTTATTTCCAGTTTTTCTTGCTCAGGTGAGTGGGACGGGTCGGGACATGGTCGTCCCTAACCCCTGATAATAGCACGCAGCGCAGCCTTTGGCTGGCGATGGAGTCCATCGCCGATATCAACCTCTACCTCAAACCGAATCGATTGATTTCTTCACCAAAAACTTCCCCATTTTCCGGCCTTTCCAACGAGCCCTAATGTGGGCCTCGGAGTCAAGCATTGGCAAAACACCCGTTTTAGGCCTCGAGAAGCCACTGCTACATTTCTCCAGCTCACCGTACCCCCACTTCAACGCCACCACTTCTTCTCTGTCATTCCATAAATGATCCAAGGTGACTCTTCTCGACTTCCCTTCAATCAATTGCTCGTGTGGGCACCTTGAAGCTGCTGCTGACGTTGGTCTCCTTCTCCGGCGAGTACGGGGTGCAGCTATTGTGTATTTCTTCTCAGTCCAATCGTCCGCGAGGTAACCTTCTAGGACCCTCGTTCTTTTCTTTGGTGAGTTCGTATTGTCGTGGTTCGGTCTCATTCGCCGGGTCGACTAGCACCGTCAGTCTCCCCTATTTTCCCGTACCGTCGAAAAGGATTCCGGAGGTCCTTGGCTTTTGTAGCTCAGTTAAACCCACCAGGGGTGATTGGAAGAAAACATGCATTCTTCACGCACCGTGGCGTTGATGGGACCTCCCCGCCATTTCTGATGGCACCCATCCAAGTTTGGGATCACTGCTTCTCCGAACTCAAGCCACACTGGTTCTATGAACGATGACAGATTTTCTTTGGTTTCGTTGATGTCTCTAGTTTCTGGCCTTGCACGGCCTGTCTCCTCGCGAGTGTGGGTTCCGGCTAAGTCATAGCATCATAGTTGTTTCTCGTTGTGTTCCCCTTATTGCAGTCAGTACTAGGTCCCTCCTTGGTCGTAACCGCCGTGGGACTCATCTTGACCCTGGCTACCTCAGGACCAGAGTGATAGTTCTCCAGGTCCAGGGTGAAGTGATGAAGGCAATAAGCTTGGTGCTCCTTTGCCTGGGGTTTTAGATCAAAGGTTTTCAGCTTGACCCCAAGCTCTATGGAGCAACCATGGCGCAGAACGTAGGGATTTCAATCCCTGGGACGAAAGTCCAGTTCTACCCATGCTGCCAAAATATCCCTGTCACTCCCATGAGGGTATATTGATAATTTTAACTCTCATTTGACTCTATTGACCAGACTTAGGTTTCTTTTATTTCTCTATGGTCAGCGAACCCTTGCTGATTCACATTTTTATTCAGGGGTAAAAATGTCATTTGACAATTCAATTTTGTATTTAGTCAGAAATGTGTTAAACTTGTAAAATTCATAAGTAATTACTGGTTTATCCAAATAATGCATATATATATAAATTTTTATAATCAGAAAAATATGGTTGATTTAATGGGATAGGTTTTACGACCAGATTACGAAGTTGGAGTAGGGTCATTCTCTAAGTAAAGGTTTTAATGTAAATTATATTAATTGAATGCACAAATATTGTGACTAGGTTGAGACAACCTTGACCCTATGCTTAGGAGGTGTTACTGGGTATTTAGGTCTGATCATAAGGTATGTACATCCTCTATTTTATTTTGGACATTATTTGACTGAACTTACATCTATTTAGTAAGGCAACTCATGAACTATCAATTTTATTTGCAATTCAATTATTGAACATTCATACATCCTAACTTTACTACATATAAATTATTGTGGTTAGTGAAATATTCTTTTATAATGGGTCTATGGACCCATCCGGTTATGATTATCATTTTATGTGAAATTGGCTAAAATGTTAGTCTTGCCACTCTATTTATGCATGCTACGTGTTTGACTAGAATATCTAGAATAGTGGTACTTATGTACAACCATACTTATAAAGGGCATGTGTATTCTGCCCGGGGTGTGTGTTTCCACCCTTATTTCTTTTAAGCCATGATCCTATGGTGTTATGACCATGTTTTAGGTATATTTAGTCTACATTGTTATGCATGCAAATATTTGTTGTTATATTGTGAATCTATTGTTAATTGATATGGCAAGACAATATTTATTATCATGCTTGTAATCTAAAATTTAATATGCCTCATTTCTTTTGTCACAATTCCCTTGAACTTACCTAATTGCAAATAGCCCCTCCTTGTGGGAACATCTCTTTTTGCACTTATAACCATGTATAATGCCCAAAGTGTTTTATATATGTATATACTCAGCCTTTGTTGACCTCTTTGTTATTTCCTATGTTTCTAGGTGATGTTCCCTTTCACCCAGGTGTAGAGGAGCCTGCAGTGACCTTAGAGGAGGAGCCTGCACCTGAAGACCCAGGGTTCGAGGAACCTGATCAGCAGTAGTTCATGGAGTTTCTGAGATGCCTAGGTTGCCCTCTACGACCGATCCATTAGCTTTAGTTTCATTTATATTTCATTTATGTCCATGTGGACAAGTTCTTATAAATAATTAGATCATGTAATAATTTTACACCTTGCATTCTGCTGTTTTTACTTTATGCTCTATTTTGCCATATTATTTTGAGAATGAAATAGCTTCCCTTCAAACTATATGTTATGTCTCCATGTATGGGAATTTCTATAATGATATCAAGATATTAGAGTTAGGGAGTGATCCCCTTAGTGGGTCCCACTCCTTACACAGAACCACCCCGACACTGTCAATCATGCACAATCCCATAAGGCCTAAAATAGGGTTGGCCATCATTATTTTTGGTTATAGTAGATCTAAGTTAGTTGAAGTAAATAAATTTTTTCACTCATGTTCTTTTCTTCTATATTATAGAAAGGCTTGTTTATATCTAGACCATTTCAAGTACACATTTGACCAGTACACATGAGTGATTTAGCCTATGAACAATGTATTAATTTCCTTGATCCGCTGACGTGTATTTTACTACGCGCTTAAATGCAAGTATACGCGTCGAGTAATATAGGCCTTTGTGAGGCCCGAGTCGAACTCAGGGATACGTGAATTATTAGAGACTTCTACTAACTAATCGCAATCAGCTAGGCCGGATAACAAAGTAGGGTTTGTTGTCGAAATTAAAAGAAAATAAAATGAAACAAAGAAAACAATCGATTAAAGGTTAATTTAATCAATTCAAAAAGGTATCTTTAGGATTGCGGTTTCACTGCGGGTCAACATTGTATTAGGTTTTATATAATTCCTCACTCTTCTCTCTCTATCCCGGTAGTGGCCTGAAAACAGAATTACCCACTGTCGTGGTGTAATTCACTACTTTTAGGTTGATTCCACCGTCGTAGTAATCATTCCCCTAAACTAAGCGCATTAAGAATGATCTCTCAGTTCCCACCATTAATTTTACAACTCCTTTGTCAAGGGTTTTATTGATTAATGTAGGTTTCGTCTCTTTTCAACCGTTAATCCTTCTGTCGAAGTGATTAAGGGCATTAAGTTATTATTATGGTGATCAAGCATAACAATATATATGGAGAAAATGAACCTATACCACGGATTTAAGAGAGAAAATATGAATTATTAATATAAAATTGTCATACAATGCATTCCCGGGCTACTCCCGGTCCTAAAGATGGAGGGTTTTAGCCTCTCATGTTCATATCACACGAATACATGGTAGAAATAGGGGAATTCATAAGAAAAACGTGAAACAAGTGGGAAAACCCCTGAACGCAGAAGAACCGGTAGATCCTTGGCGTAGAACACGAGCTTCCCCGCCTGTCGGTGGTGGAATTCATCTTCGGCAGCATCCGAATCACCCGGGATGAGCTTCTGGCCTCCGCTCTCCTTTCTCTCCTTCCTTGGCACTCGTGCAATGCAAAAATGAGATCATGATGATCTCGTGTGGGCGGCCGTCATTAGGTATAAGTCCCTAATTAGGTCGTCAAATAACTCCAGCCGTCCGATCGAGATCAAAACGAATCCAACGCATATCTGCCGGCGTCGATACCATCGACGCGGGTCGATGGTATCGACCCTGCGGATTAGCGGCAGCTTTCTTTTCTTTTCGTCTGAGCGCCTGTAGTCACCTCGATACCATCGACTTGGATGTCGATGGTATCGACTCTCTATAGCGTCAGTTTTGTCTTTTAGCGACGTTGTAGCTCTCCATGCGTCGATGGTATCGACAGCTTCCTCGCCAGCAACCTAAAGGGATCTCGATGCCATCGACTTGGGTGTCGATGGTATTGACTCTGTGCTGCTCTTCTCTGCTGGCATCCTGTGGCTTGGTCGATGGTATCGACTTCCGTCTATGGTATCGACGGAAGCAGATACTTGTTTTTCCTGAAATTCCACAACAAGACCAAGTAAATCCACACAAATTATGATAATATGATAAATAATGCTCAAAATGATAAAACAAAGGGGATTTGACATAGAATGATGGCAAAGACCGAATTGAGTGAATTATGCAATATTATCCATAAAAATGAGTAATTAGAGCACAAAACACATATGAAAAAGGTCTATAAATGCGACTCAAAATCATCGCATCAAACTCCCCTAAGCTTAAACATTGCTCGCCCTCGAGCAACTAATCCTTAGAATAGAATTGCAGATGTCAACTAAAAATCAACACACCAACCCACATCCCATGTGACTCCCACTGAACGTTCTCAAACCGGCCTTCCTTAACCACAGAACAGTAATTACCCTAAAGGTGAAAATAATCATCAATAAGAGAAATTATCCTTCAAACCGATGAACACTATCACATAAGGCAGTTAACATAATAAAAATTGTCGATTCAACATTGGTGCATCTTGTGATCGCCTACACTACGTTGCTCGCCCTAACTACCATCTACATGGAAGTAGTCCTCCTGATAATCATTGGTGAGGAGAAATTCACGGTGGCCTACCAATTCGAGCAACGGGTGGATGGAATGGGTGGTTCATGGAAGAACTTGGAAGTATTGCACAGTTTCAATATGCATAAAACAAAATGTCCTAAATGATGCAAATGCTCATTAACAATGCCCTAATGCCTAAAATTGGGTGAAATGATGCATGCACTAACCTTCCACCTCAATATGAGATGGAAATCTAATTAAGCCACATCATGTACTCAATTTCCTGTAACGCAAGTGATATCATGTTCCTTTCTCCCTCTTATTCCATGTCCTTCTAAATTCTCTTTTTTTCAATTTTTTTTCAGATTTTCAGATTTTTTTCTTTCTTTTAGCCCACATATCCATAATTGCTTAGAGATACATGTATTGGGCTATTTTCTTCATGATTGGAAATCTTTGAAATATTTCGAAGGTATGGAACAGTTTAGATCACTTTTTGAGGAAAAATTTGAGATACATGGTGTACTTTATGCATGATAATCATGAGAGTCATGAGTGCAACTACATGGCATGCACCTAAAGGTAACGTGCATGAATCCCTATATTTTTTTCTCTTTTTATGCAAAAGTATGGAGAATATCCATGCAAGTCCTATCTAAATGCTATGCACACAAGAAGGAATTAAAACTGCACTTTACTTCCAATTCTTAGGTGGATTATGGAAAAATGAAGTGGAATGATCACAAGATTAGGTGACTGAACCTTAGAAAAATATTATGTGTCCCTCCTTACTGACATGTGTAGTGGTTTAGAGGGTTCTTTCTCTTACATCCAATTAAGGTCTCATTACCATTTGATTAGGTTAGGCTCAAACAACCGTTACTATCCACTTTTCATGAGTCAATGGGAGTATAGGTGTGACATATTGTTTTAAAGTTGACATAATCAATCATTTTCATAGGATAAGTTCCCCAAGGACAACAAAGTCAAGCTATCCAAAAGACACAAAAATATTTAAATTCCCTTAAATTTCCCATGAAAAACAGCGAAATGACAACTTTTACGACATCCACAGTTATACTAGATAGATGTGGATCCTAAACAAAAACTAAGAATGCAAGAAACAAATAGCAAAGCAAAAACTAAAAACAACAAAAGAAAAGATAGAGTTGTTCCAGCTACCCCCCTAAGCTTGAATTCGACTATGGCCTCATAGTCAAAAACAAACTTAAGAGTGGAACAGAGATACCCTGATCAATCTTGTGGAGGCGGAGGTGGGTATTGCGGGGCCGTAGGATCCCAAGAAGGATACTCCCCCTGGAAGCTCGGATCATGTTGGGTCCTCGGCGGAGGCTGTGGATAGCCTCCAAAGTAGCTTTGACTCCAGTAATGGTCGTAAAAGGGCTCCTGTTGCATCTCCATCCGCTGCAACCGGTTGTGTATCTGTTCTTGGTTGGCGAGGATGAGACGCTCATTCTCGAACATAGCCTGTTGATTGTCCAGTAACCGGCTTGTAGTCTCATGAATACCGGTATACATAGCCATATGCTGCTGCTGAGTCTGCTGTATATCCTGCAGCATTGTGTACATTCCCTGCATTGAGTAGGGATCCTCGGCTGGCTGCGAGGGCTGTGGTGATGGCGGTGGGGGTTGTGATGATGAAGACGCACCCGGATGCATCCTAGGACGCTTCTGTGGTGCTACTCGTGCGCGAAGAGGTGTGAAAGCCTCCTCTTCCTCCTCAGTCTCGCCTTCTTGTTCTTCGTCGGCGCCTTCTTCTTCAGAGGATTCGATGGCTATGATTGGCCACCGGAAGTGCTGCACGCCCTCGATGTTGAAGACGTCGTCCGGCAGTGTGCGCTCCTGGTAAGCTTGGTTGACGTGGCAGTGTGCGTATGCCAACCCATCCCGGAGAAGGATAAGGTTTGAACGGTGCAAGTGGTGCACGTTCACCTTACTCTTCGTGGAAATCGGAGTCATGGACTGAAAATTCAGCCCCAAGTATGACGCCAATTTGGTGATGAGCCCACCAAAATGGATCGGAGCCTTCCTTGTACTCCTCTTCACCGCCAGGACACGCTGTAGGAAGAACGCACCCCAGTTGCATTCTTGACGCTTCAGGAGTGCGTAGAGGAAGAAGAGATCGCTCTCCTGAAACTTGCTCAACGCCAAATCACTCCGAGCGAAGAATGTCAAGCTCAACATCCGGTGAAGGACCCGGACGAACGGATGCTCAAAATCTGCTACCGTTGCATTGTGGTAGCTCACAGTCGTTCCTGTCGGCACTGTGACTAGCTCGGCGAATATCTTGGCGTAGTCGGTGCGGGCATCTGGGTGTCGGTGATCGTTTCGACCGTGGCCCCAGTTGAATATGTTATTGAACTGCTCAAACGTGATGTTGTAGTTGTTGTTGAACAGCCGGAAGGACACCCGGCCTTTGATCCACTCACGATCAGAAGCCACCACGTCGTTGGGCACGACGCAGATGTCGAGGGACGCCATAAACTCTGCCACCAACTCCTTGTAGGTGGGCCATTCGCCAAAGAAGGGCTGCCCGTCCGCATGGTACTCCAGCTCGTCGTCCTGTCGGCCGGTGTACTGTGCTTGACCGGCCAGCACATAGGCCAAGTTGGCCTCGAACCTGAGCTCCTGGAGCATACCCCGGTCCACATACCGGGTCGGCTCAATCTTCCACTTCATAATCTCCTCATAAACCTTCCTCGCCTCTGCGGAAGGGTGAACCAGGCGCGGACGAGGGACGGAAGCAGTCGGGGGTGGAACAAACTCCACAATCTCCATGGGATTTGTGCGCGAGGACGAAGCTCCGGCAACATGCACCATGGTTGCAAGAAAGATGGGATTAGAAGAAGAGAGCTCGGGGAAGATGGAGAAGTAATTCTCCGCTCGATGAAGATCCTCACTCGATGTCGCTGCTCTTCAGTCTTGGAGGGCTCGGGGGAGTGCTCGGCGCAAAGGAGGATGTTTGCTCCGAAGGTGTGACGTCAAATGACGTTGCAATTCTCCTTAAATAGACTTGGCCGGCGCCACTGTTGACCCGTCGATACCATCGTTGGTATCCGCCTATCTCGCGAGTATCGACGGCTGACGTTTGCTGGATCGAGAAACCCGGATTGCTGACCTGTCGATACCATCGACGCAAGTCGATAGTATCGACGCAGCACCCGGATCGCTGACGTGGACTCGTGATCGTCGTCGATGTCTTTGCGCGGATCGGTGACATGGATGTCGATACCATCGACGAGGGTCGATGGTATCGACTTGCTTTTATAGCGACACCGCCACTTCTTCAATTCAACCTGTGATCATGTCGATACCATCGACGAGGCCATCGATGGTATCGAGTTGACTGAGCAAAATCGTTCTGAACTTCTCGAGAGATCTCGACAGTATCAACTGGCATGTCGATACCATCGAAAATTTTGTTGCGACCTGCCTGTAGGTAGGTCGATACCATCGACGCGGCCGTCGATAGTATCGACTCAGTGCGATTTTTGCAGCTGTCAACCTGAACCCATGTCGATACCATCGACCAGTGTGTCTATGGTATCGACCCTGCCTGTGCCTGCACATTGAACAAATGGATCAAGGTATCTTCTTTACACTAAAATTTAAACAAAATAAAAGCAATCTACGACTATAATTAAACTATCCTAATGTACCAATGGTTGGGTTGCCTCCCAACAAGCGCCCTTCTTTAACGTCTTAGGCTAGACGTCTTCCCAACATCTCATTCATCCATAAGTGTAATGAGTTTGACCTCATTCACTTTTCTCTTGTAATTTTCACCAAAATACAACTTTAACCGCTGCCCGTTCACCAAGAACGTGGCATCTGCATCACGCACAAGAATCGCACCGTGCGGTCTCACCTCTTCCACTATGAAGGGTCCACTCCACCGGGACTTCAGCTTCCCGGGATGCAATTTGAGACGGGAGTTAAACAATAGAACACTATCTCCCTTCTTGAACGTGCGCATCTCGATATGGTGATCGTGGATCAGCTTTGTGCGCTCCTTGTAGATGCGGGCATTCTCATATGTCGTCATGCGTAATTCATCCAATTCATTCAACTCGAACATCCTCTTTCTCCCGGCTTCATCATAACTCAAGTTCAGCCTTCTTAGCTCCCAATGGGCCTTGTGCTCCAATTCCACCGAAAGGTGGCAAGCCCGGCCATACGCCAACCTAAAAGGTGTGGTGCCTATAGGTGTTTTGTATGCCGTTCTATACGCCCAAAGTGCGTCCGGTAGTAGGGCACTCCAATTTTTCCTTGTGGATGCCACTGTCCGTTCTAGAATCTTCTTGATTTCCCGATTTGAGACCTCCACTTATCCTTACGTCTGTGGATGATATGGGGTGTCGATGTTGTGCTTGACCCCATATTTCTTCAAAAGTGTCGAAAATTTCTGATTCCGGAAGTGTGTGCCCCCGTCACTTATTATCATTCGGGGTATCCCGAACCTGCAGAAAATGTTTTCCTTCTGCACACTACATTAGAATCATTAGTCCTTGTGGGGATTGCTTCCACCCACTTCAACACATAATCAACAGCAAGCAAGATATACAAATTTGAATTTGAGAACACAAAGGGTCCCATGAAGTCTATGCCCCATAAGTCAAATACCTCAACTTCCTGAAATACATTCAGGGGCATTTCTTGTCTCCTTGAGATGTTACCTGCTCGTTGACACGGGTCACATTGCCTCACAAATTCATAGGCATCCCGGAACAAAGTTAGCCAATAAAGGCTGCTTTCCAACACTTTGGCTGCTGTCCGTGAACTAGCATGGTGTGCTCCCGTAGGCGACGCATGGCAATGGTGGAGAACACTCTCGTACTCCACCTCCGGCACACACCTGCGAAGAATACCATCCCTGCACTGCTTCAAAAGAATTGGGTCATCCCAAAAATAGTATCTCAAAGAATGAAAGAATTTCTTTTTCTCTTGATAAGACCAGTCTTCCGGGATGATCCCGCAAGCCAAATAGTTAACAATTTCAGCAAACCACGGTTCCTTAGAATCAATTTTCAAAAGTTGTTCATCGGGAAATGTCTCGGTTATGGGTATGTGTAAATCTTTCTCATCTACCCTATCTAACCTAGACAAGTGGTCAGCCACCACATTTTCAATTCCCGACTTGTCCTTGATTTCAATATCAAATTCTTGTAAAAGCAAAATCCACCTAATGAGTCTAGGATTTGCATCCTTTTTCTCCATCAAATATTTTATCGCAGCGTGATCGGTCCACACAACTACTTTAGATCCCACTAAGTACTGCCGAAATTTTTCAAAAGCAAACACGACGGCAAGTAACTCTTTTTCTAAAGTTGTATAGTTCAATTGAGCATCATTAAGCGTTTTGGAGGCGTAGAAAATCACAACCGGCTTATTCTCTACCCTTTGCCCCAAAACGGCTCCCACTGCATAATCGGAAGCGTCACACATCAATTCGAATGGTTTTGTCCAATCCGACGTTTGAACAACCGGAGCTGAAATCAACTTCTCTTTCAAAACTTCGAATGCGTGAAGACACTTATCATTGAAATCAAAAACTGCCTCTTTTTCCAACAATTTGGATAAAGGTTTTGCAATTTTAGAAAAATCCTTGATGAATCGCCGATAAAACCCGCCGTGTCCCAAAAAGCTTCTCACCCCTTTTACAGAATTAGGTGGGGGTAGCTTACAAATCACCTCAATTTTCACGGGGTCTACCTCAAGACCCTTGCTAGACACCTTGTGTCCTAGCACTATTCCTTCCGTCACCATCATGTGACATTTCTCCCAATTGAGGACCAAGTGTGTGTCCTCGCACCGCTGCAACACCTTGTCCAAATTATAAAGACACTCATCAAATGACGCCCCATAAACCGAGAAGTCGTCCATGAAAACTTAAAGACAACGCTCCACCATGTCAGAGAATATGGCGAGCATGCAGCGTTGAAACGTCGCCGGCGCATTACATAATCCAAACGGCATACGTCGGTAAGCAAAAGTCCCATAGGGACATGTGAACGTAGACTTCTCTTGATCCAAAGGATCAATAGAAATCTGGTTATACCCTGAATACCCATCCAGAAAACAAAAATGCGACCGACCGGCAAGACGTTCCAAAATCTAATCGATAAATGGCAAGGGAAAATGATCTTTAAGAGTTGCGGCATTCAGTCGGCTGTAGTCAATGCAAACACGCCACCCGGTTACCAATCGGGTGGTGACAGGTTCATTCAACAGATTTTTGGTAACAGTAATTCCCCCCTTTTTAGGGACTACCTGTGTGGGACTCACCCACGTCGAATCTGATATGGCATATATGATCCCTGCAGCAAGAAGTTTTATGACTTCCTTCTTCATAACCTCCATCATGCTCGGATTTAGATGTCTTTGAGGCTGAATGACTGGCTTGGCTCCCTCCTCAAGCTGAATCTTATACTGGCAAAGTGTAGGGGAGATCCCCTTGATGTCCGCAACAGACCACCCAAAAGCTCCACGGTGGTTCTTGAGCACTATCAGTAGTTGCTCCTCCTCATCCGCACTCAAGTAAGCAGATACAATCACTGGTAACTTGTCCTTCTCAGCTAGAAAGACGTACTTAAGATGCGGGGGCAGTGGCTTCAACTCCAACTCCGGCGGACAAATAAGAGATGATTGCAGCGGTGGGGGAAGTGTACCTAGATCTTCATAGTGCCTCGTGTAGAAACATGGAAGCATCTGAAGCATTTTGGCGCACTCCTTGAGTGAAGTACTCCGCATCCAATCATAAGTGACATTCAACAAACACGCCTCCAACGGCAATTACGGATATGCATCAAAAATTGAAGTAATAATCGCATCATCCTCCCAAGAAGGTGGGATGTCCTCATTCTCATCATTCGGAAACCCAACAGCTTTGCATAAAGAGACAACTTTTGTTTGCTCCATGATGTCCACAGCTAAGGTTCCATTATCCATCTTGCTCATCACATGAGCCATGTCCAAGAATGGATTCCCAAGGCAAAGTGAGATATTGTGCTCCACATGTTTCACCATGTTACAATGTGCTTTTGCTTTAGTAGACACATTGCTAGTGGGCATGACCATCTCAAAGCGATCATCCGCAATGCCCAAGGTCAAGCGACCTCTCCCCATCTCCAAGATCATATCAGCTGTAGCTTGGAATGGGCGTCCAAGTTGCAACTCATTGCCATGCTCGTCCTGCATTTCCATAACCACGAAATCAGCTGGAAAAACAAATCAGTCCACCTTTACCAAGACATCTTCGCAGATTCCATAAGGTTTCACCACAGAATTATCAGCCAATTAGATCGTCATATTGCTTGGCTTTGACTCCTTTAATCCCAGCTTTTTAAATGTAGAAAGGGGCATCAAATTGATGCTTGCTTCGGAATCACATAATGCCTCTCCGAATTTGAACTTCCCGATAAAACAAGAAATATTAAAACATCCGGGATCCTGTCTCTTCGGCGGCAAAGTGCCCATAATGAAAGCACTCACTTGCTCCTTCAGCACCACGACCTCAGTGTCGGGTATTTTCCTCTTCTTGGTGATGACATCTTTTAGAAACTTCCCATAAGACGGGATTTGCTCAATCTCCTCCACCAAAGGAATATTTACCGATAACTTCCTAAAGCTGTCCAGAAATTTCTTAAATTGCGCATCCACCTTTCTTGCCTTTGCACTATTGGGATAGGGGACCGGAACGGTATGTGCCCTTTCATGAGGTGGCACATAGGGTGTCAATTTCTGCAGTTCCTCCTCAGTAGCTTGTTCCTCATTATCATCCACAGCTATATCTTCAGCTTGCCCTGTGACAGGTGTGGGCTGCTCCTTCGTGGTTGCATCTTCAACTTTGTCCTGCGGTGTGCTTGTGTCATCCGCCCTTGGATTTAACACCTTCTTGCCGCTCCTCAGTAAGATGGCCTTGGCCTGCTGGTTTCCCCTGGGAACATTGGTGTTCCCCGGAAAACCTGGATGTGCTGGCTTCTTCAAACTTGCAATTTCAGCTGCCATCTGCGCCATGGAAGTCTCTATAGTTCTCATTTGAGCCCCGTGGCTCTGCAAAGTCTGCCCAAATTGGTTCATATATTCACCTTGTTGCTTGATTTGTTGCCCAAATGTGTTCATTAACTCCTAGTTTTGCTTGATGACCTGATTGAGCAACTCCGTGCTCTTGTCCTCTGTGGCTGGTGTAGGCTTGGCATCCGGATCTTGCAGAAAATTGTTTGGATCCTTCCATGAGAATTTCTTGCCCTTTTGCCATGAGTAATCGTTATTCTTGTACCCTTGCTGTTGCCTTATGTACTTGACTTGAGCCTCATCCTCGGACTCATTGTCTTCCTTCTGTAGTAGCTTCTTTGTGAGAAGATCCATCTTCTCATTTAACTCTCTCATTGCCTTTGACTCACTGGCAACTCTTGCTTGCTCAACTGGGCCTCTCTCTCTTTCTCCCCAGGATTGCTTTCTTGCCATGTTCTTCAGTATTTCCCAGCATCTCGTATCGGTGTTATTTAAGAAAAATCCTGAACCAGCTGAGTCCAAGTTACTTCTATCATGCTCGGAGAGAGTAAAATATAAGATCTTCACCTGTGTCTCCTTGTCCAGTCCATGATGCGGACATCTCCTCAACATGACCTGGAATCGCTCCCAGGTCTCTTAATATGTTTCACCCGCCTGTTCGGTGAAATTGTGAATCTTCCTAATCATGTTGTTGGTCTTCTCAGGAGGGAAAAACCTCTCGAAGAAAACCTCCACCATATGATCCCATGATTCAACAAACTCATCGTCGAGGTTATGTAGCCACTCTCTCGCTACTCCTGCCAGGGAACTTGGGAACAACTTGAGGTATAAAACATCCTGTGGAAACATGTCTATCTTCACCATATCGCAGTTTTCAACAAACTGACTGATGTGTGCCACTAGATCCTCATTCTTCAGCCCGTGAAATGCGTTTGATTTAACCAAGTTAATCAACGCCGGATCAATCTTGTAGGTTGGAATGTTGAGCCCCTGTTTCTTTATCGGCCCCTTTGAAGCTGATGAAGAAGACGCTTTGATCTTCTCCCATATCGTCTGTGGTTTGGCCATTTCTTCTGCTTGCTCTTGCTCAGATTCAGAATCTATGTCGCTTTGGTGCTCTTGCTCGTAGTAATCCTCGTCCTCTGGTCCCGGATGTGGAACCTCAGGTGTGTGATTCGCGTAGTCTGTGTTATGTGTATGCATCATGCAAAGTACCTGAAATAAGAAAATCGGGGTTCAATATTATGCTTTGAACGAGTGAACACAATTATAGAGAAATTTAGGAATATTTAAAATTGTTTCAAAATAATAAAAAAATGGGGCCTAGAGTGGCCGCTCTTAGCACTCAAAGTGCCAATAATTCGCCGTATCCCCGGCAACGGCGCCAAAAACTTGACGTGTATTTTACTACGCGCTTAAACGCAAGTATACGCGTTGAGTAATATAGGCCTTTGTGAGGCCCGAGTCGAACTCATGGATACGTGAATTATTGGAGACTTCTACTAACTAATCGCAATCAGCTAGGCCGAATAACAAAGTAGGGTTTGTTGTCGAAATGAAAAGAAAATAAAATGAAACAAAGAAAACAATCGATTAAAGGTTAATTTAATCAATTCAAAAAGGTATCTTTAGGATTGCGGTTTCACCGCGGGTCAACATTGTATTAGGTTTTATATAATTCCTCACTCTTCTCTCTCTATCCGGGTAGTGGCCTGAAAACAGAATTACCCACTGTCGTGGTGTAATTCACTACTTAGGTTTAGGTTGATTCCACCGTCGTAGTAATCATTCCCCTAAACTAAGCGCATTAAGAACGATCTCTCAGTTCCCACCATTAATTTTACAACTCATGTGTCAAGGGTTTTATTGATTAATGTAGGTTTCATCTCTTTTCAACCGTTAATCCTTCTGTCAAAGTGATTAAGGGCATTAAGTTATTATTATGGTGATCAAGCATAACAATATATATGGATAAAACGAACCTATACCACGGATTTAAGAGAGAAAATATGAATTATTAATATAAAATTGTCATACAATGCATTCCCGGGCTACTCCCGGTCCTAAAGATGGAGGGTTTTAGCCTCTCATGTTCATCTCACACGAATACATGGTAGAAATAGGGGAATTCATAAGAAAAACGTGAAACAAGTGGGAAAACCCCTGATCGGAGAAGAACCGGTAGATCCTTGGCGTAGAACACGAGCTTCCCCGCCTGTCGGTGTTGGAATTCATCTTCGGCAGTGTCCGAATCACCCGGGATGAGCTTCTGGCCTCCGTTCTCCATTCTCTCCTTCCTTGGCACTCGTGCAATGCAAAAATGAGATCATGATGATCTCGTGTGGGTGGCCGTCATTAGGTATAAGTCCCTAATTAGGTCGTCAAATAACTCCAGCCATCCGATCGAGATCAAAACGAATCCAACACATATCTGCCGGCGTCGATACCATCGACGCGGGTTGATGGTATCGACCCAGCGGATTTGCGGCAGCTTTCTTTTCTTTTCGTCTGAGCGCCTGTGGTCACCTCGATACCATCGACTTGGATGTCGATGGTATCGACTCTCAATCGCGTCGGTTTTGTCTTTTAGCGACGCTGTAGCTCTCCATGCATCGATGGTATCGACAGCTTCCTCGCCAGCAACCTAAAGGGATCTCGATGTCATCGACTTGGGTGTCGATGGTATCGACTCTGTGCTGCTCTTCTCAGCTGGCAACCTATGGCTTGGTCGATGGTATCGACTTCCGTTGATGGTATCGACGGAAGCAGATACTTGTTTTTCCTGAAATTCCACAACAAGACCAAGTAAATCCACACAAATTATGATAATATGATAAATAATGCTAAAAATGATAAAACAAAGGGGATTTGACATAGAATGATGGCAAAGACCGAATTGAGTGAATTATGCAATATTATCCATAAAAATGAGTAATTAGAGCACAAAACACGTATGAAAAAGGTCTATAAATGCGACTCAAAATCATCGCATCATCTGCCATTAAAATTTTTATATTTGCATGTAGAATGAAATTTCATTATATCTAAACGTCTTTTATTCACATATATGATATTTCTCATGCACCTCAGTATTATTGGTTGTAGTAGATCTATAGCTAGTTATAGTAGATCTAATGTTTTACTCTTGTTCTTATCTTCTCGATTAGAGAAAGTTTTGTCCATATATCTTGATAATATAGGGTACACATCCGATTAATACACATGCCATACTGCAACAATATGTCAAAAAGGTGTTAATTTTCCATATTATGTTTCACACATTTTAATTATCCATGCTTCTTTATGCATAAAGATCATGTATATTATATTAAAATTTGACTGTAATACCTCATAAATTACCCAAAAGTGTATATTGGTCACCAAAGGTGATAATAATGGGTTAATACACATAGCAGCTGCACTTATTTTCCACTCGTAATTTCTAATACAACACTAGTGAAATTTTCATTATAGAAAATGTGAAAAGGATGCCATGATTATGCATTGAGGACAACTGTACTATAATATAAATTTATTGAACTATTAATGAAAGGATCAGCAATTTCATGTCATTTTTTCATTGCGGTGATACTGGTTCTAATAGACCTTGTTAATTAAAAGGTATGTACAAAGGATCTCATGGATACTTGCAAAGCATGTGTTTTCAATGTCTGATATGTTCTGATTGTATTTTACTAGTAGCAGATCAAGGAAACTGCTAAACTCTTAGTCAAAATAATGCCCCAATGATTTGTACAATATGGATATGTTTTCCTTCACTTCACCCAATGTGGGTTATGTAATGGAAAATTATTTCTGCAACACAGTCTCCACCAAAAGTTACACCCCCACCTCAAAAATACGCACATATCAGTATTAACACAGTGTGTCTCATTTTTTTAAAGTGACATTAATTTCTTTCTTATTGGAGAGAGATAGACTAATATATATTAGTGGATGGAGAGAGTATGGAATGAGAAAAAGGACATAGTGGATGGAGAGATATTGTAATTAATAGAAAAAAGGTGGTAGTGCATGGAGAGATGTGTAATAAATAGAAATAAGAAGGTAGTGGATAAAGAGAAAGTGTAATTAAGATAAAGAAGGAGATAGTGGATGGAGAGAGAGAGAGAGTGTGTACTATATAAAAGAGAGAGGTAAAAGATAGAGAGAAATATGTGACAAAATAAATCGTACAAGTAGTTTTAGTATTGTTCAAGTTTAAATTTGGTCATGTAGTATTTATTCGTGAGTGCTTCTTATTTTAAAAATAGGTATGTTATTTTTTGTATATATTTATAAATACTATTCAATCTAGAAGTTCTCACTAAAGGTTATATAAATATGTAATGCACAAGTATTATTTAAAAATATGTATATAACTTATATATGAAATAATATAAAAAATATAACTAGTATTGATTAACACTTTTATTGGTAATATTTTCATTTAAAATTTGCTTAATGTACACAATGATATTTATCACTAATAATAAGTACTTATATATTACTATATTCTCTCTCACGTCTGGAGACTTTTCGACTTCTGCACTGTGCGAAAAATTTCTTTGTACAATATCAAAAAATATTTTGTATTCTACATTCACATTGATCAAGGTCAGAGTGTATGACTTGCTAGAAGCTGTGTGTTCTATATCAGTACTCTTATGTAATTTGACTTTCGACAGCTATAGATTTCAAGGAAAATGAGTTTTGGTTCAGCCTTAGCAGGGATAGGTGTGTTTATGATTCAAATATGTAACAACTGAATTATTAGCATCTCTTGTTCCTATTCAGAAAAGAAATTATTTAGTTCTTTTATGTTCGAATTCGCCACTTGTAGTTTAAGTTTTGTCTCATAAATATATACATGCTTTGATGGATTGTTTACATGTGGCCTTTGATTGAACAATATCAATTGTTGTAACGTTTTGTCAATTTTATATGTTACGGGTGGCTTTATTTGTTACAGGTGGCTCCTAGCAACTTCGTTGATGAGATTTTCTTTTTAACAATTGTGAGGCATAGATAGTTATCAAATGGAAAAGTCGTGAGAAGGATATATATACTAGAACGGCGGAGAATTCATGTGTGGCACCTAGGTTCTTGCAAATAACAAAAGAGGAGAATGATTAGTATACAGATTTAATGATATAGCCTTCCATGTTACTGAGTTTTTTTATCCTCAATCTCTTTTAGAGGCTAGGTAAAACGTCCTCTTCGTATAACATTTTCTCATGTAATGTATTTTTTATTATTAATAATATTAGAGTTTTTGTTTGGAATCAAATTGTTCAAACTCAGATAATGTTTATAAATTATGATATTAATAATAAAAGCAGAAATTGTCCATATGTGTTATGGCTGCTATTGCTATTTACGATGGAAAAGTATTATCCTAGTTCATGTTCGTGATATGACTATTATATAGTGGTCGTTTTTAGTAATTGTGTTGGAACAATGTTACCGTTATTGCTTCTACGGGCGAACAAGTTATATCACCGTTATATTTATCAACAACAAAATATACGTGTGATTTCCAACAACGGTAACGACTAACATGCGACAATTTTTTGTTTCCGTCGTTGTTACTTATAAGGATGAACATATGTACATTTCCGTCAAACTTTTTCTAACCTTGTTGTTACTGTTTCTTGTAGTGGAATTACACAACAATACACATGACAATATATGTGTTCAAAATTCACACGTGTATAAAAATAGTACACAACAATATAAATGAAAATAGATATGTGTACACAACCGTACACATAGAAGTACATATGTGTACAAAACTATACATATACACAACAATATATGTAGCAGTACACTTGTGTTTAAGACTTTACATATGGAAGTAAATATTTGTATAAAATTGTACGCAACAATACACATACATGTCTACACAATCGTTCACATGGCAGTATATTTGTGTACTAAATAATACACAAGATAATACATATGTGTAGAAAATTATACATAACAATACACATAGCATACATAAATGTACACAACATTGGATATGGTAATACACTTATGTGCAAAATTGTACATGTGTAAAAAATTATACATGTAACAATAAATATAACAAAACATATGTCTATAAAATTGTGCATAACAATATATATCGCAGTACACATATGTATAAAATTGTACATGACAATATATATGGCAGTACGTACATATTTATACATATACTTGACAAAACACACACATGTGTACAATACATAATAATACATATGACAGTACGTGTATGAAACTATAGGGAAAAAAACTCAAATAGCACAATCCTGTAAAAAAATTACTCAAAAAACACTCTCTCCAACTTATTTCCTAAACTAACACATTTTTAGTCAAAAACGCTACATTGATTGACGTTTTTCTAATACAATTTTCAAGAATACGCCACATTGATCGACGTTTTCCCTAGAACACGCCAAACAATATGCGTTTTTTACTTTCAATAAAATCCCACGTGAACTCCCTCCTAGTTTTCCTCTCCGCTCCCGATCTCTCCTCTCTGCTTGCGGGCTCCTCTTCCGCTATGTGGTTCGGCTGTTCGTGACAGCTCAGCCAGCATCGTCGCTGGCCCAACAGACATCGGCGGAGGTACGGAGACCAAGCCATCTGCCACAGCAGACACCCGCGGAACGGCAGTCCGCAGTCCGCACCCACTCGGCCCTGCTACCGGAGACTGAAGTTGTCACGTGCCTACCCCGACCTTGCTGCCGGTTTTCCTTCGCCCTTATTTTACCTCCTCCTCCCCGCCGTCTTCCTCCTCGGCTTCCTCTTACTTCTCCGCGCCGTCTTCTTCCTACACCTCTTCTCCCTCCTCCACCTGCTTCCTCTGCGCGTCCTTCCTCCTCCACCGATTTATTCCGCCTCTACCTGCTCCACTGCTTCCCGTGTGTTGGCCAACCGGCCTAGTTCCCATCCGCCTATTCACCTCCACTTCTTCTTCTTCTTCCGCTCGCTACCTACTCCACCTCTTCTTCTTCTTCTTCTTTCCCTCCCTACCTGCTCCACCTCTTCTTCTTCTCCTTTTTATTCCCACGTCCATATTTTGTCCCCACTCCTAATCCCAACATGTTGGCCATATACTTCATCCTAGCAGCGGCGGCAACCATGGGAGACAATGGGAGACGTACGTGGTTGGATTAAAAGCAATACCCGCCATCTTGTTGGTGTGTTTCAGATAAACGCCAATCAATGCGGCGTGTTTTAGAAAAAATGCGCACTTCCGGTCTTTGCACCAGAAAAAGCCAATCATATGGCGCTTTTGGCTGAAAGTATGCAAATAAGTTGGGAAGAGTCACTAGAAGAGAAATGACTGTGTATAAGGCCGGAGCTATAAGGGTTATCAGCCTTATTTCAATGCGTCGGGGGCCTAATGCTTACACAAAGGTGGAGGCGGGATCCCGCCAAATACCCCTTGTTATAGATGGACGGTTCGGATCATTTACTGAATATGTATGGCAGAGATTCATAGAAAATAGGGCAATATCAAAAAAGTTCCCCTTCCCGTTAGTCATACGGAGTCTTTTCTGCCGCTCCGTCTTCTCTGCTCCAGCTGCGGCTCCCGTCTTCTCTGCTGCAGCTGCGGCTCCGTCTTCTCTGTTCCAGCTGCCGCTCCTTCTTCTCTGCTCCGGCTGCGGCTCTGTCTTCTCTGCTGCGGCTGCCGCTCCGTCTTCTCTGCTCTGGCTCCTGCAATCGCCGCACAACTTTTCCCCCCTCCGGAATCGGGGCATTGCCAGCCGTCCGTGACGTGCAGATCTTCATCCGTAGCAAGACGACGACATTAGCCCCTATCCTGAACAGGATGACGACCCCTGTCCGCAGCAGGGAACGAGCGCTCCTATCCGCAGCAGGGCGACCACGACACCGACAACACTTTCAGTTCCCTGCAACGCAACAACCATTTTTCACTGTCCGTAGTAAGTTGGCATTGCTGCTTCCAGTCCGTACCGTCAAAAGTTTAGTCTTTGCTGATCAAACGGAGGCCAAATTCACAGTTTGCGAGGTACACTCCTATCTTATACCTTAACATTCCGGCTCCCTCTCATGACCAGAGTATACGATCATTACACTCTCACACCTTACATGATTTTCTAAAAAAGTTGTTCTACAGTTAAATTAAATCACTTGCCTATGCATTTCAGACTTCTTAACTGTGTGATTGCTGTTTGATGGATGAACGAGTGTTACATATAATAAGATTTGGGTGCTTGATCAATTACTTCTTTAAATTTATTGACTGATGAAAACTTTATCTTATATAATAGGCTTTGTATATGTTAAACTTGGATTTTCTGTTTCTCAAATCCATGTTCTTTTAGTATTTTTAGTCTACCATAAAGTAAATCAAGTGAAATCATATTATATAAAAGTACTGGAATGAAGTTGTTTTTATTGAAAAACTGTCATGATTCATGATTGGTCAATTTTTTTACTACCCACTGATTGCAATTAGTAAATAGATATTACGTTCATTATTTTTGTATAAAATTGATTTTAAATATTAGATCAAGCTATAAAACATATTTAGACTGAACTAATCATATATTTTAATTAATGTTGAAGGGTTATAGGAAGTCTTTCTTGGTCAAATGAAGTAGTAAGTCCGTCCCCCTTCGTCTTTCTTGTCTTAACTCAAAATTCAGATTTCGATTTTATGATAACTTATTAATCATCTGATTCACACATTAGAAAGGGAGAAATACCTTACGAAGTGGATGTATTTTATATGAGGTGTACCATACTTTCTACCCTCTCCTACACTAGGTATCTTAAAGTTGCCACAATGTATTACAAGGTCTATGTAAGTTTCCATTATAATCAAGTGAGTAAATACTATTGGCAAGGTGGATTTTAAAAGGAAAAGGAGGTCACCCTCATTTTCTATTTGTTACATAATATATAATATGTTTTAACAAAAAAGTATGACATATACATATTGATGAAATCTAGAAAATACAAAAATGCAACAGGTTATGTTGCCCAAGAATTAATTTTTTATTTATCTATCTTTCGCACAATATAAAAATATCAATTAACATCTACTAATAATAACCATATCAATTGAACACAACGATTAAATTCTCAAAACTAGAAACAATTTTTTTTTCTATACCAACTTTGATCAACAACACGCAAAAAAAATTAAAATTTGTAGGGGTTAGGTCGCATAAGTTGTAATGGTTAAACTCATTACTACCATGTATTGGGGTCACAACTATAGCTCAAAGACTTTGACATAAGCCATTTTAGCCTTGTCTTATTGATAGACATAGGAGTATTTTTCTACATCTTAAATGATAAGCATTTTCTTAATATAGGTATTAATTGATGGAGGACTTGATTTTTGACAAAAGTTGGATTTGTCAAGGAAAGACTAGTTTTGATAGATGTCGGATCACACAATTTCAAAAAGGAGTGGATGGTTTTCTAAAATATGCATTTTGGAATAACTTCACAAAAGAAGTCAGATGCCCTTGTAATAAGTGTGAGAACAAGTGTTATGCAGACATTTGCACTTTAAGAACTCATATCATAATGAATGGATTTCTAGAAGACTACATAATTTGGACAAGACATGGCGAGGTAGCCAAAAGTCCAACAGATGATCAATGTGCTAGAGCCGTTAATCCTATGGATGTTATAAATGGGATCATTTATGATGCCATGGGACAAACAGAATATGTAGATTCTGACCCTATAGCAAACACTCATAATGAAAATCACAATGACGATATAAAGAAGTTTAAGGAAATTATTGAAGATGCCAGTCAACCTCTATATCCTGGATGCTTGAAGTATACGAAATTGTCATGCATTATTCATGTATTTGAATACAAATGCAAATTCAACTTGACTAACAATGCACTTTCAACCCTTTTCATGATGTTGGCTGAATTTCTTCCTAAGGATAATACTCTACCAAAGAGTTGGTATGTATGTCAAAAGATAATGTCAACTCTAGGTTTGGACTACCAAAGAATTCATACATGTCAAAATGATTGTGTACTATTTCGTGGTATGTATGAAAAACTTGAAGCATGTCCTGTTTGTGGCTCTTCTAGATGGAAAAGATCGAGGAAAAAAAGTAGGGTGTGGAGGTTGCAACGAGTACCTGTAAAATTGCTTCGCTACTTTCCTTTGACCTCAAGATTAAAGAGATTATTCTCCTCAAAAAAATTAGCCCCACTTTTAGTTGGTCACAACACTTTTCCTAAGAATGATGATGAGGAGATGAGTCACCCAAGAGATTCACTAGCATGGAAAGATTTTGATTTAAAACATCCAACATTTAGTTCTGATCCTCGTAATATAAGACTTGCTCTTGCAAGTGATGTCTTCAGCCCTTTTAATTCGATAATGGGAAGTAGTTGGAGTACTTGGCCGGTTGTTTTGATATGCTACAACTTTCCTCCATGGTTGGTAATGAAGCCTTCATTATTTATGTTATCTCTTCTTATAGAAGGTCCAAGATCTCCAGGAAATAAAATTAACACATATTTGCAACCATTAATTGAAGAGCTGAAAACATTATGGCAAGATGGTGTTTTGACTTATGATGCAAATAAAGATGAAATGTTCAATATGCGAGTAGCCCTTTTATCGACAATAAATGATTTTCCTGCATATGGCATGCTATCTGGTTGGAGCACCAAAGGATACAAGGCATGCCCTCATTGTGGTATTGACCATGGTTCTATTTATCTCCCACATAGTCGTAAATGTGTCTATATGAGACATCGTCATTTTTTAGATGCAAATCATCCATGGCGTGCAGACAAGAAAAATTTTAATGGCATGGAAGAACTTGACAGTGCACCAGAACAACTTAGTAGTTCATATATACTAAATCTCTGGGAAATTATGATATTGCTAATTCCAGTGGTCAAACAATTGGGGTAGGCAAACAAACAAATTCAAAGTTACCCGATGGATGGAAAAAAGAGAGTATTTTCTTTGAGCTTCCTTATTGGTCTACGTTATTGATCCGCCATAACTTGGATGTAATGCATATTGAGAAGAATGTAAGTGAAAATATCCTTAATTGGTTGTTACACAAAGACGGTCGTAGTAAAGAGAATGTTAATGCAAGTTTGGACATGCAAAAGTTGAATATAAGAAAACCATTATGGCCAAAGAAAAGGAAACATGATGACCAATTCTCACTACCGCACACGTCATATAGTATGATAAGTAAAGAAAAAGAGAATTTCTTGATGGTATTAAAAGACTTTAAATTGCCAAGAGAAAAAGAGAAACATAAAAGCTGGTGAGTTTTGCAATTACAAATTCATTCATCATGTTTTCGAAGATCACACTAGACTTTTTGAAAACTATATGTATGATAGATTATTGGAACTAAAATATGGGTGTATACAAATGCTTGAATTGTTGTTATATTTGATTTGTTCCTGTTTAAAGGACTTGATTATTTATAATAGAGTATGATAGTACATTGAATGGCTTGTGACAGTTCTCTTCGTTGTTTCCTAATAATATATTACGTGTATCTTAGTAACATTCTTGACATGTATTACATGTCGGTATCAATTGGCGTATGAGAAGGTAAGTACGTACTAATTAGTTTAGCATTCAAGGAGCAGTATTAATTGTATTCAATTTCTTATAAATGGTGTCTAAATCCAGATATTTGTTAACTTTATGTCTGATCATGAGTTGTTCATTTCTGTAGTGAAGATAAGATGATTCTAGCAAGCCATGTAGACTCTCAACATTTATCGGATACAAGGCTGGGATGGCTCCCCTTCTCATCAAATTTGAACATCTTATTCAAGTGAGTTTTCAAGTTTTAACATAGAATTACACTATCATTTGTCATATGTACGTCTTATTAATTGTTAGGCATGCTTTTTTGGTTTAAACTATTTTTATGGATGTGCTCAAAGTGCTCTATAGATTTGCATAATACCCAAATCAACAAAACATACATAATTGATCACCCTACCTATCCTTTGTATTTTTAGCTTTCCAAAGAACATAACTCAATGGAGTTTGTAGTTTTTGAATGTAAATAATGGACATTATATGTAGGTATTTTGTAAAAATTAAATAGAAACTCCTAGAATCTAAACATTTGAATATGAAAGATGTGGACTAAAATCTGAATAAAGTCTACCAATGTGTGGTATATTGCCTAAATGAGATCTATACGCATGATCCCTCCACTTATCTACCAACATTTTCTTCATATTCACTCATTGACTATCCGTTAAGATTACTGTTGCTGCGTAGTTAGTGTTGGTTAAGATGTTTAGTGTGAGTGGATGCCTTGGATAGTTGGCAAATATTACATGGGCAGCGGTAGTGTTGTTGCACTCCTTGTTTGTACCTAGATGTTTAGTGTGAGTGGATGCCTTGGATAGTTGGAAAATATTACATGGGCAGCGGTAGTGTTGTTGCACTCCTTGTTTGTACCTCTGTAATTACTGATTTGTAGAAGCTTGTAGCTATGTCATTAGTGAATTTTTGTTTCCAGTTAAGTGATACCTCAGCTTATTCCTTGATATAAGAGATCCGACCCACCCTTTTATCCATATGTTTCTAGATGTGTTACTAATGTTATATATTTTAGTAGTTTTTATATTGATGTATAAACATGTGCCTTGCACCTCTATTTGATGATACGCACAAACATCAAATTCTTCATGAACTTTTCAATCTTGCTTCTTCTTCAGATCAAAGTATCAGTGTCCATGAGCATTGAAACATCCTAACAAATGATAAGAATTATAGATGAATTGAGAATAGCTTTCTTCCTTGTCATTTCCCCTTATATCAATTAATGATGATGTTTATTTTCTTCTATAGGTCAACATCAGATTTTGTTCAGATTACACTACTGATATACTTATCATTTTGGTATTGTGACTTGGGAAATGAATGTGTCGCTCACCCAGAAGAAACTTGATTCAGATGTTTTGCCTCTGGTCACATATTCAATCACGTCTATTTATTCACGTGATTCTACTTGGTCGATGGGGGTATTCAATGTGGGTAACCTACATGTACGAGATGATGGCTGAAACATACAATTTTAAGTTAGTTGAATGCAAGACTGCATATTTCGGATCCTGCTTGAATACTTAAAGTTTTGGACCAACTTTGTTCTATGATTGCCGTCAACTGTGGATGAAGGCGAATTCAGATGCTACTCAGCTGAAAGAAAAGAAAAATACATGGACGATTTTGAAGACAATGGTTGCTAGTTTCATCCTATGGTTCTATTATAGGTCTCAAGAAGCCACTGTATATTAGTTAGCTTTATATTTGTTATCAAATATCATTAGTATTGTTCTAGGGGCAGGGACTATTTCCTTCCCGTTGTATAAAACCTTTTTGAAATAAATAAAGATAACGAATTGAGATTCCAGATCTGAAGTATTATTAGATTCATTTGTCAAAACGCAGCTCTGGAGTTAAATTGTTTGTCTTTTTTAGTGCACACGATATGTATTTATTACAATCAGCTGTAATGAGAGGTCTCAACCTATAATATATCGATATTATATTTGACTCAATACAGGTTTTGTGCAAGGGTTGCAACCCCAGCACTTGTTTTGGGCGAGGGCCTTTTGGATAAGACCTTTTGAGTAAGGCTCCACTAAAGTGTAAGGGTCCTCATTCTCTCACATGTCATTTGTGTTAGGGTCATAATCCAGACGGATTGTCTGTTTTCTAGTAGTGAGTACTATTTAGATAAAATTTTTTTTCAAAACTATACACATAAGAATTATAAGTGTATACAAGAGTAATATAGAAAAATTCAAAATCATAAATTCAACTCCTCATTACCCCTCTTAAGTCATATTAATCCTTCTTACTCTACGGCCCATACTCCTTACAGCTGCACTGAACCACATCCTAGTAGAGTCTCACGACAGCAAGGAAAACGAGACGTCCACAAAGGACACAATCCCAATCTGGCTTGCCTACGCCGACTGTTCCGCCTTCTCTCTAGTATCCATCATCACCATATCCAAGATATGCCGGAGATGCGATGATATTACATCTTGGTCGCCTACCTTCTCAATCGCACTAGGTCTGGGTTTCTACAACGCCTACGACGTGCGACTCACAGATATGAACATGTCTTAGAACGGAAGGTGGCACTCTTCGTCTTTGCGGCGTGGTTTTCTTAATTTCTTTCTTATTGGAGAGAGATAGCCTAATATATATTAGTGGATGGAGAGAGTATGGAATGAGAAAAAATAGGACACAGTGGATGGAGAGAGAAACTATAATTAATAGAAAAAAGGTGGTAGTGCATGGAGAGATGTGTTATAAATAGAAATAAGAAGGTAGTGGACAGAGAGAAAGTATAATTAATATAAAGAAGGCGATAGTGGATGGAGAGAGAGTGTACTATATAAAAGAGAGAGGTAAAAATAGAAAGAAATTTGTGACAAAATAAATTGTACAAGTAGTTTTAGTACTGTTCAAGTTTAAATTTGGTCATTTAGTATTTATTCGTGAGTGCTTCTTATTTTGAAAATAGGTATAATATTTTTCGTATATATTTATAAATACTATTTAATCTAGAAGTGCTCACTAAAGGTTATATAAATATGTAATGCACAAGTATTATCTAAAAATATGTATATAACTTATACATGAAATAATATAAAAAATATAACTAGTATTGATTAACACTTTTACTGGTAATATTTTCATTTAAAATTTGATTAATGTTCACAATGATATTTATCACTAATAAACAGTACTTATATATTATTATATTCTCTCTCACGTCTGGAGATTTTTCAACTTCTGCACTGTGCGAAAGATTTCTTTGTACAATATCAAAAAACATTTTGTATTATACGTTCACATTGATCGAGGTCAGGGTGTAAGACTTGCTGGAAGTTGTGTGTTCTATATCAGTACTCTTATGTAATTTGATTTTGGGTAGCTATAGATTTCAAGGAAAATGAGTTTTGGTTCAGCCTTAGTAGGGATAGGTGTTTTTATGTTTCAGATATGTAACAATGCAGGTTGATAACAGTCTGAATTATTAGCATATTATTAGCATCTCTTGTTCCTATTCAGAAAAGAAATTATTTAGTACATTTATGTTCGAATTCGCCACTTGTAGTTTAAGTTTTGTCTCATAAATATATACATGCTCTGATGGCTTGTTTACAGGGGCCTTTGATTGAACAATATCAATTGCTATAACGTTGTGTCAATTTTTATATGTTACGGGTGGCTTTATTTGTTACAGGTGGTTCCTAGCAACTTCGTTGATGAGATTTTCTTTTTAAAAATTGTGAGGCATAGACAGTTATCAAATGGAAAAGTCGTGAGAAGGATATATACTAGAACGGCGGAGAATTCATGTGTGGCACCTAAGTTCTTGCAAATAACAAAAGAAGAGAATGATTAGTATACAAATTTAATGATATAGCCTACAATGTTACTGAGCTTTTTTATCCTCAATCTCTCTAAGAGGCTAGGTAAAACGTCCTCTCTGTATAACATTTTCTCATGTAATATTTTTTTATTATTATCTAATAAGATTGGAGTTTTTGTTTGGAATCAAATTGTTCAAACTCAGATAATGCTTATAAATTATGTTATTAATAATAAAAACAGAAATTGTCCGTATGTGTTATGGATGCTATTGCTATTTACGATGGAAAAGTGTTATCCCAGTTCATGTTCGTGATCTGACTAGTATAGTGGTCGTTTTTAGTAATTGTGTTAGAACAATGTTACCGCTATTGCTTCTACGGGCAAACAAGTTATATCACGGTTATATCTATCAACAACAAAATATACGTAGTGATTTCCAACAACTGTAAGATCAGTATCGACAAGACGACAACTTTTTATTTCCCTCATTGTTACTTATAAGGATGAACTTACGTACATTTTCGTCAAACTTTTTCTAACGTTGTTGTTACTGTTTACACATGACAGTATATGTGTTCAAAATTCATATGTGTATAAAAGTTGTACACAACAATATATATTAAAATAGATATGTGTACACAACCATACATATAGAAGTACACTTGTGTAAAAAACTATACAACAATATAAATGTGTACACAACAATATGTGTATCAATACACTTGTGTTCAAGACTTTACATATGGAAGTAAATATTTGTACAAAATTATACGCAACAATACACATGCATGTCTACACAACCGTTCACATTGCATTACATCTGTGTACTAAATAATACACAAGAGAATACATACGTGTAGAAAATTGTACATAACAATACACATAGCAGTACATATATGTACACAATATTGATATGGTGATACACATATGTGCAAAACTATACACGTGTAAAAAAGTATACATGTAACAATAAATATAACAAAACATATGTCTATAAAATTGTGCATGACAATATATATGGCAACACACATATGTATAAAATTGTACATGACAATATATATGACAGTACGCCAATAGTATACATGACAAAATACATGTGTACAATACATAATAATACATATGACAATAGGTGTATAAAACTATAGGGAAAAATCCAAATAGCACAATCCGGTAAAAAATTTACCCAAATAGCACTATGTCCAACTTATTTTCTAAAAATCAATACACTTTCAGTCAAAAGTGCTACATTGATTGATGTTTTTCTAATACAAGGAATAAAAGCGCCACATTGACTGGGGTTTTCAAAAACTAGTGAACGCACACGTGCACATGCACGTGACATATAAAATTTGTTGGAAATGTGTGGAGTCCATACGGTAAAAGATATTTGTGTTGGTTGTTTGAAAGGAGAGAATTAAGGAACTGTTTCTGTGGGATGGAGAGAGAAATACAAAATTAAAGATAATAAAAGTTAATAGAAGAGTGTGTGAATAAATATTTGTAGGAGTAAAATTCTTTGAAAAAAGGAGAGTAGAGAGTGAATCAAGGAGAGAACAATATCAAACTCGCTCTTTTTATAGTAGTATAGATATGCCACATGGCGTTTTCCTAGAACACGCCAAACAATATGGGGTTTTTTTACTTTCAATTAAATCCCACGTTAACTCCCTCCTAGTTTTCCTCTCCGCTCCCGATCTCTCATCTCTGCTTGCGGGCTCCTCTTCTATGTGGTTTGGTTGTTCGTGACACCTCAGCCAGCATCGTCGCTGGCCCAATAGACGCCAGCGGAGCTACGGAGACCAAGCCATCCGCCAAAGCAGACACCCACGGAACGACAGTCCGCAGTCCGCACCCACGTGGCCTTGTTGTCGGAGACTGAAGTGGTATGTGCCTACCTCGACCCTACTATTGGTTTTCCTTCGCCCTGTTTTGCCTCCTCCTCCCGGCCGTCTTCCTCCTCGGATTCCTCTTACTTCTCCCCGTCATCTTCTTCCTACACCTCTTCTCCCTCCTCCACCCGCTTCCTCTACGCGTCCTTCCTCCTCCACCGACTTCCTCCGCCTCGTCTCCTTCCACCCGCTTCCTCCTCTATCTGCTCCATTGCTTCCCGTGTGTTGGCTAATAGGCCTTGTTCCCACCCGCCTATTCACCTCTACTTCTTCTTCTTCTTCCCCTCGATACCTGCTCCACCTCTTCTTCTTCTTCTTCCCCTCCCTACCTGCTCCACCTCTTCTTCTTCTCCTTTTTATTCCCCCATCTATATTTTGTCCCCACTCCTAATCCCAACATGTTGGCCATATACTTCATCCTAGCCACGGCGGCAACCATGCGAGACCATGGGAGACGTACGTGGTTGGATTAAAAGCAATAGCCGCCATCTTGTCTGGTGTGTTTCAGATAAACGCCATTCAGTCTCTGCACCAGAAAAAGCCAATCAACATGGCGCTTCTGGAAGTATGCAAATAAGGGCATGTCTGGTTCTGCGTAAAACCAACCCATGCTAGGAATTAGAACTCAGGAAATAAAAAGGCATGAATTGCAGTTCAATGTTTTTAGTTTGGTTGGATGGAAATGCAATTGATATTTTTTGTTTGTTTCTGTTTGGTACAACGTGGTTAGAACCTGAACTAACGACCACATACACGAAGCAACTCTATCAACTAGTATCTGGTTACCAAAATTAAGTCACCGAAAATGTTTATTTAATATAGCCCTCAGACACTCACGTAGACAAGTCCAAATAAGGTATACTCGTGTTATCGGACGGTTGTAGTATCGCTGGAGCCGCTGAGGAAAACCAACCAAAAGAATTACAAATCATTGTGGCGTTGGAACTCATCCAGTTGATTTTTGCTAGAACCAAACGAGCCCTAAGTTGGGGAGAGTGCTATTTAGATAATTTTTTTTAAGAAACTGTGCTATTTGAGTTTTTTTCCAAAACTATACACATGAGAATTATAAGTGTATACAAAAAAATCAAAATCAGAAATTCAACTCCTCATTACCCCTTTTAAGTCATATTAATCCTTCTTAATCTACGGCCCATACTCCTTACAGCTACACTGAACCACATCCTAGTAGAGTCTCACGACATCAAGGAAAACGAGACGTCCACAAAGGACACAATCCCAATTTGGCTTTCCTACGCCAGTTGTGCCGCCTTCTCTCTAGTATCCATCATCGCCATATCCAAGATATGCCGGAGATGCGATGATATTACATCTTGGTCGCCTACCTTCTCAATCGAACTAGGCGTGGGTTTCTGCAACGCCTACTGCGTTGGACTCACATATATGAACATGTCTTAGAACTACGGGAAGGGGGCACTCTTCGTCTTTGCGGCGTGGGCTGGCAAAGACGACGGCGTAGTTGTGGGGCTTGGTGGATGCGGGCTCATCTAGTCTGTCATCTTCATATCTGCTGACCTCATGCACGACGATAAGACTGCACACCTGACGCTCACATCCCCAAGATCGATGCTTGCAAGCCAGGCCGTGGGTACACCGATGAGGTGCGTCGTGGTGCCGCTGGCATTCTTCCTTTTTTAGAAGGGCAGCTTCCGGGCACCTTAAGCACTCATGTACCTAGGGCTTCTCGGCTCCCAAACCTACAACCACGCCTGGTTGAACAACAATGATGTCCGTGTTGTGGTGAGCAACACCTATGCTGGGGAAATAGAATGACGTCAACATTGGGGCACGGCCACAGGCCAAAACAAGAAGAAGAGGCACCTTTTTCCTTATAGTAATTTTCACATTTTTTTAATACACGTGGTCGATATCAGTCTTGTTCAACAATAAAAACGGTGATGCAAAATCACGCCGGTATGGACAAAATTTAAAAATACAACATCGCTTGTGGTTAGTGTTTCCCTGTCATTCATTCAAAACAATATATGTGTTCAAAATTCACATGTGTATAAAATAGATATGTGTACACAACTGTACACATAGTAGTACACATGTGTATAAAACTGTACAACAATATAAATATGTACGCAACAATATATGTATCAGTACACTTGTGTTCAAGACTTTACATATGGAAGTAAATATTTGTACAAAACTGTACGCAACAATACACATTCATCTACACAACCGTTCACATGGCAGTACATCTGTGTACTAAATAATACACAAGAGAATACATACGTGTAGAAACTTGTACATAACAATACACATAGCAGTACATATATGTACACAATATTGGATATGATAATACACTTATGTACAAAACTGTACACGTGTAAAAAAATTATACATGTAGCCGTAAATATAACAAAACATATGTCTATAAAATTGTGCATGACAATATATATCACAGTTCACATATGTATAAAATATACATGACAATATATATGGCAGTACGTACAAATTTGTATACAATAGTATACATGACAAAACACAAATGTACAATACATAATAATACATAGGATAGTAGGTGTAAAAAATTATAGGGAAAAAAACCCAAATAGCACAATCTGGTAAAAAAATTATCCAAATAGCGCTCTCCCCAACTTATTTCCTAAACTAACACACTTTCAGTCAAAAGCGCTACATTGATTGACGTCTTTCTTATACAAGCATTAAAAGTGCCACACTTACTGGCATTTTTCAAGAACACGCCACATTGATCGACGTTTTCCTAGAACACACCAAACAATATGGCGTTTTTTTACTTTCATTTAAGAGATCAAGCCAAAGAAGACACCCGTGGAACGCCAGTTCGCAGTACGCACCCACTCGGCCCTGCTGCCGGAGACTGAAGTGGTTTGTGCCTACCCCAACCCTGCTACCAGTTTTCCTTCGCCCTGTTTTGCCTCCTCCACGCCGCCGTCTTCCTCCTCGGCTTCCTCTTACTTCTCCGCGCTGTCTTCTTCCTACACCTCTTCTCCCTTATCCACCCGCTTCCTCTACGCGTCCTTCCTCCTCCACCGACTTCCTCCGCCTTGTCTCCTTCCGCCCGCTTCCTCCTCTACCTGCTCCACTGCTTCCCGTGTGTTGGCCAACATGCCTAGTTCCCACCCGCCTATTCACCTCCACTTCTTCTTCTTCTTCCCCTCACTACCTACTCCACCTCTTCTTCTTCTTTCCCTCCCTACCTGCCCCACCTCTTCTTCTCCTTTTTATTCCCCCATCCATATTTTGTCCCCACTCCTAATCCCAACATGTTGGACATATACTTCATCCTAGCAGCGGCGGCAACCATGGGAGACGTACGTGGTTGGACTAAAAGCAATACCCGTCATCTTGTCTGGTGCGTTTCAGATAAATGCCAATCAATGTGGCGTGTTTCGGAAAAAACACGCAAAAAGCATGCAAATAAATTGAGAAGAGTGCTATTTAGATATTTTTTTTTGAAACTATACACATAAGAATTATAAGTGTATACAAGAGTAATATAGAAAAAATAAAAAATTCAACTCCTCATTACCCCTCTTAAGTCATATTAATCCTTCTTAATCTACGGCCCATACTCCTTACAGCTGCACTGAACCACATCCTAGTAGAGTCTCACGACAGCAAGGAAAATGAGACGTCCACAAAGGACACTATCCCAATCTGGCTTGCCTACGCCGGCTATACCGCCTTCTCTCTACTATCCATCATCGCCATATCCAAGATATTCCGGAGATGTGATGATATTACATCTTGGTCGCCTACCTTCTCAATCGCACCAGGCCTGGGGTTCTGCAACACCTACGGCGTGGGACTCACATACATGAAAATGTCTTACAACTATGGGAAGGTGGCACTCTTCGTCTTTGCGGCGTGGGCTGGCAAAGACGGCGGCGGCGTAGTTAAGGGGATGCGGGCTCATCAAGTCTGTCATCTTCATATCCGCTGACCTCATGCACGACGATAAGACTGGGCACCTGACGCTCACATCCCCGAGATCGATGCATGCTTGCAAGCCAGGCCGTGGGTACACCGATGGGGTGCATTGTGGTGCTGCTGGCATTGTTCCTTTTTTAGAAGGCCTTTGATATTGGGAACCCTGTGGGCAGCTTCAGGGCACCTTACGCACTCATGTAACTAGGGCTTCTCGGATCCCAAAGCTACAACCACGCCTGGTTGAGCAACAATGATGTCCGTACTGTGGTGAGTAACACCTATGCTGGGGAAATGGAATGACGTCAACATTTGGGTGACCACCAGCACGACCACAGGCCGAAACAAGAAGAAGAGGCACCTTTTTCCTTGTGCCGCCGGAGACAAAGATGAAGAGCAGCGGTCGTGAGGGAAGCCGACGATCCATTTTCTGTAGACGATCGATGAAAAATGTGGTTACGCTTTTCTCATTGAAAACAACCGTTGCAAGTCAGCCATTGTGGTGCCTCTATTCAGCAGTTTTGGGGTGTAAAAAAGAGTGTGAACCCAGTTCTGTGAATCACGGTCCTTTCACACGAAGGGTAGGCAAATATGGCGTGTTTCATCCGTACGTTGTGATGGATAAAATACAGTAGACAACAACCTGTGTCACATCTGACTTAAGTATCCCAAGTTAGAAAATGTTAAAGAAGAAGATATCAAATGATGCTAGAAAATAAGTTACATTATACACTATGTAGTACATAATAAAAACACCTACCACATATCGGCCATCCCTCCACATAATATATCTGACTCCATGGCTGAATCGTCCAGGATGGGACAAGAAGCTGCAAGAGGAAAGACCGAGGACAAAAATATCAAGGAGAGACAATGAGCACGAAGGACTAGTTTCCTCTATGTTTCCTTGATGTTGTTAATGATCATTGCGCTCGGCAGAAGCTCTAGCCTCCCAACTGCTGGTCATCGTCCATTGATTATCCACTGGATAGATCTGATGGAGTTCTAAACATTTATCAGCGGAATGCTATTCACATCGCCACTAGAAGACAACAAGGCCTAGTTTGGGTAGCAACCTTTCAAAATGCAGCATTTCTTTATAGTAATTTTCATATTTTGTTAATACACGTGGTCGGTATCAGTCTTGTTTAGCAATAAAAACAGTGATGCAAAATCACGCGGGTATGACAGAATTTAAAAATACAGCATCGCTTGTCGTTAGCGTTTCCATGTCATTCATTCAAAACAGTACTTGCTACAGTACTGGTTGAGCGGCAGATTGAATTACCACATATACGTCATTCATGTATCCCGTAACTTAGAAAGTCAGTACCCGAACACAGTGTAGATTACAAAACAAGTGATCTACGTTTTAGTTGAACAACTGCCTCCATTGTTGTTGCAATCAATATTGTCTTAATACCGGCCATCACGTTCAAAATATGAGACTTCTATAATCTGAATTTTCAACAACCCCGTATGAGATCCTGTGTCAAGTGCAACGATAAAGAGTTATATAGGTTTGCTCGATCGGCTACAACGGTTGAGCTGATCAATCAGCACGTAGCAGACGTTGCAGTCGACATGGTCGTTGAATCCCATTGTTGTGGCTGATTCTGGCTGCCATATCCAATCCAGATGGTTAGGTGAGGTTAAGGAACGCAAGGGAACAACCGGTGGTGACGGTCTAGAGGGTCAGGGTGGTGGAAAGTCATGATACGGTCCTATGGCTACGCTGAAAAGATGCTCTAGACTAAATTAATTTGGCTAGGATGAAATTAATAATTTTCCCGACAAAATAAATATGGCTAAGATGAAAAGTTGTTCTAAATTAAATTCTTGAATGAAATTTACATTTACTTGAAGAAGAAAAAAAACGAGAACTCACCGTTTAGATTTGCAGGAATCCAGTCCGCACACGTTTTTTCACTTGCGGAGTTTGGCTCGTGTTGACCAACCAATATGTCATTCACACATCATGCTAATGAGTCTGGCTACGATGAAATAAATAATTTTCCCGAAAAAATAAATATGGCTAAGATAAAAAGTTGTTCTAGATTAAATTCTTGAATGAAATTTACATTTATTAGATAAAAAGTTGATCATAAGCACAACTTATTATGTTTATGATTAATCAAAATAATATCAATTTCACAAAATATATTAAAATGTTATCCTTAATACTATTAAACAAATAATATTTAGTTATAAAATTAAGCAATGTGACATCAAATGTGAACATACAAAATTATTATTTGCGTACATGGTACTTTTTTTTATTATCTTATATATATATGAGAACTTTGAGCTAATGGTATACCTTGGTTTATTAACCAAATTGTATCATAATTATTGTGAAATCTTTGCGTTATTCAATTATTGCTTCCCATATTAAAACTTATAGATATTGACTAATAACATAATAACAATCACAAAGTGCATATTTGAAAAAAATATTTATTAACTTTTAGCTTTTTATTATATAAAATATCTGAAATTATATTCATCCTAGATCTTATTCTCATAAAATGCCTTATGTGAATTGATTGCAAGATGAGACAAAACATACTAAATATTTTTATCATCAATATTTACAAATATAACATGTATAATTTGAAGTTGTTTGATGAAAATTAATTAAGATTTTTGGGATTCTCTAACCCTTAATCTGAACCGTGCCATTCTCGAGTTCCGTATCGCAGCAAGAACAGGGAGATTACCCATCTAAATATCATCCGGAATATTTTTGGGAGCGAGCCTAGCAAGTTACTCACTGTCCTTGTGTATTTCCAGCATCTAAACGGTATGCTTCGATGCTCCACATGAGAGTTTGCTGATGGGCCGAGATGGTACACTCCCTACAAAAATGGGTACGACTATGAACAAAAAGTGTTGTACCTAAGAAAAACGATTTTGAGTTGTTAATATGTGGTGGTGGAGTCTACAGTCTACATATCCACGATGCACATCTTTATTTGTAGTTACACAAACCTCTCGACGTACTGGTGTCCTAATGCGTTTGCAGCTCAAAACGTATGCTGCAGCCGGTGAACTTTATTAGCTAAGCCAGCTGTTAATTTGTAAAACAATCATAAATATATCAATCAGAGAACCGAGTGCTATTGCACTAAGTGCAAATCAATTAGAATAAATAGAAATTTAGTCGCCCAATGAACTAATGATAGTCAACTAATCCGATGCTTTAAAACCCTTGAAAAACAACGCTTTCCTTGTAAAGCTCGAACATCCCGATGGAAAAGCTATTGTGGGGGTGTCGGACGGTCAATAACCGTACTTATGCTACAGGCTAGACGGCTACGATGAAAAGATGCTCTAGATTAAATTCTTGAATGAAATTTTGATGATATAAATATGGCTACGCTGAAAAGATGCTCTAGACTAAAATAATATGGCTACGATGAAATAAATAATTCTCCTCACAAAATAAATATAGCTAAGATGAAAAATTGTTCTAGATTAAATACTTGAATGAAATTTACATTTACGTGAAAAAGAAAGAAAAAAGAACTCACCGTTTAGATTTGCAGGCAGCCACTCCGCACCCATTCTTTAACTTTCGGAGTTTGGCTCGTGTTGACCAACCAATATGTGGTTTGCACATCATGCTAATGAGATTGGCTACGATGAAAAAAATAATTTTCCGACAAAATAAATATTGCTAAAAGTTGTTCTAGATAAAATTTTTGAATGAAATTTACATCTATATTACTATAAAAAGAACGAATTTTATGTTGCACTCTCCTTGATTTATTCTCTTCTCTCCTTTTTAAAAATTTTTGCTCCTACAAATCTTTATTTCCAGAGAGGACACAATCCCAATCTGGCTTGCCTACGCCGGCTGTGCCGCCTTTTCTCTAGTATCCATCATCGCCATATCCAAGATATTCCGACGATGCGATGATATTACATCCTGGTCGCCTACCTTCTCAATCGCACCAGGCCTGGGGTTTTGCAATGCCTACGGCGTGGGACTCACATACATTCTTACAACTACCGGAAGATGACACTCTTCGTCTTTGCGGTGTGGGCTGGCAAGACGGCGGCAGCGTAGTTGCGGGGATGCGGGCTCATGTCATCTTCATATCCGCTGACCTCATGCAGGACGATAAGACTGGGCACCTGACGCTCACATCCCCGAGATGGATGCTTGCAAGCCAGGCCATGGGTACACCGATGGCAGCTTCAGGGCACCTTACGCACTCATGTACCTAGGGCTTCTCGGCTCCGAAAGCTACAACCACGCCTGGTTGAGGAACAATGATGTTCGTGTTGTTGTGAGCAACACCTACGCTGGGGAAATGGAAAGACGTCAACATTGGGGTGACCAGCAGCACGGCAACAGGCCAAAACAAGAAGAAGAGGCACCTTTTTCCTTGCGCCGTCGCCGGAGACAAAGATGAAGAGCAGCAGTCGTGAGGGAAGCCGACGATCCTTTTTCTGTAGACAATCGATGAAAATGTGGTTACGGTTTTCTTATTGAAAACAACCGTTGCAAGTCAGCCGTTGTGGTGCCAGGCTGTTTTGGTGTGTAAAAAAGAGTGCGAACCCGATTCTGTGAATCACGGTCCTTTCACACGAAGGGTAGGCAAATATGGCGTGTTTCATCCGTACGTTGTGATGGATAAAATATAACAGACACCCGTAACTGACAACATGTGTCACATCTGAGTTAAGTATCCCAAGTTCGAAAATGTTAAAGAAGAAGATATCAAATGATGCTAGAAAATAAATTAGATGACGCTATGTAGTACATAATAAAAACACCTACCATATATTGGCCATCCCTCCAAATAATATGTCTGACTCCATAGCTGAATCGTCCAGGATGGGACAAGAAGCTGCAATGGAAAAAGCTAGCTTCTGGACCTTGGTGAGTGCCATGGAAAAAGCTAGCTTCTGGACCTCCTCGCTGGTAGGAATACTATCCAGGTTATGAAGAAAGCAAGCTTGGGTGGAATTGAAGGTACCTAGATATTGTGTAATACCCAGGGGTCTTGCACGTTAGAGGCAATAAGTAATTGAACGAAAACATTATGTACCATTTGATGAATATCCGTGGTTGAAGTGATCCAATCACCCTCGTTATTATTGAGACGAGTGATCTTGTTCCCGTGTCGTCTGGCCTTAATGTAGGAATTGAAAAATTTCGAGTTGCAGTCGCCCAACCTCAGCCAATTAATGTGGGCCTTTTGGCATAGGTCTACTTCCTCTTTGGAAGTGAGAGATTGGAATTCTTCTTGAAGTGGGATGGCTTTAAGTTCACATTCATGACCCCTGTGCAAGATGTAGAATGTTGTGCTTTATTCAGATCAATGAGAATTTTAGCTTTTCTCTTCTGGGTCTTCTTGGGGGAAGATGCGTCCCATTCATATGGAATTAGAGCCTCTCCTTCTTTCTGCTAGTAAGGTAGACATGGTGGTGGTCAGAATAGAGGCACGGTAGAATGGAGACACATGAATCATCATTCATATCTATCCACCGTTCATTAGCAATAATTCTGTCTAGGCGTTCATGTAGTGAACATCTTCTGAAGGCGATTACTGCTAATATTAAATGGTAGAATCCTAAAAACTCATTTGAAATCTTATTATTTATTTAGTTACCTATGTATTAATCTTATAGTTCTAAATCATGAGTAGGTTAATGTAGAACCATCAATATGTTGGGAATCACTCGTATAAAGTAATTATCCTAATTTAATATCATATGTGGCTTTCATATCATACATTACTAACACACAGTAACACAACTTCCAAAGTTTCATCATATATACACTCGTAACATCCCCTTCATATAGTACTCACACACGGAACAATTTTCAAACTTTCATCATATATGCGGTACATAAGAACTTACTATACCTCAACAACATAATTTACATTGATTAATTTAATATATTCAATATCTAGAATGCATAATATCCGAGCAGTCTAAATTTTATTCATCAACAAAGTATACTACTGAACCTCACTCATCCATTAATCCTAAATCATATAATTTAAATGCACATCATTGTAACGCATGGGCCCACTACCTTAGGCTCTAGTAGAGTTTCAGGAATGATGACTGGCCCCACACACCACCACTAGTCTTAACTGCGTCCATTTTCCTCACTGACGCACAAGCCGGAGTCAACTTCCCAATTGGTCCCGACGAATCACCCATCCTAGTACTACTCCAAGCTGAGCACGCCTAACTGTGGAGTTCTTTATTGATGGGATCCCGAAAAAGGAGGTTAACCTTGGTGATATGTGTAGACCAATCATTCCTTTTAAGATCATGGTATCCAAGGCCAACTATAGGGCCTCATAATATTTTCCCATTTCAGTGTAGACACAGAATGGCCCATGGGCACCCAGCTCCCGATCACGGAATATCAGGACAAGGGTGGCTACGTCAACCATGCACAACCCTTTCCAACATGTCTAGACCGCACGACTCAAGACTGTCGTGCCACATGCCTGTGTGGGCCCCAGCTACTGAAGGAGTTATGGCTCTAATACCATTTATAATGCATGGCCCACTGTCCTAGGCTCTACTAGAGTTTCAGGAATGATGATTGACCCCACTGACCACTACTAGCCTTAGTCACACACTTTTTCCTCACTCACGCGCAAACTGGGGTCAACTTCCTGACTGATCACCCATCCTAGTACTACTCAATGCTGAGCACACTTAGTTGTGGAGTTCTTTAGTGATGGGATCCTGAAAAAAGAAGTGCACTTTGGTGATATGGGTAGTCCAATCATTCCTTTTAAGATCATGTTATCCAAAGCCTCAAATCCTAAGACATTACAATCATCTGTTAAGTCGAAATCATACACATATCTAAAACCACAATACTTATAAACTTTATGTGACTTTCAAATGGGAGTGAAAAGTAAGTACTAGTGATACCATATATATTGGTATCATACCGAAACATATTATGTAAGACACATATGGCGAACGTTTTCTTTGCCTTCAAAAGAAAGCAAAAAGATAACAACTTTTTATACGCTGTGTTTTGGCAATGTGAAGTGAAATCATAAGGAAAAGCAGTCCATGTATACGAATGCAGACACTTACCGTGTAATACTAGTCAAAATGATACATCAAGGTATAAGAGACAGAGTTCCAAGCAAATTGCTTGTACGGTAACCCATTTAAATGCATGCCCCTGATTTAGTAGTCTGCCCCCCTGATTGGGCGAGAAGATGCTTATATGCTTAAGATGTTTATCAATGTACCAATCCCATTTCCCCGAGATTGAGAATATATTTATAATAACGATCTAAATATGTTGTAGATTGATTTGTATATAATTACAAAATTTGCCTAAAGGAACTCGCCCAGCCTGTCAGGCTGCGCGCATCTACTCCACAGTTTTCATTCCTTAGAACTACATATGGTCGACTCTTGTTGACTTCCGATCACCAGAGATATCATTAGCATGATGGCTTGCGTATTCCTTTCCCTTGTTTTGCTTCTCCACCGACTATCAAGGTGTTTGATAAGTTAGAAACATAGTCCGAATTTCCATCTAAATTTCATCCGGAATATTTTTGGGAGCGAGCCTAGCAAGTTACTCATTGTCCTTGTTTTATTTCCAGCATCGAAACTGTATGCTTCGATGCTCCGCACCCATTCTTTAACTTCCGGAGTTTGGTTCGTGTTGACCAACCAATATGTCATTTATAAATCATGGTAATGAGTTTTGGCTATGATGAAATAAATAATTTTTCCAACAAAATAAATATTGCAAAGATGAAAAGTTGTTCTAAATTAAATTCTTGAATGAAATTTACATTTACTACAAGAACAAAAGAACTTGGGAACACTGTGGAGTCTGGGACACTGATGCCCATGCGGTAGAAGAGGCCAAATGTCCTGGAGCCTGTGGACGTCACACATGTGCTCCACGCTGCCCTGGTTCTGGTTTTGTAACGACGCCGCTGCCGTTTGGCCGTCTTGGGCGGGGTTGATTCGGGAGAGGAGAGCGTCGGTGAAGTAACCTAGGAGCCTCTGCTCGACGGGATCAGAAGCTGCAGCCGGGTTGTAGTTGGTGGCGGCCAAAGCTTTCTTCACCTGGGATAGAACCGAGGACGCCTGCTCTATGTTCCCGTCAGCAATGGATGCAGTGGCCTCGGAGAGGAGCTGATGTCTGCTGAGGAGCCGGGGACGGTGGTTGGGTCGATGAGAAACTTGAGGAGGCAGAGGAAGATGGTGTCGACGACAAAAGCGGGGTCTTGTTCCGCTTCTGCTGCTGCTGCTGATGCTCTTGATGCTGGAAAGGGGAAAGGGGCGGTGGCGTAGCCGCCGCGGTAGTCGACGCGGAGGTGGTGACGGAGGCCCACGCCGACACTGATGGTTGGGAGTCGACGCGGAGGTGGCGACGGAGGCGCACACTATCTGGAGCGGCGTGGAGTGTCTGGAGCTCTTCCACCTTGGTGATGGCTAGGTGGAGCTCACGACTTTGATGGCTTGTTGTAGATTGATTTGTAAAGTACAAAATTTGCCTAAAGGAACTCTTGTTGACTTCCGATCACCAGCGATATCATTAGCATGATGGCTTGCGTATTCCTTTCCCTTGTTTTGCTTCTCCACCGACTATCAAGGTGTTTGATAAGTTAGAAACATAGTCCGAATTGCCATCTAAATTTCATCCGGAATATTTTTGGGAGCGAGCCTAGCAAGTTACTCATTGTCCTTGTTTTATTTCTAGCATCGAAACTGTATGCTTCGATGCTCCGCACCCATTCTTTAACTTCCGGAGTTTGGTTCGTGTTGACCAACCAATATGTCATTTACAAATCATGGTAATGAGTTTTGGCTACGATGAAATAAATAATTTTTCCAACAAAATAAATATTGCAAAGATGAAAAGTTGTTCTAAATTAAATTCTTGAATGAAATTTACATTTACTACAAGAACAAAAGAACTTGGGAAGACTGTGGAGTCCGGGACACTGATGCCCATGCGGTAGAAGAGGCCAAATGTCCTGGAGCCTGTGGACGTCACACATGTGCTCCACGCTGCCCTGGTTCTGGTTTTGTAACGACGTCGCTGCCGTTTGGCCGTCTTGGGCGGGGTTGATTCGGGAGAGGAGCGCGTCGGTGAAGTAACCTAGGAGCCTCTGCTCGACGGGATCGGAACAAAAAGTTGTTCTAGATTAAATTCTTGAATGAAATTTACATTTACTTGGAGAAAAAAGAAAGCGAGAACTCGCCGTTTGGATTTGTAGGAGTTTGATTCATGTTGACGAGCCAATATGTCATTCACACATCACGCTAATGAGTTTGGCACGTGTTGATCAGCCAATATGTCATCACGCTAATCACGGAGGAACTTGGGATTGGTTCGGGAGAGGAGCACGTCGGCGAAGTAACCTAGGAGCCTCTGCTCGACGGGATCGGAAGCTGCAGCCGGGTTGTTGGTGGTGGCTTTCTTCACCTGGGATAGAACTGAGGACGCCTGCTCTATGTTCCCGTCAGCGATGGCTGCGGCGGCCTCGGAAAGGAGCTGATCGGCGGAGGAGCCGGAGACACTGGCTGCGCCGATGAGAAACTTGAGGAGGCGGAGGAAGATGGTGTCGACGGCGAAAGTGGGGACTTGTTCTGCCGCTGCTGCTGATGCTTTTGATATTGCAAAGGGAAAGGGGGCGGTGGCGTAGGCGGCGCGGGAGTGGACCGGGAGGCTGTGACGGAGGCGCACGCCGACATGGACGGTTGGGACGGATGAGGCGAAGGAACCGTCATGGCGAGTATGTCCTCCATGGTCCCGCTCCAGTCGATGTGCCCGCTGGCCGCTGCCTCGGATCCGGACGCGTTGGCCGGTTCCGACATCGAGAACAAGTCGTCGTCTAGATTTACTAAAAAAATCCAATTAGTTCACCTGTTAAATATGGAGACACTGTCTAGTTCGTGCTGCGATGGCGCTGTTCCGGTGGAGTTGCATAGCGGCGTGGAGTTTCTGGAGCTCTGTGGATCTCGCATCCACTGGAAAGACCGAAGAATGCATATTTGTTATCCAGGCGGGGAAAGGAGAAAAATCAAACTCTAGCAAATAGAAGGGTTAGGGACAAACAGAGGACCGACATGGAAGATGGCGAGACTGTAACTGCAGAGCACATGGCGCTCGTCAGTGTTGCCATTTTGACATGTTGAAATACAGTATTTCCTTCCCCATAATAGGGTAGATGACCTGTATCACATGCTTCCAATATTTCCTGCTCTGTTTCGTCTCTGCAGTCAGCTTCGAAATCTGCAAACGTCAACTACGCCCAAATAGGATTCCTTATCATAATCGTGGACTTTAAGAAAAACAAAACTGGCGACTTTTATCCAAATCATGGACTTTAAGAGAGACAAAACTGACGACTGCTTCTTTCATTTCAGCATCAAAGGACACTGGCTCTTGGCAATACCATTCTAAGTGCGTCAATGACTTGCTACCGTGGAGATAGAGAAGCCAGCCCTTTAATTGTTCTGCGGTTTTACAATCTAAATTAACCGACTTTAATTGTTGCAGCTGCTGCTGTATGTTTGGTTGATTTGTACCCAACAGTTGCATGAAGTGGTTACCACGGTCTAATATTGTTAGACGATTTGTGTAATGAGTTGGGTAGTTTTTGTAGGTAGGCCAACTTTGTGAAGAGTATCTTGGATGAAACTCCATTCCATCCAGTCAAAAGCTTAGAAAGCTCAATTTTAATCCCCATCCATTTCTTCTTACCAAACTTGTACCCCCATTGAGTGTACTACTTCTTGAACAAGAAACACATTGTCCCCAATGTTACATCCATGGATAAAGCTCGATTGTAAGGGTGCAATCCATCATTAAGAAGAGGTTTGATTTGCTCCACCAATATCTTAGAGATGAGTTCAAAACAGGAGTTGTTCAAAGACATAGACCTGAAGTCACTGTAGCGTTGGGGGAATACGACCTTTAGAATTAAAACCATGTTGGAATTTGCTAGCTTGCTGTCAATCTGCCCATACTGGAAGGTTTCAGTCACCATCTTTATGATAGAGGGTGCCACATGAGACCAATTGTTGTGGAGAAATTCATTGTACACACTGTCAGTCCTGGGGGCCTTGGTGGGTGCCATGGAAAAATCTAGCTTCCGGACCTCCTCGCTGGTAGGAATACTGTCCTGGTTATGAAGAAAGCAAGCTTGGGTGGAATCGAAGGTACCTAGATATTGTGTAATACCCAGGGGTCTTGCATGTTAGTGGCAATAAGTAATTGAACAAAAATATTACGTACCATTTGATGAATATCTGTGGTTGAAGTGATCCAATCACCCTCGTTATTATTGAGACGAGTGATCTTGTTCCTGTGTTGTCTAGCCTTAATGTAGAAATTGAAAAATTTTGAGTTGCAGTCGCCCAACCTCAGCCACTTAATGTGGGCCTTTTGGCATAGGTCTACTTCCTCTTTAGTGATGGGATCCCGAAAAAGGAGGTGCACCTTGGTGATATGGTTAGTCCAATCATTCCTTTTAAGATCATGGTATCCAAGGCCAACTATAGGGCCTCATAATATTTTCCCATTTCAGTGTAGACACATAATGGCCCATGGGAACCCAGCTCCCGATCACGGAATACCAGGACAAGGGTGGCTACGTCAACCATGGACAACCCTTTCCAACATGTCTAGACCGCACGACTCAAGACTAGCATACCACATGCCCATGTGGGCCCCACCTACTGAAGGGGTTATGGCTCTGATACCATTTGTAATGCATGGGCCCACTGTCCTAGGCTCTAGTAGAGTTTCAGGATTGATGATTCACCCCACTGACCACTACTAGCCTTAATCACACACTTTTTCCTCACTCACGCGCAAACTGGGGTCAACTTCCCGACTGATCACCCATCCTAGTACTACTCAATGCTGAGCACGCTTAATTGTGGAGTTCTTTAGTGATGGGATCCCAAAAAAAGAGGTGCACTTTGGTGATAAGGGTAGTCCAATCATTCCTTTTATGATCATGTTATCCAAGGCCTCAAATCCTAACACGTTACAATCATCTGTTAAGTCTAAATCATACACATATCTAAAACCACAATACTTATAAATTTTATGTGACTTTCAAATGGGAGTGAAAAGTAAGTACTAGTGATACCATATATATTGGTATCATACCGAAACATATTATGTAAGACACATGGCGAACGTTTTCTTTGCCTTCAAAAGAAAGCAAAAAGATAACAACTTTTTATACGCTGTGTTTTTGGCAATGTGAAGTGAAATCATGAGGAAAAGCAGTCCATGTATACGAATGCAGACACTTACCATTTAATACTAGTCAAAATGATACATCAGGGTATAAGAGACAGAGTTCCAAGCAAATTGCTTGTACGGTAACCCATTTAAATGCATGTCCCTGATTTAGTAGTCTGCCCCCCTGATTGGGCGAGAAGATGCTTATATGCTTAAGATGTTTATCAATGTACCAATCCCATTTTCCCGAGATTGAGAATATATTTATAATTACGATCAAAATATGTTGTAGATTGATTTGTATATAAGTACAAAATTTGCCTAAAGGAACTCGCCCAGCCTGTCAAGCTACGCGCATCTACTCCACAGTTTTCATTCCTTAGAACTACATATGGTCGACTCTTGTTGACTTCCGATCACCAGAGATATCATTAGCATGATGGCTTGCGTATTCCTTTCCCTTGTTTTGCTTCTCCACCGACTATCAAGGTGTTTGATAAGTTAGAAACATAGTCCGAATTGCCACTTTGGGATTCTCTAACCCTTAATCTGAACCGTGTCATTCTCGAGTTCCGTATGGCAGCAAGAACAGGGAGATTACACATCTAAATTTCATTCGGAATATTTTTGGGAGCGAGCCTAGCAAGTTACTCGCTGTCCTTGTGTATTTCCAGCATCGAAACTGTATGCTTCGATGCTCCACAGGAGAGTTCGCAGATGGGCCGAAATGGTGCACTATCTACAAAAATGGGTCCGACTATGACCAAAAAGTGTTGTAGCTAAGAAAAACGATTTTGAGTTAATAATATGCGGTGGTGGAGTCTACAGTCTACATATCCACGATGCACATCTTTATTTGTAGTTACACAAACCTCTCGACGTACTGGTGTCCTAATGTGTTTGGAGCTCAAGACGTGTGCTGCAGCCGGTGAACTTTATTAGCTAAGGCAGCTGTTAATTTGTAAAACAATTATAAATATATCAAACAGACAAACCGAGTGCTATTGTACTAAGTGCAAATCAATTAGAAAAAATAGAAATTTAGTCGCCCAAAGAACTAATGATACTCGACTAATGGGATGCTTTAAAACCCTTGAAAAACAACGCTTTCCATGTAAAGCTCGAACATCCCGATGGAAAAGCTATTGTGGGGGTGTCCGTCGGTCAATAACGGTACTTATGCTACAGGTTAGACGGCTACGATGAAAAGATACTCTAGATTAAATTTTTGAATGAAAATTTGATGATACAAATATGGCTATGCTGAAAAGATGCTCTAGACTAAAATAACATAGCTAAGATGAAAAGTTGTTCTAGATTAAATACTTGAATGAAATTTACATTTACTTAAAAAGAAAGAAAAAAGAACTCACCGTTTAGATTTTCAGGCAGCCACTCCGCACCCATTCTTTAACTTCCGGAGTTTGGCTCGTGTTGACTAACCAATATGTCATTTACACATCATGCTAATGAGTTTTGGCTACGATGAAATAAATAATTTTCCCGACAAAATAAATATTTCTAAGATGAAAAGTTGTTCTAGATTAAATTCTTGAATGAAATTTATATTTACTACAAGAAGAAAGAACTTGGGAACACTATAGAGTCCGGGACACTGATGCTCTAGACGTTACACATGTGCTCCACGCTGCAGAGGTCCGGGACGGGGGACTGGCCCTGGTTCTGGTTTTGTAACGACGCCGCTGTCGTTTGGCCGTCTTCAGCGGGGTTGATTCGGGAGAGGAGCGCGGCGAAGTAACCTAGGAGCCTCTGCTCGACGGGATCGGAAGCTGCAGCCGGGTTGTTGTTTGTGGCAGCCAAAGCTTTCTTCACCTCGGATAGAAGCGAGGATGTCTGCTCTATGTTCCCGTCAGTGATGGCTGCGGCGGCCTCAGAGAGGAGCTGCTGAGGAGCCGGGGACGGTGGCTGCGCCGATGAGGAACTTGAGGAGGCGGAGGATAATGGTGTCGACGGCGAAAGCGGGGACTTGTTCCGCTTCTGTTGCTGTTGCTGATGCTCTTGATGCTGGAAAGGGGAAGGGAGCGGTGGCGTAGCCGCCGTGGGAGTTGACGCAGAGGTGGCGCGGAGGTGGAGATGGAGGCCCACGCCGAAGGATGGTTGGGAGTCGACGCGGAGGTGGTGATGGAGCCATGGAGGCGCACACTGTCTAGTTCTTGCTGGGATAGCACCATTCCGGTGGAGTTGCAGAGCGGCGTGGAGTGTCTGGAGCTCTTCCACCTTGGTGATGGCTACGTGGAGCTCACGCCTTTGTGCCAAGGATAATTGTGGATCTCGCCTCCATTGGAAAGGCCGGAGAATGCATTTTTGTTTTCCAGGCGGGGAATGGAGAAAAATCAAAACTGAGGACCGGCATGGAAGATGGCCGGAAGTATATGGTTACCGTGTTGAATGCGGTGGTGGAGTGTCGTGATTACAAAGAGTAGGCGGAGCCGGAAGGGTAAAACAGTATGGAAGGGGAAGGGAAAGTCGTTAACTAGTCTTGGAGAGGAAAAAGAGGGCGAAATAGGAATAGGCGGACTTATCTAGGTGGTATCATACGATGGACTTACCTGCTCTGTTTTGTCTCTTCCCTTCAGCGATGGCTCCGGCGGCCTCGGAGAGGAGCTGCTGCTTCGGGATCGGCGGAGGAGCCGGGGACACTGACTGCGCCGAGGAGAAACTTGAGGAGGCGGAGGAAGATGGTGTTGAAGGCGAAAGCGAGGACTTGTTCTGCTGCTGCTGCTGCAAAGGGGAAGGGGGCGGTGGCGTAGCCTCCATGGAAGTCGAGGCATATATATTGGTATCATACCGAAACATATTATGTAAGACACATATGGCGAACGTTTTCTTTGCCTTCAAAAGAAAGCAAAAAGATAACAACTTTTTATACGCTGTGTTTTGGCAATGTGAAGTGAAATCATGAGGAAAAGCAGTCCATGTATACGAATGCAGACACTTACCGTGTAATACTAGTCAAAATGATACATCAAGGTCTAAGAGACAGAGTTCCAAGCAAATTGCATGTACGGTAACCCATTTAAATGCATGCCCCTGATTTAGTAGTCTGCCCCCCTGATTGGGCGAGAAGATGCTTATATCCTTAAGATGTTTATCAATGTACCAATACCATTTCCCCGAGATTGAGAATATATTTATAATAACGATCTAAATATGTTGTAGATTGATTTGTATATAAGTACAAAATTTGCCTAAAAGAACTCGCCCAGCCTATCAAGCTGCGCGCATCTACTCCACAGTTTTCATTCCTTAGAACTACATATGGTCGACTCTTGTTGACTTCCGATCACCAGAGATATCATTAGCATGATGGCTTGCGTATTCCTTTCCCTTGTTTTGCTTCTCCACCGACTATCAAGGTGTTTGATAAGTTAGAAACATAGTCCGAATTTCCATCTAAATTTCATCTGGAATATTTTTGGGAGCGAGCCTAGCAAGTTACTCACTATCCTTGTTTTATTTCCAGCATCGAAACTGTATGCTTCGATGCTCCGCACCCATTCTTTAACTTCCGGAGTTTGGTTCGTGTTGACCAACCAATATGTCATTTACAAATCATGGTAATGAGTTTTGGCTACGATGAAATAAATAATTTTTCCAACAAAATAAATATTGCAAAGATGAAAAGTTGTTCTATATTAAATTCTTGAATGAAATTTACATTTACTACAAGAACAAAAGAACTTGGGAACACTGTGGAGTCCGGGACACTGATGCCCATGCGGTAGAAGAGGCCAAATGTCCTGGAGCCTGTGGACGTCACACATGTGCTCCACGCTGCCCTGGTTCTGGTTTTGTAACGACGCCGCTGCCGTTTGGCCGTCTTGGGCGGGGTTGATTCGGGAGAGGAGCGCGTCGGTGAAGTAACCTAGGAGCCTCTGCTCAACGGGATCGGAAGCTGCAGCCGGGTTGTAGTTGGTGGCGGCCAAAGCTTTCTTCACCTGGGATAGAACCGAGGATGCCTGCTCTATGTTCCCGTCAGCAATGGCTGCGGTGGTCTCGGAGAGGAGCTGCTGTTTGCTGAGGACCCGGGGACGGTGGTTGGGTCGATGAGAAACTTGAGGAGGCAGAGGAAGATGGTGTCGACGGTGAAAGCGGGGACTTGTTCCGCATCTGCTGCTGCTGCTGATGCTCTTGATGCTGGAAAGGGGAAAGGGGCGGTGGCGTAGCCGCCGCGGGAGTCGACGCGGAGGTGGTGACGGAGGCCCACGCCGACACGGATGGTTGGGAGTCGACGTGGAGGTGGCGACGGAGGCGCACACTGTCTGGAGCGGCGTGGAGTGTCTGGAGCTCTTCCACCTTGGTGATGGCTAGGTGGAGCTCACGCCTTTGATGGCTTGTTGTAGATTGATTTGTAAAGTACAAAATTTGCCTAAAGGAACTCTTGTTGACTTCCGATCACCAGCGATATCATTAGCATGATGGCTTGCGTATTCCTTTCCCTTGTTTTGCTTCTCCACCGACTATCAAGGTGTTTGATAAGTTAGAAACATAGTCCGAATTGCCATCTAAATTTCATCCGGAATATTTTTGGGAGCGAGCCTAGCAAGTTACTCACTGTCCTTGTTTTATTTCCAGCATCGAAACTGTATGCTTCGATGCTCCACACCCATTCTTTAACTTCCGGAGTTTGGTTCGTGTTGACCAACCAATATGTCATTTACAAATCATGGTAATGAGTTTTGGCTACGATGAAATAAATAATTTTTCCAACAAAATAAATATTGCAAAGATGAGAAGTTGTTCTAAATTAAATTCTTGAATGAAATTTACATTTACTACAAGAACAAAAGAACTTGGGAACACTGTGGAATCCGGGACACTGATGCCCATGCGGTAGAAGAGGCCAAATGTCGTGGAGCCTGTGGACGTCACACATGTGCTCCACGCTGCCCTGGTTCTGGTTTTGTAACGACGCCGCTGCCGTTTGGCCGTCTTGGGCGGGGTTGATTCGGAAGAGGAGCGCGTCGGTGAAGTAACCTAGGAGCCTCTGCTCGACGGGATCGGAAGCTGCATCCGGGTTGTAGTTGGTGGCGGCCAAAGCTTTTTTCACCTGGGATAGAACCGAGGACGCCTGCTCTATGTTCCCGTCAGCAATGGCTGCGGTGGCCTCGGAGAGGAGCTGCTGTCTGCTGAGGAGCCGGGGACGGTGGTTGGGTCGATGAGAAACTTGAGGAGGTAGAGGAAGATGGTGTCGACGGCGAAAGCGGGGACTTGTTCCGCTTCTGCTGTTGATGCTCTTGATGCTGGAAAGGGGAAAGGGGCGGTGGCGTAGCCGCCGCGGGAGTCGACGCGGAGGTGGTGACGGAGGCCCACGCCGACACGGATGGTTGGGAGTCGACGCGGAGGTGGCGACGGAGGCGCACACTGTCTGGAGCGGCGTGGAGTGTCTGGAGCTCTTCCACCTTTGTGATGGCTAGGTGGAGCTCACGCCTTTGATGGCTTGTTGTAGATTGATTTGTAAAGTACAAAATTTGCCTAAAGGAACTCTTGTTGACTTCCGATCACCAGCGATATCATTAGCATGATGGCTTGCGTATTCCTTTCCCTTGTTTTGCTTCTCCACCGACTATCAAGGTGTTTGATAAGTTAGAAACATAGTCCGAATTTCCATCTAAATTTCATCCGAAATATTTTTGGGAGCGAGCCTAGCAAGTTACTCACTGTCCTTGTTTTATTTCCAGCATCGAAACTGTATGCTTCGATGCTCCGCACCCATTCTTTAACTTCCGGAGTTTGGTTCGTGTTAACCAACCAATATGTCATTTACAAATCATGGTAATGAGTTTTGGCTACGATGAAATAAATATTTTTTCCAACAAAATAAATATTGCAAAGATGAAAAGTTGTTCTAAATTAAATTCTTGAATGAAATTTACATTTACTACAAGAACAAAAGAACTTGGGAACACTGTGGAGTTCGGGACACTGATGCCCATGCGGTAGAAGAGGCCAAATGTCCTGGAGCCTGTGGACGTCACACATGTGCTCTACGCTGCCCTGGTTCTGGTTTTGTAACGACGCCGCTGCCGTTTGGCCGTCTTAGGCGGGGTTGATTCGGGAGAGGAGCGCGTCGGTGAAGTAACCTAGGAGCCTCTGCTCGACGGGATCGGAAGCTGCAGCCAGGTTGTAGTTGGTGGCGGCCAAAGCTTTCTTCACCTGGGATAGAACCGAGGACGCCTGCTCTATGTTCCCGTCAGCAATGGCTGCGGTGGCCTCGGAGAGGAGCTGCTGTCTGCTGAGGAGCCGGGGACGGTGTTTGGGTCGATGAGAAACTTGAGGAGGCAGAGGAAGATGGTGTCGACGGCGAAAGCGGGGTCTTGTTCCGCTTCTGCTGCTGCTGTTGATGCTCTTGATGCTGGAAAGGGGAAACGGGCGGTGGCGTAGCCGCCGCGGGACTCGACGCGGAGGTGGTGACGGAGGCCCACGCCGACACGGATGGTTGGGAGTCGACGCGGAGGTGGCGACGGAGGCGCACACTGTCTGGAGCGGCGTGGAGTGTCTGGAGCTCTTCCACCTTGGTGATGGCTAGGTGGAGCTCACGCCTTTGAGCCGAGGATAACTGTGGATCTCGCCTCCACTTGAAAGGCCGGAGAATGCATATTTGTTTTCCAGACGGGGAATGGAGAAAAATATAAAAAATCAAAAAGATGGCCGGAAGTATATGGATACCGTGTTGGATGCGGCGGTGGAGTATCGTGATTAGAAAAAAGGAGGCGGAGCCGGAACTTGGAAGGGTAAAGCAGGATGGAAAGTCGTTAACGAGTCGTGGAGAGGAAAAAGAGGGCGGAATAGGAATAGGCGGACTTACCTGCTCTGTTTCGTCTCTGCCGTCAGCTTTTCTCGTGGACTGTAAGAGAGACAAAGCTGGCGACTGCTGCTTTCATTTCAGCATCAAAGTAAACGGGCTCTTTGCAATGCCATTTTAAGTGCGTCAATGACTTGCTACCGTAGAGATGGAAAAGCCAGCCCTTTAATTGTTCTGCAGTTGCGCAAGATAAAATAGCCGACTTTAATTGTTGCAGCTGCTGCTGTATGTTTGGTTGATTTGTACCCGACGGTGGCATCAAGAGTTTATTATAGTCCACTATTGTTAGACGAGTCAGGTTTGTAAGGCTTTGCAGAATTTTGCTCGAGACATTTATTGTATGCACATGCACCCAATAATCATCTCGTATATTTAATTCCTTGAGCGATGATGGCAGGCCTCCACTAGTACCTTCCGTCAACAAGTCTGCCAATAACAACGAAGAATCATTAACATACAACACTTCAAGAGAATGGAGCTCACTAAAACCTTGAAACCCCTGTTGTATTCGCATCTCTGGACAATATTCAAACACTAACCGCTTTATTCTGCTAAAACCTTTTGTGCGAATAAATGTTAATTCATAACAGTAGTCGAAACAAAGATATCGAACAAGTATTAATTTTTCCATCCATTCTGGACAGTTCTTGCCACGGTATCTGCTAATTCTTAAAATAGCAACCTTTGGTCCCGGTTCCAAACCATCAAGAATCTTTTCATCGTTAACTCCCACTGGGCCACCACTCCAGTCTAGGGTCAACTTCGTTAAGTCATGCATCTTATTTAATTTAGCCCGCAACGCTTGCTCTTTACTTTTTACCTTATATAATTTTTCAATTGATAGTTCTCGCATCTCTTTCATGACGTGTAATTCTTCCAGTCCATACCGACTTGATGCGCGACATTTCAATTCTCGGAGTGAACGAAAATTTTGAATCGGAAATTTTCTCACAGAATATACATAACGACCAGCTAATCGTTGGATTTGATACAAATTTAATAGTGAGCTAGGCCAATTTATAATGTCATTACCACTTAAGTTTATGTAACGCAAGTGATTAGCTTTTAAAAATGGAATCTTGAGCTTATAACCGGACCTTATATTTAATATCCTCAAGAACTTCAATTTCGAGAATAAGATTTGCAGTAAGGTATGTATACGATCAGGCCAGCAAATCGTGATTTCTAATATCACGGTACGTAAATTATTTACATAGTCAAAGAAGAGATCCCCAATCCAATTTATATCATGAATAAAAAATGACAAATGTCGTACTGACGAAGGTATCTGTAGTAATCTACATGTATCTTGTATCATCATTGAGTCATTTGTAGAAACCATCTTGGCCAGATCATGGATCAAATCATGCATAGTGAAACTTCGATCATCCTCAAAATTAAATGTCTTGAATTGAAAATATCCAATTCACCTTCAAAACTGAGGATATCGGATTGAAACATACTTCTATCAAGTAATTCATCCACATACTCATCCCCTATTTCTTCCATGGATATCCCTGTGTCTTGTTTATGGATGTAACCAAGTGCAACCCACATGTGGACAATTTCTCTTCTTTTATATTTATAATCTTTAGGATACAAGGCGCAGAATGCAAAACATGGCTTCAAGTGTTCCGGCAGATGTTGGTAACTCAATCTTAGAGCGGGCATGATGTCATTTTCGTTTTGTGTCAACGACCATAATTCACTTTTCAAGATATAGTCCCAATATTCTTCACTGAGATTTGATCTCAAGATACGTCCAACTGTCTTGGCGGCTAAAGGTGAGCCCATGAGCTTCTTTGCAATATCATTACTCATCTTCTCAAGTTCTGGTGGATATTTATCCATGTTGCCAAAAGCACATTTATTAAATAAAGGCAAAAATACATCTTCTTCCAAACTTTGCAACATAATCTTCTTAGAGGAAGACATTGCATTTGCTACAAAATCACTTCTAGTAGTTACTAGAATTTTTCTTCTCTCGTATCCAGGTTCAATCTTGAAAAGCTTTTGTACTCTTTCCCATTTACTACTATCTTCATTCCACACATCATCTAACACTAACAAATATGTTTTCTCTTTTAGCTCATCTTTCAAGCGTTTTTCAAGGATATCAAGATTCTCTTTTCTTATCTTATTTACATATTTATCTTTTGTCTCTTTGTCTTTGTTATTTTCATCTTTTTCTTTCATATAATATATATATTCCAAGATTTCAAGTATGATTCTCTGTTCTGAGAAATCATCAGACACACAAATCCAAATCCTCAAATCAAAGCAGTTCTTAATTTTCTCGTCATTGTAGACCATTTGAGCTAATGTTGTTTTCCCAATGCCACCCATACCGACAATATGAAGGACTGATACTTTTTTAGTACTCAGATTTACATCATGATCATTGTTGACGGTTAGAGTATTATCTATAAAGTAGTCAACAATGGCATCTCGAATAAGATCCCTACAATATATTTCAATTTCATCTTCAAAATAGGATGTTGTTATCCTCCCTTGTGAATAAGTTGTATAATCTATGGTAGATCTAAACCGATCTTCTACAACCTCAAGTTTGAAATATGTTGCCAAATTCAAAAGGTTGTTCAGTCTATCTTGAATCCCATTAATATTTTCAACAATATCATCCTCAAATTTTTTATTAGCACCGTACTTATGAAGATACCTAGCAACATAACCTTCTTTCTCGATGATTGATTTCAGTTGATCATATTCAAGCATATCAAGAACATCATCTGCATCATATGTAGCCTCTTGAAGGCTTGCCACCCAAGCTTGTATTCCTCTATTATCATTGTAATGTGCCCTCTTCTCAACATCAATAACCATTGTTTTTATGATTGATAAAGTATCTTGAAGCTTTTTAAGAGCATTACTATGTTTTGACTGGGAATTATTGTGTGCCCTTTCAATAACTCTTTTAATTACCAAGTTAATCAAGCCGGATAAAATAGAAGTACCGCCTGTGACTACCACTTTAGCCATTGTAATAGATGTCAATCAGATAATTAAACGAAAGCCCCTCCAAATCCTATGAAAGATAAGATTCTATCTTACAAAAAATGAGGCCATGTATTAATATTATTGTGAATATTATAATCTTACGTATCAACTATAGAAAGAAGACAAGACTTTACATTAAATTCAATACTAAAGAAGATAAAGCATAAACTGTCTTGCCCACACTCTTCTTATCTCTGATTTAAAAGTTTGTTTAGAAGAAGATTTCATGATATATAGATACTAATAGATATAAAAGAAAATGTGATGGATTCTAAGATCATGCAAAGACGAGGTATACCTTAAAGATAAGGTTTGTCTACGAGAATATTTAGTGCTATATAGATACTAACACACATAAAAGAAAATGTGTTGGATTCCATTTACATGCACATAGGAGGTATACCTTATAGATACGATTTAGACCGTTATGTAGATGGATCCTGTTTTGTACATATGGGTCAATTTTAAGGAGGATCACAAAACTTTTTTTTGTTTTCAAAAGGCTTGAAGGATATCTATATGTGAATGATCCACATCTATAGAGAAGTGTAAACTATTTAATTGTTTTTCTTTCATGAGTAGGGTAGGATGAATAAATGTACCCCATGGATTATTTAAGAAAAGAGAAGAAATTAACAAATGAATAAATATTTAGAGATCAATATAATATATGACAAACTATATTTTGTGTGTGTCATATCCCTTATTTCCAAAAATGTCCATACCACTATCACAATAAAGACTAGACATAACTAGTTTGGTTACCTAGATTTACCTCCGCATCTAAGACAAATACACATACTCCTCAAGATTGTGATTTAGTCAAGAAATATGTGAAACTAATGCATTACTCCTAATTGCTTGTTGTATTTTGATTTGAGTGATGATGATATAAACATGATTCATATTGGTTGACATATTGATACTAATAACCACCAAGATTTATCCTCTATCAATCAAACTATCAATTATTACAACGCCCGGCTAATCAAACTTATAATTCTACTAGACAACATTTTTTTCAGAATCTTGTGAAAAAATACTCGTACCCCTATTTTCTCATGAAGTATCTTGGTTGTTATATGAAAAAATCATGTATCAAGTTTTCTTCGTTACCCAATGGACGACTTAAATGATCTCATATATGAAATAAGAAAAACAATAGGTATTCATATCCTAACTGTTATAGAGCCAAAAAGGCTCGCAAATTCATAATTTGCAGCACTGAATGACTGAAAACTAAAGAGTCTTCAACAATCAGGAGAATAATAAAGAAGGATCATTAAAAAGTGAAGTACAAGGAAGGAATACATATTGACGTTGAAGATATTGATAAAAAATTGTCTAAAATGAATTAGTTTATGTATAACAATCACATCATAATTTTGTTAATGTAACTCAACAGTTGGGTAACTTTATAATGTAATTTTGATTATACACACATGTAATATGTTGATTATAGTATTTTGGTACATTTACTCAACTATACTATAATATTAATGATGGAAAAACAACAAGAAACTTGCATACTAGTTTTTTTGTGTTCCAATCATTAAGGGTAAATGCCTTATGGATACTAAAGAAAATGAAATATTATTAAATATGATATATGTAATGTTAACATGAATTTATCACAATATTGCTAAACATGAACTACTAAGAGCCCACCTAGATAACACAATAAGAATTAAGAAAATTGTCAACCTTGCACTAATGAGAAGCAAGCCCAAATTTCCTTAAGATTCAAAATAGTGGATGTATTTTTAGTCCCCTTTTAATATGGACATGGACACTTTTTATCAATTAGAAATAATCAATTTGGAAAATAAATATTGTGTTATCATTTTTTATCAATACTCTAGTATGCATGGGTCCAACTCTTAGTTACAAAACGTAACTCTATAGTGATATTCACCAAGTTTTTCCCAACTTTGGGAAATACACACTCAACTATGATCAATACCATTACCTATTTCCATGGTGGAAAATTATCAATGGAAGAGACAAATTATATTTTGAATACATGGGAATGAAAATAATTTGCCATATTTTAGAACTTCCCAAAAATCCTTGTAGGAATAAGAGATATCTAAAAATGATGTGGGTGGTGCTCATGGTACACAATATCGATAACTTCAAGACACACCATTAAGAAATGGGAAGTGTGACACTCTTGTCTAGGTTTAGCTATTAAACCTACTTTGTTTGATCTTATTCGATTTTGTTATGCAAATTTGATTTTTGTACATGCTTTAAAATGATTATTTCTTATTTTTTATGCTAAAATTGTGAGCCTGGGACCAGACTTAATTCTTTTTTAATAGAATGTGATTATATATGCTGAGCCATCTGAGATGTTTCATGCATTTGTTCTTATACTTCCATAAAGTTTGATGATCACATTATTCTTTGACAACATTTTATTGAGTTTTGTTAGCCATTTATTTAAATTATGTCTTTAGAAATACCTTTAAAGTTAAGTAGGTAAACCCTGAAGGTGAATGCTACATGTTCAGACATGTGGACAAATGATCAGCACATTCTTCAAGTTACCCTAGTGAGCCTAATATCAAATTTATATCTTGTTGATAGAATGTGGTTATATATGTTGAGCCTATTTGAGAGGTTTCATGCTGTTGTTATTATGCTTCTATGGAGTTTACTAATATTACTGTGTATTTATAGAGTTTAATCAGATTTTTTTGGGTGAGATGGGTTACTTATCCTTTTTCGTCTCACCTTTAGAGTTTAATAAGGTTGATAAGGGCATGAAGCATTACAAGTTTATTAATGCATATGCTTAGGAAGTGTGCATGGACATCATAGACTTAGGAATAGAATTCAATGCATATTGAGGATGATGATATGATATGTGGACAATTATGGTCGGCAGAGTCAACCATTTGGTGTTCTTTTACCCATATTTTTGCATTCTCTAGCCATGTGAAGTTCCTTCTTATTTTGTATATGAGTGATAGAATATAAAGTAATATGGTTAGACCACAACATGGTCCTATGCTCAACATCATGTAATTAATATATTCAAACTGGTGTTCAAAACTATGAATATAATTCTTTGAACATACTTCTATGAAATTAATTCAGTACTCCTCCCCTATTTCTTCCATTGATATCCCTACCTATTGTTACAGGATGTAACCAATGGTGATCCACACATGTACAACTTTTTTCTTGATATATGTATAATCTTTAGGATACAAGGGTAAAAATATATCACACGACATCAAGCGTTTCGAAAAATTTTGGTAACATAAACTTAGAGTTAGCATAATTTCATACTCTTTTTGTAGCAACATCTATAGTCTTCTACTCAATATATATTGACATGATTTTAAGATTGAACTAACCATCTTTATTATCCCAAGGTGAGCCCACTATAATTTATTCAATTTTCTTACCAATCTTTTTATGTTGTAGTAGACAATAATATTGTGACAAGTGTGCATGTTTTGAATAAATGGCAAAAGGCAACTTGTTTCTTGACATCTAACATAATCAGCTTTATGTAAGACATTGTGTGTACTGCTACTTTACTTCTACTAGTTACCAAAAAATTTCTCCCCTCATTTCCATCTTCAACTTGAAGAACTTTTCAAGTTTGTCCATTTCCACTTGTCTTCATTCCACATCATCTAAAACGATCATATATTTTCTCTTTCAGTTTGTCTAAGAAACATTGTGATTGCTTACAAATATTCTCATAATTTTATATATTACATTTTCCCTTCGTTTGCAAAGAAATAGATTCCAAGATTTGACCTATGACTGTGTGTTCATTAAAATCATGTGATGTACAAATCTATGTCATCAATTCAATTCTTGATTTCTTACCATTGTAGACCACTTGAGCTAATGTGTTATTCTTGATACCACCCATACAAAATTCATAAAGTATTGGAAATTTGTATCATGCTCACGTGTGGTGGTTTTGATTTTATCAATAAGGTAGTAAACAATTTCATCTTGAATAAGATCTCTACCATATATTTTGATTTTCTTTCTTTTAAAATGTGATGTTATTCATTTTTAGTGACTGAGAAAATGCACCCACTACCAAAGAAATGACTTATAATGTCATATTTACAAGCGTCGGTTGTATACAAGAAATCGACGCCTAAACCATACAACGTCGATTGAATACACAAACTGACATGTATCTGTGAAGAGCGGCCAGACACGAGTATCACTTTTTATTTAGCGTCGGTTCCTCAATAATCAACCGATGCCTAAAATCGACCGCCAAATCCAAATTTTCCAGTGAAAAAAATTACCTCTAAAATTTAACATACGGAGTCGGTTGTTGGCAAAATAACCGACGAATAAAGTTTTTTCACGAGACAGAAATTGGGCTTTAAGAGAGACAAAGCTGGCCACTGCTTCTTTCATTTCAGCATCAAAGGAAACGGGCTCTATGCAACTCCATTCTAAGTGCGTCAATGACTTGCTACCGTGGAGATGGAGAAGCCAACCTTTTACTTGTTCTGCGGTGTCGCAATGTAAATAAAACAACTTTAATTGCTGCAGCTACTGTTGTATGTTTGGTTTATTTGTAACCGACGGTGGCATGAAGCGATTACCACGGTCTATTATTGTTAGACGAGTCAGGTTTGTAAGGCTTTGCAGAATTTTGCTCGAGACATTTATTGTAAGCTCCAAATCAGGATCTCGTATATATAAATATACTTCCTTGAGCGATGATGGCAGACCTCCACTAGTACCTTCCGTCAACAAGTCTGCCAATAACAACGGACAAAATAAAACCTCCAACACTTCAAGAGAATGGAGGTCGCTAAAGCCTTGAAACCCGGGTTGTATTTGCACATTTGGACAATAATAAAACACTAAACGCTTTATTCTGCTAAAACCTTTTGTGCGAATAAATATTAATGTAGGACAGTAGTCGAAACAAAGATATCGAACAAGTTTTAAATTTTCCATCCATTCTGGACAGTTCCAGCCACGGTATCCGCTAATTCTTAAAATAGCAACCTTTGGTCCCGGTTCCAAACCAGAGTATAGCTCCTCCTACGACAACATTAGTCGATGTCACTCCTTTTACAACTTCTACAACAACTGGACACTTTACACCACAAGGTCATTCTACTGCACCAGGTTGTTCTACAACAACTGGACACTTCACAGCACAAGGGCATTCTACTGCACCAGGTTATTCTACAACAACAAGTGACTCTTTTCCTGTAGGTGATTCTACATCTGCAAGACAATTTCCTGTTGGTACTCCTTCTTCGTTTCCAGGAATGTTCTACTCTTATTCGTCGCCACCATTTGATCACTTTGGGGTTCCTTCTACTTTATCATGGTCTCAACCAAGTTTTAGTCTGTCCCTAGGCTTTGACCAACACAGACCTTTTTATCCATTTTCACCACATGGACCACCACCTAGCTGGTCACATGGCCTCCACACAACCATGTTTGGATCACCTCCACCATCTTGGAATATGCCCTTCACTCGACCTCTCACACTACCACTTCCTATGAGTAGGCCTACACGTGGAGCTCAAACTACACAGTTGAGCCCAATCCAAGATTCTCCAAACATAGAACAACAATATGGTGGCCAAACCTAAGGTTTAAAGAGTCAAAAGTGACGTATTAATTCTTTCAAATATTTTTATATTCTAAATAATATATTGTATTGTTGACTATAGTTTAATAATTTGGTCAAATATTTCTTTTATTTTGATTGCAGGATTGAAGGTCTTTGTTGCAACATCTGAAGATTACTTGTCATTTCCAAATATTGTAGATTTCCTAGTTGAATCATGTATCTTTCTTAAATGAGTTTAGACTGATGTTTCTTTTTGTTGTTGTTCTATGTTGGATCATTTTGTATTCACCATTTACCTTATTCCCTTTTGGACATATTACTATGATATTGTAATCATAATCCAGCTTAATGTGTTGGATATTTAAAAATTTAGAACATGCAGCAAATAGCATATGAATGTGTTGGATATTTAGAAATTTAGAACATGCAGCAAACACTATATGAATACGTGTTTGATATTAAGATAATGCAACAATTATATAAATATGTGTTGAATTTTTACAAAATTAGTACATGCTTGAACGTATAATGCAGCAAATACAACGCCAAATAATAAAACGCCACATTATTTGGCACTTTACAGTAAAACGCCAACCTTTGTGGCGCTTTTCCCTGAAAATGGCAGTCTATGTGGCGCTTTTCTGTCCTCAACCCTGTAAACGCCACTTTACGTGACGGTTTTTATCCCCGCAATCGTAAAACGCCAGGTTATGTGGCGCTTTTGTGTCCTCAAGCCTGAAAACGCCAAATAAAGTGGCGCTTCTGTCTCCTCAAGCCTGAAAACGTCACATAATGTGGTGCTTTTTGTTCCCGAGACAGTAAAACGCCAACTAGTGTGGCGTTTTAGTCTGAAAGTGTGCTAGTTTGGGAAATAAGTTGGGAAGGGTGCTATTTCGGTAATTTTTTTTACAAAAGTGTGCTATTTGGGTTTTTTTTCCTAATTATAATAGGATTGTTGTGCTTTCTTTTGTTGGAGTGAACAAAAAAATGCCACGGTAATTCACATTGACATGTCCTCACAGCCATTGTGCCACATCTTAGAGTTGTTATTGTCATCTACAACATCTTCAGCTACATTTTAGCCATGATTGAATGTAGTACATAATAGTTATTCTCATGCCTAAATGATATTATAACATACACCTATTTTTACTAGTTTCTATTATTTTAACTGTGTCGATTTTCCAGTTTATGGAAGAGGGATTCGACAAATGAATGAAAAATGAATGATGGCAATGAGATCTTACCTCGAGCTCACAAAGAGTCTGCAATACTTGCAGCAGAACACGATACATGGTGTTGGTGTTTGTTACTCGAAGAGGAGGATGGCTGGGAGATAGAAGAGATTGCAGAGGCGGATTGTTAGGCAGCACGTGATGATGATAGCAAGGTGGGAACGGAGGTAGATAACACACAAACTAGGGCCTAGACTGAAAACATGTTCCTTACGCTTAATTTGTATCATCCTTGCTACCCTTCCGACATTATTGGCCTCCGTCAGCAAGGTGGCGCGAGGGGTGCTTCCGGAGGTTTGACACAAAGGAGATGTGCTAGGCTGGACGACATCTAGGTGGGATCGAGGTGTGTACCTACTGGCTGAAGGTGGCGCGAGGGGTGCTTCCGGAGGTTTGACACAAAGGAGATGTGCTAGGCTGGACGACATCTAGGTGGGATCGAGGTGTGTACCTACTGGCTGATTGGCTGACCACTGCTTCTCTCACCGACTGACTTTCGGTTCTCCTTTTAATTGATCAGTTCCATTAGTATTCCGCCCTACATAAAGATCTCTACTAGCATACACTAACCAATGTTGCCTTATATCTACATGCATGTGTATTGTGTAAGCAAGTTAAGGGAGTTTGCGACCGCACCAAGATATATTCATTGTGACTTCATGTGCAATTCTAAGCTTCTGAATGTCTAAAATATAAACTTCATCTAAAGTTACAAATGTTTATTTAATAAAAACATCACAGATTCAGACAAGGCAAAAGATTCTTATATTTTAAGTTCATAATTTATGTAATATTGTCAATTTATTATGCACTTGATCATAAGCACAACTTATTATGTTTATGATTAATCAAAATAATATCAATTTCACAAAATATATTAAAATGTTATCCTTAATACTATTAAACAATAATATTTAGTTATAAAATTAAGCAATGTAACATCAAATGTGAACATACAAAATTATTATTTGCGTACATGGTACTTTTTTTATTATCTTATATATATGAGAACTTTGAGCTAATGGTATACTTTGGTGTTTTAACCAAATTGCATCATAACTATTGTGAAATCTTTGCGATATTCAATTATTGTTTTCCATATTAAAACTTATAAATATTGACTAATAACATACTAACAGTCACAAAGTGCATATTTGAAAATCATATTGTAGAAGAGGCCAATCTCCTGGAGACTCTGATGCTCATGTAGAGGTCCAGGACACTGATGCTCATGCAGTAGAAGAGGCCAATCTCCTGGAGACTCTGGACGTCACACATGTGCTCCACGCTGCAGAGATCCTGTAACGATGTCGCTGCCGTCTAGCCGCCTTCGGCGGGGTTGATTCGTGAGAACAGAGGATGCCTGCTCTATGTTGTTGGTGGCGGCCAAAGCTTTCTTCACCTCCGATAAAAGCGAGGATGCCTGGTCTATGTTCCTGTCAGCGATGGTTGCGGCGGCCTCGGAGAGGAGCTGCTGCGTCGGGATCGGCGGAGGAGCTGGGGACACTGACTGTGCTGTGGAGAAACTTGAGGAGGCGGAGGAAGATGGTGTCGACGGAGAAAATGTCACATCTGACTTAAATATCCCTAGTTAGAAAATGTCAAGGAAGAAGATGTCAAATGATGCTAGAAAATAAGTTAGATGACACTATGTGGTACATAATAAAAACACCTACACATATTGGCCATCCTTCCACATAATATGTCTGACTCCACAAGAAGCTGCAAGAGGAAAGACCGAGGACAAAAGTATCAGCGGAATTCGGTGGAGGAGAGACAATGAGCACGGGGGACACAAATATTTATACAGAATGCAATCTCCGGACTAGTTTCCACGATGTTTCCTTGATGTTGTTAATGATCAATTGCGCTCGGCAGAAGCGCTAGCCTCCCAACTGCTGGTCATCGTCCATTGATGATGCAGTGGATAGATCTGATGGTCTCCTAATCATGTATCAGCGAAATGCTATCCACATCGCCGCTACAAGACAATAGATTACAAAACAAGTGATATATGTGTTTTAGTTGCATCGCTATGCAGGGATCAATTTAAGGAGATATGAACAATTACCTCCATTGTCGTTGCAATCAACATTGTCCTAGTACCGGCCATCACGTTCAAAATATGAGACTTCTATAATCCGAATTTTCAGCAACCTGATGTTTGCTTTTTTTCCTGGGCGGTGTGAGATCCCGTAACAGATGTTGCAGTCAATATGGACGTTGAATCCAATTGTCGTGGCTGATTCTGGTTACCATCTCCAATCCAGATGGATAGGTGAGGTGAAGGCACGCAAGGGAACAGCCGGTGGTGATGGTGTAGTGGGTGGCGGAAAGTCATGATATGGTCTCATGGCTACGCTGAAAAGATGCTCTAGACTAAAATAATATGGCTAGGATGAAATATATAATTTTCCCGACAAAATAAATATGGCTAAGATGAAAAGTTGTTCTAGATTAAATTCTTGAATGAAATTTGGCTCTATGTTGATCAGCCAATATGTCCCTCGCTGATGTTGAGGTTGGCGAAGAGGCCAATCTCCTGGAGCCTCTGGACGTCACACGTGCTCCACGCTGCCCTGCCCTGGTTCTGATTTTGTAACGACGCCGCTACCGTCTGGCCGCCTTTGGTAGGGTTGATTCGGGAGAGGAGTGTGTCGGCGAAGTAACCTTGGAGCCCCTGCTCGACGGGATTGTTGTTGGTGGCAGCCAAAGCTTTCTTCACCTCGGATAGAACTGAGGATGTCTGCTCTATGTTCCCGTTAGCAATGGCTGCGGCGACCTCGGAGAAGAACTGCTGCGTCGGGATCTGCAGAAGAACCGGGGACACTGGCTGCGCCGAGGAGAAACTTGAGGAGGCGGAGGAATATGGTGTCGACGGCAAAAGCGGATTTTGCCGCTGCTGCTGATGCTCTTGATGCTGCAAAGGGAAAGGGGGCGGTGGCGTAGGCGGCGCGGGAGTGGACGGGGAGGCGGTGACCGAGGCGCACGCCGACACGGACGGTTGGGACGGATGAGGCGAAGGAACCGTCATGGCGAGTACTTCGTCCAAGGTCAGGCTGGACTCAGAGCCGGATAGCGATTCGGGCAGCTGCTTCGCCGGCGCCGGCTTGGTTAGGTCCCCGCTCCAGTCGATCTGCCGACTCGGTTAGGTCCCTCTCCCGTCGATGCGCCCGAAAAGAATATTCAATCATAATCGTGGACTGAGACAAAGCTGGCGACTGCTTCTTTCATTTCAGCATCAATGGAAACTGGCTGTAGGCAAATCCATTTTAAGTGCGTCAATGACTTGCTACCGTGGAGATGGAGAAGCCAGCCCTTTAATTGTTCTGCAGTTGCGCAAGATAAAATAATCGACTTTAATCAATCCGATACTCATAATTCGTCTGGTCCAAACACTTTGAACACAACTATCAATTAACTAAGTGTTTAATTGAACTACTAAACTCCTCTAGTAATCAATCTAAATATCGTTTGTGGATAAACTCTTCTTCCAGGTTAAATACTATGTGTGTGACCCTGCAGGCCCATTTCACATTAGCAGTGAAAGTCCATAACACTTATGACTTCAAAAGCAAAGAGTGGTGCCTAGTCGCACATCAGTGCTACCCAAGTGAAATAGAAAGTTGGAGAACAACTTTCAATCCTACAATCTGTGTATGGTGTTACAGTGAATGTATAATTCCTTTGTCTCTAATATCCCGAATGAACTCGAGGCATGGAACAGTCATCCTGTCAACGTTCATTCATTTTCTTGATCTCAGAGTAGATTGGAGGAGATATGTATGACATCAATATCACATACGGATTCACACATGTGTGCGCAGGCCTATCTCAATCCTACTCATCAAGTGGCCATGTATATCAAACTCCCTCAGGAGGGACAAATCACATATCTATCACTCACCCCTCAAAAGCCCCATGTGTCAAAGTCACTCAATCATCACCTTTATAACAACCCATATTTCAGGACTGCGTTTGATGATGTCATACTGTACCCAATGACATGTGTCGAGTGTTGTGATTTCAGGTCAAAGAATCACACTCACCACCATCACTATGAGAACTGACTGTGACAACCCTATCATGGTTCCATGTGTCAAACTCATGGTGGGTCTGTCCGGTACACTTGTTCTCTAACAAGTACCTATGTGTTTGGTTTAATATCTCCATATCATGACTAATGAGATTCTGTCATCAACCAACACCACAATCTAGTCTTGTGTGTCATTGTTGTCTATCTACCTTCCACAATGACATTTGACTAGGGACATAATAAGAATGTACAAACTCTTAGCATCCATATGACCTGAAAGCATACACAATTGAGTACTGTCATTCTCTAGACATTCAATATGTTCTATCATTATCTCATATGACTGAACCAAAAAGAATTGGAAGCTTGCCTTTGATGTTTATCAAATCAATCTTAATGTATCTCACCGATCATCCCCTGATTGGCTCTCAGGGCATACATACCAACAGACTTCCACTTGCACTGCGAGCCAATCACCCTTGAATCATATTCATAGGGATCTTCAAATATGTCCCACATGTTACTGTGCTCTAGTGCTAACATAGTGAGTTATGGCAACACCTTGCCAAAATCGGTATTAACTACATGTCTCTCATCTCTTTGTTGTACGTCACACATATGAGATGAGTTCTCGTAATATGCAATCTAGTATTCGTTTGCTAACCCTTAGCCACATTGCATGACCAAGCACTCCTAACTTGTCATCAATGATCAAAATATCTATAAGTTCATCTCTATGAACTTCCAGATCCATATAGTATCCACGAATGTTCTCTAACACACGGATACTCAACTTTTCCTTTTAAATGACTTTATTGGAACATTTCCATTTATCAACAAACATTAACTTTTATATACCCCATATATATTTTGCTATTAATCTTCTGTCCTTTTCGGAAATTCACATCAGTGTAACTCTTTATAGTGAACCCTTTCTTATTTCCATAGAACTATTACTTCTCAAGCACTTATTAAGTTCATATGGTATTCCAGTAACCGTTACTGGAACTAGACAGACATCCACTCATCATGTCCAACATACAAGTTATCAGAATGATCATATCATATTGTCATGTCCTACATACAACATGAATGATTTTTATTCTTGCCATCTCCATACATTGAAGATATCTTAGTGTTCTCATTCTTCACAAGAATTGGACACTTGGTCTTGGGATACTAACTCCATGTAACATGTATAAGTTTTCTCCCACGGAATCTACTTATACAGAACCCTTCAGTATAGATTGCCAATGTATGCTCTCTCCTTTTAGGTCAAGAGGTTTTTGAGAACTATCTCTATAGATCTCTATTCCTATTACATAGGAAACGTCTCTATCTTCCCTAAATACAATTTCCACTTTGGATTTCCATTCTAGAACATTTCATTCCTCATCATTATGTGGAATGCAAATACACTCCCACTAAATCACAGATCCCTTTTTTTATCTTTGTCATATCAGTCAAAACCTTTGACTATATTATCAAAGTAAAGATCGTAGTTCTGAGTTGCTTGTACTCAATTAATCACATTGATTAATCCATTGTAACTTATAGACTTTATTTGCATTAGTGGATTCATAAACCTTATAGGTTGTGTCACGTACACATCCTTGTTTTATTCCTTATAGGAATGTGGTTTTAGTATCCGTATGCCAAATCTCTTAGTCAATAAGTTGCAATCAACAAGCATCATCCTTCTCAAAATATCATCCATGTGTCTTAACACTTAAGACTCATTTACACTTATGGATTTCATCCCAATGGGTGCTACCATCAAGGTCATACCTTATGGTTCACATGGAAGTCATTTAGGATGTAATGGTCATAAACCATAACTCAAAATCCAGTTCCTCATATTAGTCTAGATAGTTGATCCATCACATTACCAACTCATCACATAGATAATCGAGGTGTATCTGTCAAGGATATCAGAACTCATAACTCCTTGTGATTCTTAATGTCCTTTATTAGTATGGGGTATTCTTTATTTAAGAAGAAATTAGTTATTTGATAATCATCATCTAATTCCTTAGAGTATGACTCCTTTTGATTTACACATCATCATGCCATAATCATGAGCTCACTATGATACATTATCATAATCACACATAAGGATCTCAAACATTTGGTTCAAGTATTTCATTCATTGATATCATCAAGAATTAGCACTTTACCAATTTCGTACTTCATCTATGATATTCTTGAACACTTCAAGACATTCATATTGGTATTTCTCTAAATATTGTTTGAAGTACTAGCATTAACTCTAATAGGTTTGTAAATGTATTATACCTAATAGGATAATTATTCTCCCACTACCACTAGTGAAGATTGATTAATCATGTCTAATAGATTCATGTCTCTTACTGGTTCTCTAACCAAAAGAGTCTAGACTTATCAATCATATAGAAACTAGAAATGAATTTCTCATGATAATTCTAATTCGTTGTTTGAGTTATCAGTAACTTTTAGGTATCATTTTATCTTATGCATACCAAGTACCACAAGATAAATAAGGCATTGTCATAAGGAAACATCAACTTTATTAATTGCCATTATTGTCATAGAATATGCAAAAATAAGGTGTTTCTATCCATTAGCAAATATGAAATAGTAGTTCATAACTCTATTACATGCCTTCAAGGATGAAAATAAACTAAAGTACTCTTATCTATGGCGGCAACACTTGCCCCATTTATTGGGTGCTTTACACTTTATATCTTGGTATCATATACCTCAAAAGTGTTATAAGTTTATTTCATAACACCCTGAGGTTGAGACGTCTGTCACCTCCTTCTTCTTTAGTTCTTCCAAATAGAGTGGACAATTCCTTTTCCAATGTCCTGGCTTTTGACAATGGTGGCAATTGCCTCTCTTGGTCACACCTCCCTTGGCCTTGAGAGTTGAAGACGACTTGGGCTGTTGGCTAGCATCAAAACCCTTCTTAGCCTTTCCCTTGCCCTTGCCCTTGCGATTGGACTTGCTTTTCTTGTTGTTGATCATCATCACAGATTTAGGCTTGTCTTTCTTCATCTGTGCCTCGGCTGTCCTCAACATTCCCAACAACTTTGTCAATGGTTTGTCAAAGTTTTTCATGTTGTAGTTCATCACAAACTAACTGTAGGATTCTGGCAATGATTGCAGTATCACGTCAGTAGCCAACTCTTGGCTCAGGGGAAATCCCAGTCTTATCAGGTTCTCCACATACCCAATCATTTTGAGCGTGTGTGGACTAACTGGATCTCCTTCTGTCATGATATACTTGAACAGTGCCCTGGAGACATCATATCTCTCTTGCTGTGCTTGATCTTCATACATGTTCTTGAGATGTTGAATCATCTCAATGACACCCATGTTCTCATGTTATCTCTGCAACTCGTGGTTCATGGAGCACAACATCAAGCACTTTGCATCAATGGCATCTTCAGAATGCTTCTTATAAGCATCTCTTTCTGCCTTTGGTGCGGTAGGAGTAGGTTCCTCTAGAGCTGGAGTATCTAGGACATAGAGCTTTCACTCTTGAGTGAGAACAATTCTCAATGTCCTTAACCAGTCGTGGAAGTTAGTCCCATTCAGCTTGTCCTTTTCAAGGATCGATCACCACAAAAAGTGATTGTTGTTTGTTGTCATTTATACATCAAAAAGGAAATATATGCAATTTAGTCCAAAACTCAATTTTGACTGATTTGATTGATTTGAAAGGTTGACGATATAATTAGGACTTTAATTAATTATCGCTCCCACTATTTTTGTTCAAATTGATAGCACTCACCATCACTTCAGAAGATTGCAGCGTACAATCTTCTAGTGGGTCAAGTTCCTAAAATCCTCTGAGTCATGGACCAACTAGGGTTGTCACCCACAACTTAGATCTTCTAGGTAGGCAACTTTTGCCAATTGCATCATATGCAACTCTTGAAAGATGTCATATGCAACTCCTTTCCATGATCACCTCCATGCCTCAAGGTGCTAGATCCTATCTAGGTCACCTTATTAAGTCCGACCCAAAGCCAACACGATGAATATGCACCCTGCTAGGGTAGACCCACATATCCATCTTTCACACTTCCATGAGATAGACGGTGCACCATGCTAGGGCCACTACTACAGAAATGGCTTATAAAGTCGGTTTTCAAGGTGTCGGTTGTCTACAAAAACCGACACATAAACCCTACTATGTCGGTTTTTAACAAAAACCGACAACCAATATGTGAAGGTCGACCAGAAACAGGTACCGCTTTCAATAATTGTCGGTTATTTAATAAACAACCGACAACTAAACTCAACCGCCAAACCCAAAATTCCAGCGAAAAAATTGGTTCCAAAATTTGACATATGTTGTCGGTTCTTTAATAAATAACCGACGACTAAAGGGTATGCGCGAGACAGGAATAGTTGTCGGTTGTCTTTTATTTATGAACCGACGAATATTATGTAGTATAGTTGTCGGTTTTCTTCAAAAAGCCGACACTGTTAGTTTAGTTGTCGGTTTTTTAAAATAACCGACACATATTATCAACTTAATAGCCGTGCGAACAGAACTTTTCCCCATCGTCTCTGTTTCATTGCCGTGCGCGCTAGGTCTGGTGATTTCCCCCGCCGTCCTTGCCATTTCCTCCCCGTGCCGCCGTTCATCTGTCGCACTCCGCTCGCCGTCGTCGCCGTCGACGCCCTCTCCGCCGCTCGTCGTCGTCGTCGTCGCCGCCGGTTCCATCCTTGCTGGTCCTCCTCTTCTCGCCGTCGTCGCCGCCGGTTCCATCCTTGCTGGTCCTCCTCTTCTCGCCGCTGTCACCTCCAGCTGCTCTCCTTGCTCCGGCGCTGTCAGCTTCACCTCAAGGTACGTCGGCTTCTTCCTTCTTCCTCATCCCCTAAATTAATACTGCCTGTTTGCATTATTCATTGCAAATGACGAAAATGATGGTCCCATCTCATATGAACCATATGCACTTCAGTCATTTAATTGATAGTTATAGCTTGTGATCTTTTAGTTGCCTAAAATGGTACATGACTGAACTGGTAATCTGATTTTCCCAGTAGCCGGCAAAATAAGGAATACATAAGATATCGGTTCAACGATAAGGCCTGGAGTTGTTTCTTTTGCTCTACCATGGTTTCTGTTTTGATTTAGGGTTTTAGTTGCCTAAAATGCCACGTAACCGAACTGGTAATTTGATTTTGCCAGTAGCCGGTAGGTTATATCACTAGAAAGAAAGACAGCCATTTTTATTACTAGTAGATGAATAAATACATTAAATACAAATCAATTGGTAAACTAATATAAATCAGTAGATGATTACATAATTCCTAAATCAGCACATAAATAAATACAAATAGTAGATGAATAAAATACAATAAATACAATAATAGAGTTAAATCAGTAGATGATTAAATGATATCAAAATTATTTCATAAATAAACACAAATCAATAGATAACTAAAAAAAACAGTAATAAATAAAAACAAATAAGTAGATGAATAAATACATAAGTGGAAAATTAAATATGAATCAGTTGATAAATAAAGTTACATCAGTAGATTCTTACATAATTTCAGAAGCAGTATAAATAAATTCAAATGAGTAAATAGCTAAATAAAAAACAGTACATGAATAAATACAAATAAGTAGATGAATAAATACAAATCAGTTGATTAACTAATATAAAATTATAAATCAGTGATGATTAATCAATTCTCAAATTAGTACATAAATGAATACAAATAGTAGATGAATAAATATAATATAATCAAATCAGTTGATAATTAAAGTTAAACAGTTGATAATTAACTAAAGTTAAATCAGTAGATGATTAAATAATATCAAAATCAATACATAAATAAACACATGTGACATGCTTGGAATGTAAATGATGAACTTTTCCCTAAATTGCCAATCATGCTTTTAAAGACATCAATAAATACCCTAACTTGAAGAACTAGGATTTTAGGTATAAGAATGACAACACATTATTTGTTGGCCTAAAAACCCGTCCAAATGCTGTCGAAATTTTCTTAATTTATAATGTGAGCCTAATTTATAATGTGAATTACTTTACAATGTGAATGTGAACTTTACAATGTGAGCTTTAGAATTTGAATTACTTTACAATGTGAACTTTACAATTTGAATTACTTTACAATGTGAGCTTTACACTTTGAATTACTACTTTACAATGTGAACTTTACAATTTGAATGTGAATTTGCAGATGGCTGACCATTCGCCGGATGACCATCTTGATGACTACCGTGAGGGTGAGGACATCAATGCGCCGCCTCACAATGTAGGTTTTAAAAATATATCATATATTTATATCTATATGTCCATTTATAGTTATATCTTGTAAATGTGAATTATTTTGTCAAATTTTAGGTTGATGATGCACATGTACCATGTGCAGCACTTGAGGCACTTGATCAACAACACCAAAAAGTTGACAAGAGAAGGGGCACCACTATGATGAAGAAGTTAATTGCGCAAAAGGGCAATGGACCCAAACTTGTTGTGGATTTCGATAATGCAGGAAATGCATGTGGTGTGAATCGCAATTCATTTATTTCATATCTTCGATATGTTACTCGTAGCCATTGCGGTTGTCGCTTAGATTCTTGGCATAACGTTTCTAAGGAGTAGAAAGATTTAATATGGAGGGATTTATGCGTGAGTTATTATTAATTTGAAATTCCATTTTGTAGATGACTAAATTTTTGGATACTAGTTAATAGCAATTCTATTTTGCAGAGTATATTTGAATTGGATGAAAAGCTGCATTGCAAATGTGTGATGCAACACTGTGGGAGAGTCCTTAGGAACTATAGGACAAATCTCACCAGAGAATACATAAAAGAAGCCGACAAGAGGAAGAAGACAGCCACTGAACAGTGGAACTTCCTGGACAAAGAAGAATGGGACGCGTTTGTCGCTTCAAGACAAACTGATGAATTCATGGTATTAGACGTCAGTCTCAATCTCATTAATTAATATATGTTGTATTCACTTATTCAAGATTAACATTTAGTGTTACTAACCAAATCATTAATGTGCATACTAACTAGGCCCTCAGTGATGCACAAAGATCAAGGCGTGCGATGAATGTGCACGAACACACAATGGGTCCAAGAGGATATGCAGGCGTTCGCCAAAGACTACAGGCTGAGGCTGCTGCTGCTCAGTCTGCTGCTACTTAGGAGTCCTCTACCATAGGTAGCACACCTCTGCCTCGCCATGATGTCTGGATAGCTGGGAGGCAAAATAAGAAGGGAGAATTAACTAAGGCCGCAACTGTTGAGGCGGCTGCAAAAATGGTAAAATACAACTCTTACAGTAATCATTCGAATATTGATTATTTGTGTTGTTTACTTAAGTACAAATTGTTGTTTTGGCGATTAGCGGGAGCTGCACGAGCTGAGGAAACAAGGAAAGTTCATCCCTGAGGGCACAAGGGATGAATTGACAGTTGCTCTGGGTAACCCAGAGCATCCTGGACGTGTTAGGGCTGCAGGCGCTGGTGTGGGCATCAAAGCTTTTTTTGGGCCATCCCAGCGCAAACATGTCCCAAAAGCGGGACTTTCACAAGAAGAGGTAACATATTTTTTCCTTGTAGATGTTACTGTAAAAGAGAATTCAAAAATTAGAATTTGACGTTTATTTTATCCATGTATAGGTGGATAAGCTATTTGACAGGAAACTTGTAGAAGCAATGCAAAATTGGCAGGCATCTCAGACTGCCACTTACCAGCCAATACCTACTGCAGCCTCTACTCCTACTCCTACTACAGAGGTTGGGAGTAATCCTGTAGACCCACCACCTAGCACATCCACTGTAAGTATTTTTATGACATAGTAACTAGTTTTTTAATTCAAGATGATACGTATATATGACAGTGTAGTCGTTTCAAAAAAGATGATATGTATATATGTATATAACATTCTTTACACAAAAATTTGTAGGGGTTGAAGCCATGCCGTCTAAAAAGTAAAGAATATGTCGTGGAAGAGGCGTCGGCTTACCCATCCGTACCAGGGGAAACGTGTCACGGGTCTCCAGTACCAGCTGGTTGCATTCGGGTGAGCCAGATAGATGTATTCCCCAAATTTCAGGAACTTCAACTGCCATATGCCCACCCAGATTGTGAAACGCTTGGTGATGCAGTAGGCGGAGTGATATTGTGGGAAAAAGCGTATGTCTTATTTACTGAAAAGGTGTGGTAAATTTACATTACGTTCAATTGTTAGTGTTTGTATATGCTTGCAGTTGATCCGAAATTATTATATACATATACAGGTTAAAAAGAAGACACCCACAACATCTAGGCCTCCACTTCCACCTCCTGCATTACCTAGTTGGGTTCCACAAGACCTACCTGTCCCGTTAGGTCCTAACTGTAGGGGTATGGCAGTATGGTTAGGGGAACATGATATAAACTCCCCTATAACTTTTTCTTCTGATTCAGATTCTACAGGTCAGTCATACGAAACAAAAATATTTATACAAGATATTTTGGAGATGTTTCGAAATGATTGGCTAAATACATATGTGATAGAGCTATAGATAAGGTGAGATATTCTTTATACATCCATATACCTTGTGTATGATCTGGTGATCTGGTTTCTTATTTATTAATGCATGCGTAATTAATACATATTTTGCAGCTACTTAGACAACATATGTGCAGATTTTGGATTCGAACATGTAGGGTTTTTGATTCCATCCTTGATTAGTCTAGTAGCTAAAGACCCTACAACAGTTCAACAATGTTGCTTTGAGGCTTTTTCAATTTTTGCTGAAAAAAAAGAAGACGGTGATAATGGATCCATTCAATGTAAAGTAAGTTTACTTTGCTTATTATAATTTGGACTTAAGAAAATTACATTTTATTGTGGATTTTGAGTTATTAATTTTTAACTTCTTTTCCTCTAGTGGTAAGCATTGGGAGTTATTGGTTATTGCCCCCGAGACGTTCACTGTGTATTATCTAGATCCTAAGGGGTGTAAATTGAATACAAGATTTGGACACAAAATGAAAATGGCAATATTTCGGTGATAAATATTTCATTTTTCATATCCGTTAACATATGTTATTAGATTACTATTTAATTGCAATGTTCTGTGTTACATTATAGGGGTTTTGAGGAGTACAAAAAGGCTGGAGGAAAGGTCCCCACGAAAACGAACTAGCAAATAATTTGGAAGAACGTGAATGTAAGTTCCCTACTGTAATATATGTATATATTATTTATGTGAACAATGCTTAATTAGTTGTATTTTTTAATATTTTGTATCTTTGAATTTATAGTGTGCTACACAAGACAACTGATGGGCATGTGGATACTATGTCATGCGATATATGCACATACTTGTCAAAAATGCCGCAATGGACATCGATTGTATTGCTGAGGTATTATATAGCCGACAAGAGATAATATGAAATATATCAATCTTATTTATAGCTCATTAATTATATATATACATCATTCTCTTTACAGGTGTTTAAAATGGAGCCCAATACAGGAAAGGACTTACTAGATGTACATGCCCCCTATACAATGGGAGAATTAAATGAAGTAGTAGAAGAATGGGCAATAGCCATACAATTAGTGGGGGCTTTAAATTATAATTGGGATCCTGAATGCGAAGAATGATTAAACAATGATACTTTGTAAATGAATTTCTGAATTATAATATATGTGTGGATGTTTCTACATGTCTGAATGTTTCTACATGTGTTTGAATGAAAATGAATGAAAGTGTTGGTTGCTATATGAAGTCTACATGTGTGAATGTGAATCAATGGAACTAAAAATTGCTAGCATGTGTGAATGTTTATAAATGTGTGAAAATAAAATGGAACTGCAGGTTGCATTGCTATATGCATGTGCTACTTTTTTATTGTTAATTTTGTAGGTTTGCGGCATGTTGTCGGCTGATATCAATGGATGTCGTAAAACCTGCAGTTCATAACTGAACTGAACAGGTTTCTCATCCTGCGACCAGCCACAGCAGGTCTGCAGACTGACAGCAAAAAAAAAATAGTCGTCGGTTATTTGTAAATAACCGACACATAATGTTATAGTGTCAGTTTTTTTACAAATAACCGGAATCTATTTCGTGTGGCGCGAAGGGCTTGGTTGTCGGTTATTTGTAGATAACCGACACGGATGGTGCCCAACATGGCGCCCTTTCTGTGGCGCGAAGGGTTTGGTTGTCGGGTTCTTACCTAATAACCGACGACTATAGTCCCATGATGGCGTGTTTTCGGTGGGGCGCGAAGAGTTTGGGTGTCGGTTATGGAACCGACGACCAATGGTTGGACTTTTAGTGTCGCCCACATAGGTTTCGCTTATAAACCGACACTAAAGGCTTTAAATAACCGACACTAAAGGTAGGTTCTGTAGTAGTGGGAATGCCCACACTTGGCCGGTCAAACTTTTCACGTTTGTCACATTTGGAAGGCATCTAAAACTTTAACATTTAATGAGGGATTTTGTTTTATAGGTACATATACATATCCAATCGCCACAATATATAGTATGTATCATATACATGCTATATCCTACAGAATACATGTGAAATGATAAAAGGGATGATTATGTACATCCTAATGTGATTCCTCGAGCCAAGAGGAATCATTGTCATCTAGGTCTACATCACGTGCAACATGTACAAGATGAACTCTGCACTTTTCCATTCTGGGTTTGATCAACTCATCTCCATGATTGATCGGTTCGCCAGCAGGTCGGTCGTTTGGGTGCCACTAGCCAATCGATTGGCTCCTCCAATCGATCAGTTCACTGGTATTTGTGCATCTCCTCAGGTCGCTACCTGCTCATCTCGCTCCTTGAACCGGTCGTTTAGAACGCCAACTGATCGATTCACGCCTTGAACCGATCATCTCAGTTGTTGTCAGGTTGTCCGCCGTTCTTTGACATAATAGGAAATAAAAGTTCTATCCGATTTACATTTGAATTGAGAAACCCCGAGTTACATTCGGGGGGAGCAAAGGTAGGAAAGAAATCTTGAGTTATCTCGAGTTACATTAGGAATAAGAGATAGGGAATCGGTGCGCAAACCGAGATTCAAGCAACCACATTCAACCAAGCACACATACATAGGGTTTATTGGCCATAACCACGCTATACATCCACCGCAAAACTCGTTTAAGGGTGACGTGTATCGAGTGCATTTATATTACATATCATATATGTATATTGGGATTTGTGGATTTATGATTGGACATTTATAAAGCCAATTTTATTCGCATCATATGCAATAAATAAAGGCGACAAACCAAAATCAATCACATCGATAGTCCTAAAGTATAGAGTAGTTGATGTGGCTCTGATACAAATGTTGGGTTTTAGGGGAGGCAGTGGAAATAAAAAAAATTCTTCACCCGAACCCAGAATAAAGGAATCGTGACAACATCGATACAATAGGAATGATGGTTTGTAGAGATATACCTTGTCTCAAGGTTTGCTCGGCGACGTTACCTCAGGCTTGCACAGTCTTCACCTCCGGTCTTGGACGGTGTCGGTGCAGCTCCTAGTCTCATTGCGACTGTCGGGATTTACAACTGTCCTCCGAGCGGCAGAAATCTCCCACCTCTGTAGTAGTCCACACAGACCATCTAGAACTTCGATAACCTTGTCGCACAAGGCACCAGAAGGAGTTGTACCCTCCTGTCGGCGTGCTAGTCACCGACACACTCTCCTACCACCAGTCACTTTTCTACAGTTGTCTTTCCCTCAGTGTACCTCCCTTGTCGGGTAGCACTTGCTCGGGCTCTCCTGGTTACCACAATCAGAGAGAATGACAACTTTACAGAGAAACTGATGTTCTAAGTTGTACTTGAGAAGCCCCCAATACCCCTATATATAGGAGGGTCATGGGACATGGTTCTCTACCCCGGGCAATGCGGGATTAAAGCAGGAGTAGAAGGGTTTGAGATTTTCCACAAAACAACCAACTGTGCCAGCTGAACCGATCGCTTCAAGCATGAACCGATCAGTTGGGGACCTGTTCCGATCGGTTCACACCTGAACCAGTCAGTTGGGACACCTGAGCCAATCGGTTCACACCAAAACCGGTTAGTTGGGACACCTGAGCCGATCGGTTCAAGCATGAGCGGATCGGTTCGTGGTCCTTGTAAGGACCCTGACCTGCGTTTAGGGTTTACCCTGTGTGTTTTGCTTAACCTTGGTGGTTTGATGCTTGCTAATCACCTTTGAGTGGTGATTAGGGTTTGGTTGTGCTTTGTTGAGAGTTCGAGGGGCTGCTTGCTAATAACCCAAGTTTAGGGTTTTGTGTGCAAGTTTGCCATCTTGAGTGATGTTTTCCCCTCTTTGCTTCCTCTAGGGTTGAGAGGAAGGTTTGGGCTTGTTGTTTGAGTTCTTTGGGTCTCAGTTGAGCTTGTTTGGGCCTTGAGGTACCTTTTCTGGGCTTGCTTGAGCCTTGTGTCGGCCAAGACCAACTTGTGTCGCCCTAGGTTGGTTTGTGTCGGCCGACAAGGTGGTGTGTCGCCCAGCAGAGCTGCTAGTTGTGTCGCCCATGTTGCTTGGTCCAACCTTGACCATGTTTGGTGGAAACTTGGTGTATATCCTGGACAAGTGTCTCTTGGTGTGCTAGTGTGATGGCTTGAACCCTAGGACAAGTGTCCCTTGGGTGGACGACACTTAGCATGGATCTACCTTGGTTTCTCCTCTCCTTCTTTCTATATAGGTAGCTCTTTCCCTTGCCTTAGCTTCCTTTGCTCTTTTGGTCTCTCCTCCACCTTGAGTGCACGACACCCCTCTCCTTCTTGCTTGTGTCGGCCGAGACACTCTCCTGGAGTTGCAGTGGTGGCCGATACCCTCTCTTGGATCATCTTTGGTGGACGACATCCCTTGGAGCTTGAAGTGCATTTTCTCCCTTGGAGCTTGGATCTTAAGGCGGGTTGCATAACTTCTAACCCTAACTTCTTTACCTCTTGTTCTTGTTCTTGTTCATAGATTCGTAGCTTAGAATTGTACCTTGCTTGAGTTTCCTTTGGTGGCCGATATCCCCTTAAGGTTTAGGGTTTCTAGTGTACCTTTTGATCTAGGGTTTGTGCTCCTTTGAGTTGGAGGTTGATGGTGACCTAGGGTTGGGAGATATCCCTTCTTTGTTGGTGTTGGACGATATCCTTTTGAGTTGAATGACATGGCACCTTTGTCTTTGAGTTGGGCGATATGGTATTTCCTTTGATGGACGATATGTAAGCCTTTGGTGGACGACATGATGTGTTCTTGAGGTTGGCTGGTACCCTTGCCCATGTGTTAGGTGATAGGGTGAGCTAGGGTCATGTTGGCCGATATGATGGTGACCCATGTTGGGCGACATGGTCCTTGTGCTAAGCAACACCTTTGTTCTTGAGTTGGGCGAGACCCTCTCTTGTCTTGGTGTTGGGCGAGATGGGTACCTTATGATAGGCGACATGGTGAGTGCTCTTGTGTGGAGTGATAGGTCAAGCTAGTGAGGTGTTGGCCGATGTGGTTGAGTTGGCCGATGGATGTTGTTGGGCGATATATCTTGTTGTGTCGGCCGATATGGTGAGCATGATGGGCGATATGGTTGGATGACACCCTCTTCTTTGTGGTGAACGACAGACCTAAGTCTCTTGATGGTTTGATGGTGTAGTCCGATAGCTATGCTGACCGACACCCATAATGGCCGATAGCCATGGTGGGCGACAGCCTAGGGTTGGGTATGTGTCGGCCGACAGGCCTTGATAGGTTTTAGTGAGGGCGGTGATGAGTTATGGTGAGAGTCTTGTAATTATATAGTAACGGTCCTTTGTGATGTGGAAGTGATTAGCTATGCACCAATAAATGATGGTGGTGTCTTGTTAGTGATAACAACAATGAATACGATGCCTTGCAAACAATAATAATGCTAATGATAGTAACAATGATGATAATGGTAGTAGGGATGATATGAGGAAGGTCATGGTAATAAGATGCATGATGTGATCCTTATGCTTATTTGTTAATAATAAAGCAGATGATAGTAATAATGTTGAATAATGATGATAGTGACATAATGGTAGTGGTAACAATAGTACTTGTTCTGTATGTTTGAACATCTTGATTATTCATATAGTTATGAGATAAGGATAAATATAGATATGGCTTGTTGATGATGTACTTTATACACTGGATCAGCAAATAGTGTAAGAATGATAAGTAGAAGTATCTTGAATAGCATTTCATGATGGTAGCATATTCCTTATGATTGAATCTACGATTATTGTGTACTCTAACCATGCATGTGATAATTAGCCTTGAAAAGGGCTATGAGACACATGTGATGAGTAACATCACTTGGTAATTACTCTGGTTAATAAAATGATATGTATAATGTGTTAAGTTCCATGATGATGATGTGAGCCTTGAGAGGCATTGACAGTACATGATGAGGGATTGAGATCCCATGGTATGTGATGATCCTCGAGATGGATCTGGATGGTTGGCAAGAGGCCAAGTGGTAACATGTGATGTTGAATCCTTGTGATGGATCAGGTTGATGTGGTTAAATAATAATATAATGTTGTTTACTTTCTGTTATATCTTTCATGTTATACAACTTGGTTGAATCCTGCAATCCATCTAAAAGATACTAATTAATCATAGTAAAATATATCATGTAGTTTGCCCTGGCCATAGATCCATCATCGTCAGGACTTGGTGATGGTGAAACAGGTTCTCCTACGGGTTAACCTGGAAGCGCATATTGTTGAATATGTGTAGGTTGCTCCTAGCCTGAAAATGAGGAGGTAAGAGTGTAACTTCGGTTACAGACTCAGATATGTATGAAGAGCGTGGTGAACATGCCCATGGCTCAGGATATGTGATGTGAGGAGCATGAATGCGTTCATGACTCAGAGCACAGTGAACAAGCCCGTGGCTCAGTTTTACTAGCGCCGAGACCTGTACCAAGGCGGGCTAGAGTGAGGGTAGCCTATGGAGCTGACGCTGTGGCTTAGACCACTTCAACATGTGACTACGGTCCTGCTTGTGTTGTACTCGTGTACTGACCACGAGGTGGGAGGTCGTGGAGTCCGGCTCTTCCATTGACCTTGTATGGAACCGGCTTTGGTTTCGTAACCGAAGGTTGGATTTGAACGGTACTGTTCAAATCCTCAGGGCATAATAATACGTAACACAGCCATTTAGTATTTACTGCTTAAGATAAACACGTAACATTGGTCGAGGCCTTGTTTGTGTAATATCTTTGTTATATCTTGTAGGTTATGTGACAATATGGTTTATCTTGATAAGCAGGTTATGTGACATTATATCTTGTTCTGATAATCATGTTACATAGGGATACATCTTATCTTGCTAATCATATTCCTTGAGATATATCTGGTTATATGCTTTTGTATAGTGGGTAAGCTTGTCGGTAAGAATAATTTGTTTTATATAGACTGCTCTTGTTATACCTGTTATTAGATAGCTGCTGTTATAATCTATCTTGCTGAGGTTCTGTAGTTGCGGTGGGGAGTTATGTTTCCCACTGGGACAATTGTTCAATTGTCTCACTCCACTGGTTTACACCCTTTTTAGGTGGTCGAGGTAGGCGTGGTCGTGGTCGTGGTGTTGCGGCCGAGCAACTTGAGGAGCAGTAGAAGGCAAGCGTTGGACATGCTGCTGTTCTGGATGTTTTGTAGTAGAGTCTAGAGTCATCCCTGTACTCTCAGATCCTTGGTATTGTTTTGACGATGTTTTACGATGAACGATCGATGACGTTTGTATATCTTGCTGTTGGCCGGATGTGGGCCTTTATGTATGTGAACAGGTGGTGAACTCATGTGATGGATGAGCAGATGTTTCCTGAGCTGTAGACACGTATCAGATCTCGTATATATATATATATATATATATATATATATATATATATATATATATATATATATATATATATATATATATATATATATATATATATATGACATGTTTCCTTGCAAAATGAGGACTGGAAAGTAATAGTTTCACAGTTTATCAGTTTTCCGCAATCGGTTTTAATTAACCCGTGTTTTCATAATCTGTGGTTATGGTGATTTCCGCACATTTTTGCGTAACACCTCGTTATCTGTGTGATAATGGGATGTGTTGCCACAAGTTTTGGTATCAGAGCTTTAGGTTCGCTGAGTCTACAGGGATTTAGGACTAGGTTGAGTTGTTCTTATGAGTTTTCTAGGTTTTCTTACAATATCTTCTGCCCTCAGCGGAAGAAAAGTCAAGATGTCTGGAAACCATGAAGGACACTCTGTTGAGTACAGTGATGTTGCATCGGTTGATGGAGCGGATGGACAGGCACATGGAGATCGGGTGCCTGAGGTCCCCCAACCTAACCCAGCCATACTTGAACATCCTGCCTACCAACATCTTATGGGGCAGTTAATGGCTACGATGAATCTCATGGTTGAGCGATTACCAGTGCCTCCTCCGCGAGCACAGGTTCCCCATGGAGAAGCATCAGGTATTGGGAAGACCTTTGAGCGGCTTCGCTGAGTCGGGGCTTCGGATTATGCTGGAACGGCTGATCCAACAGATGCAGATCTGTGGCTGACAAGTCTCGAGAAGGCTTTCCGGATTCTTGACATCCCCGAAGCAGACAAGGTAAAGCATGCTGTCTACCTACTGAAGGGTAGTGTTGGTCACTGGTTTACCATCGAGGAAGAGAAGTAGCCTGGTGAGGTGATCTGTTGGGAAGTGTTCTGACGTAAGTTCGTCGCCAGGTACTTCCCAAAGACGTACCTGGATGAGAAGGCGAGTCAGTTCGAGAATCTGAAGCAAGGAACGATGAACATCACCAAGTATGAAGCCAAGTTTATGGATCTGTTGACGTTCTATCCTCACATGGCGGCAATAGACGAGGAACGGATCAGACGTTTCGAGAAGGGTTTGAGTGCTGAGTTGACAACCCCGGTGTCTGCGTTGGAGAACCAAGAGCGGTTTGCTACGTTTGTGGCATCTGTTCGACGGATCGAGAGGACAGTAAGGGAGAAAAGATATTCTATGTCCCTTAAAAGACCTGCTCAGTTTCAAGGACGATGGTTTGGTGGCTTTAAGAAGCCTAGGTTTTCAGCACCGTCAGCAATGAGAAGTGATGGTGTACCATATCAGTGGTCTCCGAGTAAAGGGAAAGGTTATGTTTCTTCACCATATAAGGCACACAGTTCATCTTATGTGGCAGTAACAGGGCCAGCTAGGCCACGGTTTGAGGACAAGTCATGTCATCTTTGTGGACAAGTCGGGCATTTCATGCTTAATTGCCCGAATAGAGATGTTGAAGTGACACAATAGCCGAGGAAGAGTTTTTAGAAGTCAGAGAGACCGCAGGCTAGTGGTAGCAGAGGTCGTGGACAGCAAGCAACAACTCGATTCTATGCCATGAATCAGCCGGAGGCGGTAGTCAACCCGCGAGTGGTGACAGGTCAGATGGAGTTATTTCATTCTGATATGTCTTCTTCTTGCTTTATATCTGTTCTGGTTGACCCGGGTGCTACACACTCTTTTATCGCCTATAGTATGCTTGAAAACTGTCGTTTATCTGTTATTTGTAAGAAGGATAGCTTGTTGTTAGAAACCCCTCTTGATGGTTCCTCTTTTCTTCGAGAAGAGTGTCCATCATGTGTCTTGTCTTTCTCGGGACACCGTATCCAAGTGGATCTTATACCACTTGATATGCATGGTTTCGATGTTATCCTTGGGATGGATATCTTAGAGAGGTATAAGGTTGTCTTGGACTGTGGTTCCAAGCAGGCAGTGTTTGATGTTGCTGGAGAGCGGTGGATCTTCCAGGGAGATAGGAAGATTCTTCTAACATGTTTGGTATCAGCTATGGTGGCAGATAAGTTGTTACGACAAGGATGTGAGGCGTTCTTAGCTCACGTGGTGGATACCGTTGTGGTTACCAAGGCGAAAGGTCCTGGTCTTGAGGAGGTGCCAGTTGTTCGAGAGTTTGCAGACGTGTTTCTTGAGGAGTTTCCTGGTGTTCCTCCACCCCGAGAGATTGATTTCGAGATCAATCTGGTTCCTGGAACACAGCCAGTTGCACAGTCAGCATATAGGATGGCTCCCGCAGAGATGGCAGAGTTGAAGAAGCAGTTGCAAGAGTTGTTGGAGAAAGGTTTTATCCGACCGAGTACGTCGCCGTGGGGTGCTCCCGTGTTGTTCGTTAAGAAGAAGGATGGTTCGATGCGGTTGTGTATAGATTACCGACAGTTGAACAAGGTCACAATCAAGAATAAGTACCCGTTGCCGAGGATAGATGATCTGTTCGATCAGTTGCATGGTGCTACAGTGTTTTCGAAGATCGATCTACGGTATGGATATCATCAGTTGAGGATAAAGGCGGATGACATACCAAAGTCATCTTTCAGGACGAGGTATGGTCATTTCGAGTTTGTGGTTATGCCGTTTGGGTTAACCAATGCACCTGCTGCTTTTATGGATTTGATGAACAGAGTGTTCCGTCCGTTCTTAGATCAGTTTGTTGTGGTCTTTATATATGACATCTTGATCTATAGTCGGGACAGGCTAGAGCATGAGCAACATCTTTGTCGAGCATTGACTCTTCTTCGTCAACATCAGTTGTATGCCAAGTTCAGTAAGTGTGAGTTCTGGTTGGCAGAAGTGACTTTCTTGGGTCATGTGATATCTGCTGAAGGCGTCAAAGTAGATCCGAAGAAGGTGGAATCCGTTGCGGATTGGGAACAGCCGAAGACGCCGACAGAAGTTCGTAGTTTCCTTGGTTTGGCTGGATACTACGGGAGGTTTATCAAGGACTTCAGTGTGATCGCTTTGCCGATGATGAAGTTGACCAGGAAGGATGTACATTTTGTTTGGGATGATCGATGTCAGCAAGCTTTCCAGAGTTTGAAGGAGAAGCTGACCAGTGCTCCAGTATTGATCTTGCCAGAGCCTGGGAAAGGCTATGTTGTTTTCTGTGATGCTTCCAAGAAAGGCTTAGGTTGCGTGTTGATGCAGGAAGATCGTGTAGTTTCTTTTGCTTCACGACAACTCAAGAAACATGAGGAGAACTACCCGACTCATGACCTGGAGTTAGCGGAAGTGGTTCATGCGCTAAAGATTTGGAGACACTATCTGTATGGGGAAGTGTGTCAGATTTTTACGGATCATAAGAATCTGAAGTACATCTTTACGCAACAAGAGTTGAACATGCGACAACGTCGATGGATGGAGTTGATCAATGATTACGAATGCACTATTGAGTATCATCCTGGTAAGGCGAATGTGGTGGCTGACGCGCTTAGCAGAAAGTCTTCTTCTCTTTCTTTAAAGAAGGCACATTTGAGTTCTCTGATATGCCATAGGCGAGATATGTTTGTTTCTTTGCGGCAGATGAATGTGCAGATGGAAGTTTCTTTGTTGTCTGGTCTTTTCACACAGATGCAAGTTAAGCCTACATTGATACAGCAGATCAAGGATGCACAACAGAAAGATGATGTGGTATAGTTGATCAGATCAGAGTTCGGCAGCGACAAGTGTGATGGGTTTCATGAGTCCGAGGATGGACTAGTTTGCTATCGTGATAGGATGGTGGTTCCAGATGCTGATGATCTGAGGAAGTTGGTGCTTGAGGAAGCACATACATCGATGTATGCGATGCATCCAGGTGTCACCAAGATGTATCATAGTCTGAAGGACTTATATTGGTGGCCCAGATTGAAGAAGGATGTAGCTGAGTTCGTGGCAAGATGTGAGGTGTGTCAGCAAGTGAAGGCTGAACATCAGAAGCCGGCAGGTACATTGCAAACTTTACCGATACCGCAGTGGAAATGGGATCATATAAGCTTGGATTTCGTAGTTGGTCTACCCCGGACAACTAGGAATCGTGATTCCATTTGGGTGATAGTGGACAGATTGACTAAATCTGCCCATTTCCTACCAGTGAAGACGACGTATACAACTAAGAAGCTAGCTCGAGTATATGTGGATGAGATAGTACATTTGCATGGTGTGCCAGCAACGATAGTTTCTGACAGAGGTCCTCAGTTTACGAGTCATTTTTGGGAACATTTGCACAGAGCGTTGGGAACGCAGTTGAGGTTCAGTACAACTTTTCACCCGCAGACAGATGGACAGTCTGAGAGGACTATTAAGATTTTGGAGGATCTCCTTCGAGCTTGTGTTTTGCAGTTTCTAGGCAACTGGGATGTACATCTGAGTTTGATAGAGTTGCCTCCAGAGTTTCACAGGTTGCATCCAGTGTTTCATGTCAGTATGCTGAAGAAAAGTCATCCGGATTCAGGTACAGTGATACAGCCAGTTGAGGTTGAGCTTGATGCAGATGTGACCTACAAGGAAGGTCCTGTGGCGATCCTTGACAGAAGGATCAAGAAGCTTAAGAGGAAGGACCTGGCTCTTGTGAAGGTTCTTTGGCAGCGCCGTGGCGTAGAAGAAGCCACGTGGGATCTTGAGGAAGAGATGAGGAGAAAGTATCCCTTGCTTTTCTCTTCGGATTTCGGGGATGAAATCCCTTAAAGGGGGTTAGCTTGTAAGGACCCTGACCTGCGTTTAGGGTTTACCCTATTTGTTTTGCTTAACCTTGGTGGTTTGATGCTTGCTAATCACCTTTGAGTGGTGATTAGGGTTTGGTTGTGCTTTGTTGAGAGTTCGAGGGGCGGCTTGCAAATAACCCAAGTTTAGGGTTTTGTGTGCAAGTTTGCCATCTTGAGTGATGTTTCCCCTCTTTGCTTCCTCTAAGGTTGAGAGAAAGGCTTGGGCTTGTTGTTTGAGTTCTTTGGGCCTCAGTTGAGCTTGTTTGGGCCTTGAGGTACCTTGTCTGGGCTTGCTTGAGCCTTGTGTCGACCAAGACCAGCTTGTGTCACCCTAGGTTGGTTTGTGTCAGCCGACAAGGTGGTGTGTCGCCCAGCACAGTTGCTAGTTGTGTCGCCCATGTTGCTTGGTCCAATCTTGACCATGTTTGGTGGACACTTAGTGTATATCATGGACAAGTGTCTCTTGGTGTGCTAGTGTGTTGGCTTGAACCCTAGGACAAGTGTCCCTTGGGTGGACGACACTTAGCATGGATCTACCTTGGTTTCTCCTCCCCTTCTTTCTATATAGGTAGCTCTTTCCCTTGCCTTAGCTTCCTTTGTTCTTTTGGTCTATCCTCCACCTTGAGTGCACGACACCCCTCTCCTTCTTGCTTGTTTCGTCCGAGACACTCTCCTGGAGTTGCAGTGGTGGCCGATACCCTCTCTTGGATCACCTTTGGTGGATGAAATCCATTGGAGCTTGAAGTGCATCTTCTCCGTTGGAGCTTGGAGCTTAAGGCGGGTTGCATAACTTCTAACCCTAACTTCTTTACCTCTTGTTCTTGTTCTTGTTCATAGATTAGTAGCTTAGAATTGTACCTTGCTTGAGTTTCCTTTGGTGGCCGATATCCCCTTAAGGTTTAGGGTTTCTAGTGTACCTTGTGATCTAGGGTTTGTGCTCCTTTGAGTTGGAGGTTGATGGTGACCTAGGGTTGGGAGATATCCCTTCTTTGTTGGTGTTGGACGATATCGTTTTGAGTTGAATGACATGGCACCTTTGTCTTTGAGTTGGGCGATATGGTATTCCCTTTGATGGACGATATGTAAGCCTTTGGTGGATGACATGATGTGTTCTTGAGGTTGGCCGGTACCCTTGCCCATGTGTTGGGTGATAGGGTGAGCTAGGGTCATGTTGGCTGATATGATGGTGACCCATGTTGGGCGACATGGTCCTTGTGCTAAGCAACACCTTTGTTCTTGAGTTGGGCGAGACCCTCTCTTGTCTTGGTGTTGGGCGAGATGGGTACCTTATGATGGGCGACATGATGAGTGCTCTTGTGTGGAGTGATAGGTCAAGCTAGTGAGGTGTTGTCCGATGTGGTTGAGTTGGCCGATGGATGTTGTTGGGCGATATATCTTGTTGTGTCGGCCGATATGGTGAGCATGATGGGCGATATGGTTGGATGACACCCTCTTCTTTGTGGTGAACGACAGACCTAAGTCTCTTGATTGTTAGATGGTGCAGGCCGATAGCTATGCTGACCGACACCCATGATGGCCGATAGCCATGGTGGGCGACAACCTAGGGTTGGGTATGTGTCGGCCGACAGGCCTTGATAGGTTTTAGTGAGGGTGGTGATGAGTTATGGTGAGAGTCTTGTAATTATATAGTAACGGTCCTTTGTGATGTGGAAGTGATTAGCTATGCACCAATAAACGATGGTGGTGTCTTGTTAGTGATAACAACAATGAATATGATGCCTTGCAAACAATAATAATGCTAATGATAGTAACAATGATGATAATGGTAGTAGGGATGATATGAGGAAGGTCATGGTAATAAGATGCATGATGTGATCCTTATGCTTATTTGTTAATAATAAAGAGGATGATAGTAATAATGTTGAATAATGATGATAGTGACATAATGGTAGTGGTAATAATAGTACTTGTTCTGTATATTTGAACATCTTGATTATTCATATAGTTATGAGATAAGGATAAGTATAGATATGGCTTGTTGATGATGTACTTTATACACTTGATTAGCAAATAGTCTAAGAATGATAAGTAGAAGTATCTTGAATAGCATTTCATGATGGTAGCATATTCCTTATGATTGAATCTATGATTATTGTATACTCTAACCATGCCGGTGATGATTAGCCTTGAAAAGGGCTATGAGACACATGTGATGAGTAACATCACTTGGTAATTACTCTGGTTAATAAAATGATATGTATAATGTGTTAAGTTTCATGATGATGATGTGAGCCTTGAGAGGCATTGACAGTACATGATGAGGGATTGAGATCCCATGGTATGTGATGATCCTCGAGATGGATTTGGATGGTTGGCAAGAGGCCAAGTGGTAACATGTGATGTTGGATCCTTGTGATGGATCAGGTTGATGTGCTTAAATAATAATATAATGTTGTTTACTTTCCATTATATCTTGCATGTTATACAACTTGGTTGAATCCTGCAATCCATCTAAAAGATACTAATTAATCATAGTAAAATATATCATGTAGTTTGCCCTGGCCATAGATCCATCATCGTGAGGACTTGGTGATGGTGAAACAGGTTCTCCTACGGGTTAACCTGGAAGCGCATATTGTTGAATATGTGTAGGTTGCTCCTAGCCTGAAAATGAGGAGGTAAGAGTGTAACTTCGGCTACAGACTCAGATATGTATGAAGAGCATGGTGAACAGGCCCATGGCTCAGGATATGTGATGTGAGGAGCATGAATGCGTTCATGGCTCAAAGCACGGTGAACAGGCCCGTGGCTCAGTTTTACTAGCGCCGAGACCTGTACCAAGGTGGGCTAGAGTGAGGGTAGCCTATGGAGCTGACCCTATGGCTTAGACCATTTCAGCATGTGACTATGGTCCTGCTTGTGTTGTACTCGTGTACTGACCACGAGGTGGGAGGTCGTGGAGTCTGACTCTTCCATTGACCTTGTATGGCACCAGCTTGGGTTTCGTAACCGAAGGTTGGATTTGAACGGTACGGTTCAAATCCTCAGGGAATAATAATACGTAACACAACCATTTAGTATTTACTACTTAAGATAAACACGCAACATTGGTTGAGGCCTTGTTTGTGTAATATCTTTGTTATATCTTGCAGGTTATGTGACAATATGTTTTATCTTGATAAGCAGGTTATGTGACATTATATCTTGTTCTGATAATCATGTTCATAGGGATACATCTTATCTTGCTAATCATATACCTTGAGATATATCTGGTTATATGCTTTTGTATAGCGGGTAAGCTTGTCGGTAAGAATAATCTATTTTATATAGACAACTCTTGTTATACCTGTTATTAGATAGCTGCTATTATAATCTATCTTGATGAGGTTCTGTAGTTGTGGTGGGGATTTATGTTTCCCGCTGGGACAATTGTTCAATTGTCTCACTCCGCTGGTTTACACCCTTTTTAGGTGGTCGAGGTAGGCGTGGTCGTGGTCGTGGTGTTGCGGCCGAGCATCTTGAGGAGCAGTAGAAGGAAAGCGTTGGACATGCTGCTGTTTTGGATGTTTTGTAGTAGAGTCTAGAGTCATCCCTGTACTCTCAGATCCTTGGTATTGTTTTGACGATGTTTTACGATGAGCGATCGATGACGTTTGTATATCTTGTTGTTGGCCGGATGTGGGCCTTTATGTATGTGAACAGGTGGTGAACTCATGTGATGGATGAGCAGATGTTTCCTGAGTTGTAGACACGTATCGGATCTCATATATATATATATATATATATATATATATATATATATATATATATATATATGACATGTTTCCTTGCAAAATGAGGACTGGAAAGTAATAGTTTCACAGTTTATCAGTTTTCTGCAATCGGTTTTAATTAACCAGTGTTTTCATAATCTGTGGTTATGGTGATTTCTGCACGTTTTTGCGTAACACCTCGTTATCTGTGTGATAATGGGATGTGTTTCCACAATCCAGGTCCAACTCGTATTGACTTTCCATGTTTGTTTCCAACTAATCAAATATTAGTCCTTGTCCAAATCAAATTTGTACAAGTGAAACAAATATGTATTTGTAAAAAGAGTCTTCTGACTTTCCAAACGACCTCAGTTGGTCACACGAATCGACTGGTTCAATAATTGAGCCGATCGTTTCATTGACACATGAGCCAATCGACTCACCACTTTGAGCCGATTGGTTCACCAACCTAAGCCAATCGGTTCAACCCTATGAGCCGATCGGTTGGGGCAGTAGACTGTGCAAAACAGTCAATTGCAGTTCCAATCAATCGGATACTCTTAATCATCTGGTCCAACACCTTGAACACTATGATTTTGAGTTATCAATCAACTGAGTGTTTAATTGAACTACTAAATTCCTTTAGTAATCAATCTAAACATCATTTGTGGATAAACTCCTCTTCCTGGTTAAATCCTATGTGTGTGACCCTACATGCCCATTTCATGTTGGCAGTGAAAGTCCATAACACTTATGACTTCACAAGAAAAGAGCGGTACCTAGTCGCACATCAGTGTTATCCAAGTGAAATAGAAAGTTACAGAACAACTTTCAATCCTACAATCTGTGAATGCTATTACAGTAAATGTATAATTCTTTTGTCTCTGATATCCCGAATGAACTCAAGGCATGGAACAATCATCCTGTCAATGTTCATTCACTTTTTGATCTCAGAGTAGATTAGAGGAGATATGTATGACATCAATGTCACATACTGATTCACACATGCGTGTGCACGCCTATCTCAATCCTACTCATCAAGTGGCCATGGATATCAAACTCCATCAGGAGGGATAAATCCCATATCTATCACTCACGCCTCAAAAGCCCCATGTGTCAAAGCCACTCAATCATCACCTTTATAACAACCCATGTATCAGGACTACATTTGATGATGTCAAAGTGTACCCAACAACATGTGTTGAGTGTAGTGATTTCAGGTCAAAGAATCACACTCACCACCATCACTGTGATAATTGACTGTGACTACCATGTCATGGTTCCATGTGTCAAACTCACGGTGGGTCTATCTGGTAAACTTGTTCTCTAACAAATACCTATGTGTTTGGTTTGATATCTCCTTATCATGACTAATGAGATTTTGTCATCAACCAACACCACAATCTAGTCTTGTGTGTCATTGTTGTCTATCTACCTTGCACAATGACATTTGACTAGGGACATAATAAGAATGTACAAACTCTTAGCATCTATATGATCTCATCGTTCAAGTCCTCAACCTAAAAGCATATGCCATTGAGTATTGTCATTCTCTAGACATTCAATCTGTTCTATCATTATCTCATATGACTGAACCAAAAAGAATTGGAAGTAGACCACTTGCCTTGGCTTGCTTTGACCTAGATCACTTGATTGAGCCTTTCCATACAAAGAATGAAGAAGTAGGGGCTTATTGGGTCTCCTTATCTCACCCCCTGAGAAGCTCTGAAAGGTGGAAGGGGCTTCCCTTCCCATAGTATAGATGTTTCACCCTGGGTGATGATTTGCGTGATGAGTTGGGTAGTTTTTGTAGGTAGGCCAACTTTATGAAGAGTATCTTGGATGAAACTCCAATCCATCTAGTCAAAAGCTTTAGAAAGCTCAATTTTAATCCCCATCCATTTTTTCTTACCAAACTTGTGCCCCCATTGAGTGTACTACTTCTTGAACGAGAAACACATTGTCCCTAATGTTACATCCATGGATAAAGCTCGATTGTAAGGGTGCAATCCATTCATTAAGAAGAGGTTTGATTTGCTCCACCAATATCTTAGAGATTAGTTCAAAACAGGAGTTGTTCAAAGACATAGACCTGAAGTCACTGTAGCGTTGGGGGAATACGACCTTTGGAATTAAAACCATGTTGGAATTTGCTAGCTTGCTGTCAATCTACCCATACTGGAAGGTTGCATTCACCATCTTTATGATAGAGGGTGCCACATGAGACCAATTGTTGTGGAGAAATTCATTGTACACACTGTCAGGCCTAGGGGCCTTGGTGGGTGCCATGGAAAAATCTAGATTCCGGACCTCCTCGCTGGTAGGAATACTGTCCAGGTTATGAAGAAAGCAAGCTTGGGTGGAATCGAAGGTACCTAGATATTATGTAATACCCAGGGGTCTTGCACGTTAGTGGCAATAAGTAATTGAACAAAAATATTACGTACCATTTGATGAATATCCGTGGTTTAAGTGATCCAATCACCCTCATTATTATTGAGACAAATGATCTTGTTCCTGTGCCGTCTGGCCTTAATGTAGGAATTGAAAAATTTCGAGTTGCAGTCGCCCAACCTCAGCCAATTAATTTGGGCCTTTTAGCATAGGTCTACTTCCTCTTTGGAAGTGAGAGATTGGAATTCTTCTTGAAGTGGGATGGTTTTAAGTTCACATTCATGACCCCTGTGCAAGATGTACAATGTTGTGCTTTATTCAGATCAATGAGAGTTTTAGCTTTTCTCTTCTGGGTCTTCTTGGGGAAAGATGCGTCCCATTCATATGGAATCGGTGCCTCTCCTTCTTTCTACTAGTAAGGTAGACATGGTGGTGGTCAGAATAGAGGCGCGGTAGAATGGAGACACATGAATCATCATTCATATCTAGCCACCGTTCATTAGCAATAATTCTATCTAGGCGTTCATGTAGTGAACATCTTCTAAAGGTGATTACTGCTAATATTAAACGGTAGAATCCTAAAAACTCATTTGAAATATTCTTATTTATTTAGTTATCTATGTATTAATCTTATAGTTTTAAATCATGAGTAGGTTAATGTAGAACCATCAATATGTTGGGAATCACTCGTATAAAGTAATTATCCTAATTTAATATCATATGTGGCTTTCATATCATACATTACTAACGCACAGTAACACAACTTCCAAAGTTTCATCATATATACACTCGTAACATCCCCTTCGTATAGTACTCACACACGAAACAGTTTTCAAACATTCATCATGTCTGCAGTACATAAGAACTTACTATACCTCAACAACATAATTTACATTGATTAATTTAATATATTCAATATCTAGAATGCATAATATTCGAGAAGTCTAAATTTTATTCATCAACGAAGTATACTACTAAACCTCACTCATCTATTAAGCCTAAATCATATAATTTAAATGCACATCATTAGACTCTAGTAGATTTTTAGGAATGATGTCCGGCCCCACACACCACTACTAGTCTTAACTGCGTCCGTTTTCCTCACTGCCGGGGTCAACTTCCCAACTGTTCCCGACGGATCACCCATCCTAGTACTACTCCAAGCTGAGCACGCTTAACTGTGGAGTTCTTTAGTGATGGGATCTTGAAAAAGGAGGTGCACCTTGGTGATATGGGTAGTCCAATCATTCCTTTTAAGATCATGGTATCCAAGACCAACTATAAGGTCTCATAATATTTTCCCATTTCAGTGTAGACATAGAATGGCCCATGGGCACCCAGCTCCCGGTCACGGAATACCAGGGCAAGGGTGGCTACGTCAACCATGGACAACCCTTTTCAACATGTCTAGACCGCACGGCTCAAGACTAGCATGCCACATGCCCATGTGGGCCCCACCTACTGAAGGGGTTATGACTCTGATACCATTTATAATGCATGGGCCCACTGTCCTAGGCTCTAGTAGAGTTTCAGGAATGATGACTGGCCCCACTGACCACTACTAGCCTTAATCACGTACTTTTTTCTCACTCACGCGCAAACTGGATCAACTTCCCGACTGATCACCCATCCTAGTACTACTCAATGCTGAGCACGCTTAATTGTGGAGTTCTTTAGTGATGGGATCTTGAAAAAGGAAGTGCACTTTGGTGATATGGGTAGTCCAATCATTCCTTTTAAGATTATGTTATCCAAAACCTCAAATCCTAAGACGTTACAATCATCTCTCAAGTCTAAATCATACACATTTCTAAAACCATAATACTTGTGAATTTCAAATGGGAGTGAAAAGTAAGTACTAATGATACCATATATATTGGTATCATACCGAAACATATTATGTAAGACACATAGCGAACATTTTCTTTGCCTTCAAAAGAAAGCAAAAAGATAACAACTTTATATACGCGGTGTTTTTGGCAATGTGAAGTGAAATCATGAGGAAAAGCAGTCCACGTATACGAATGCAGACACTTACCGTTTAATACTAGTCAAAATGATACATCAGGGTCTAAGAGACAGAGTTCCAAGCAAATTGCTTGTACGGTAACCCATTTAAATGCATGCCCCTGATTTAGTAGTCTGCCCCCCTGATTGGGCGAGAAGATGCTTATATGCTTAAGATGTTTATCAATGTACCAATCCCATTTCCCCAAGATTGAGAATATATTTATAATTACTATCAAAATATGTTGTAGATTGATTTGTATATAAGTACAAAATTTGCCTAAAGGAACTCGCCCAGCCTGTCAAGCTGCGCGCATCTACTCCACAGTTTTCATGATGGCTTGTTGTAGATTGATTTGTAAAGTACAAAATTTGCCTAAAGGAACTCTTGTTGACTTCCGATCACCAGCGATATCATTAGCATGATGGCTTGCGTATTCCTTTCCCTTGTTTTGCTTCTCCACCGACTATCAAGGTGCTTGATAAGTTAGAAACATAGTCCGAATTGCCACTTTGGGATTCTCTAACCCTTAATCTGAACCGTGCCATTCTCGAGTTCCGTATGGCAGCAAGAACAGGGAGATTACACATCTAAATTTCATCCGGAATATTTTTGGGAGCGAGCCTAGCAAGTTAAATCTTATAGTTCTAAATCACGAGTAGGTTAATGTAGAACCATCAATATGTTGGGAATCACACGTATAAAGTAATTATCCTAATTTAATATCATATGTGGCTTTCATATCATACATTACTAACACACAGTAACACAACTTCCAAAGTTTCATCATATACACACTCGTAACATTCCCTTCATATAGTACTCACACACGAAAAAATTTCAAACTTTCATCATATATGCGGTACATAACTTTCATGTCGTACAATACTAACACACAACAACAATATCGACATATATTACAATAATCCAGATATTATACACATTTTATCTTACACAACATTACAGTACAAGACGTATAGTACAAGACTTATAATACTAACATCCGAATTGTACAGGTATCTGACCTGCTAATTCTATGACTACTTTTGTTCTAGAAATTAGATCATTTAATAATCTTCCATTTACTCAAAAAGACTTGATGAACTATATTGTACCTGAACAAAATATTTTTAATATATTAGCAACATAAAAAATATGATCATACAATACTACAAAAATAATTGAATACATATTGTACTAATTTAAGAAATAATATTGGATATAATAAAAGTGAAATACTTACAAAATCATAACTCTATTTTCATTCATTCAACTAATACATTAAATGTCCAAAATTAGATAAATCTGTTTAACATACAATACTTGAGAAACCACTATACCGAAACTAGACATTTGTTTAAGATATGATACATGAGCAACCACCATACCTAAAAACAGAACTTACTATACCTCAACAACATAATTTACATTGATTAATTTAATATATTCAATATCTAGAACACATAGTATCCGAGAAGTCTAAATTCTATTCATGAAAGATATATACTACTAAACCTCACTCATCTATTAAGCCTCAATCATACAATTAAAATGCCATCATTGTAACGCCTGAGCCCACTATCCTAGGCTCTAGTAGAGTTTCATGAATGATGACTGGCTCCACACACCACCACTAGTCTTAACTGCGCCCGTTTTCCTCACTGACGCGCAAGGCGGATGAACTTCCCAACTGGTCCCGACTGATCACCCATCCTAGTACTACTCCAAACTAAACATGCTTAACTGTGGAGTTCTTTCGTGATGAGATACCATTAGCATGATGGCTTGCGTATTCCTTTCCCTTGTTACTATCAAGGTGTTTGATAAGTTAGAAACATAGTCCGAATTGCCATCTAAATTTCATCCGGAATATTTTTGGGAGCGATGCTCCAAAGGAGAGTTTGCAGATGGGCCGAAATGGCGCACTCCCTACAAAAATGGGTACGACTATGACCAAAAAGTTCTGTAGCTAAGAAAAACGATTTTGAGTTAATAATATGCGGTGGTGGAGTCTACAGTCTACATATCCACGATGCACATCTTTATTCGTAGTTACACAAACCTCTCGACGTACTGGTGTCCTAATGTGTTTGGAGCTCAAGACGTGTGCTGCAGCCGGTGAACTTTATTAGCTAAGGCAGCTGTTAATTTGTAAAATAATTATAAATATATCAAACAGACAAACCGAGTGCTATTGTACTAAGTGCAAATCAATTAGAATATATAGAAATTTAGTCGCCCAAAGAACTAATGATACTCGACTAATCCGATGCTTTAAAACCCTTGAGTTCCATGTAAAGCTCGAACATCCCGATAGACTTGTTCTGCTGATGCTGTTGATGATGCAAAGGGGAAGGGGGTGGTGCTGTAGCCTCCACGGGAATCGGTGACGGAGGCGCACGCCGACACGGACGGTTGGGAGGGCACGGACTGCTGCTGCTGCGGCGGCGGAGGCGAAGGAACCGTCATGGCGAGTGCTTCGTCCAAGGTCAGGCTGGACTCAGAGCCGGACAGTGATTCGGGTTGCTGCGTCGTCGGTGCCGGCTCGGTTAGGGCGAGTATGTCCTCCATGGTCCCGCTCCATGGATCCGGACGCGTTGGCCGGTTCCGACATCGAGAACAAGTCGTCGTCTAGATTTACTAAAAAAATCCAAGTAGTTCACCTGTTAAATATGGAGGCACTGTCTAGTTCTTGCTGCGATGGCGCCGTTCACAAACAGAGCACCGACATGGAAGATGGCGAGACTGTAACTGCAGAAAGAAAGTGGAGCTCGAGACATTTATTGTACGCATATCCGTCAACTCTAGTATTGACAATTCACATTTGACTTAGATTGTCTGTCTGAAAAATCTACCAAATATGGCGTACTTCATCCGTTGTAATATATAATAAAATACAGCACACACCCGTAATAGATAACTTGTATCACATGCTTCTAAAATTTCCTGCTCTGTTTCGTATCTGCCGTCAGCTTCGCAATCTGCAAACGTTTCTTCGGGAATGTCTTCAACTACGCCCGAAAAAGATTCTTTATCATAATCGTGGTCTTTAAGAGAGACAAAGCTGGCGACTGCTTCTTTCATTTCAGCATCAAAGGAAACGGGCTCTTTGCAACGCCATTTTAAGTACGTCAATGAGTTGCTACCTTGGAGATGGAGAAGCCAACCCTTTAATTGTTCTGCGGTTTTACAATCTAAATAAAACGTCTTTAATTGCTGCAGCTGCTGCTGTATGTTTGGTTGATTTGTACCCGACGGTGGCATGAAGAATTTACCACACAGTATATCTAGACGAGTCAGGTTTGTAAGGCTTTGCAGAATTTTGCTCGAGACATTTATTGTAGCCACTTCCATCCAATTATGTATATATAATTCCTTGAGCGATGATGGCAGGCCTCCACTAGTACCTTCCGTAAACAAGTCTGCCAATAACAACGGACACTCATAAACATACAACACTTCAAGAGAATGCAGGTCGCTAAAGCCTTGAAATCCGGATTGTATTCGCACCTCTCCACAAAATTTAAACACTAAACGCTTTATTCTACTAAAACCTTTTGTGCGAATAAACGTTAATGTAGGACAGTCCCAGGGGACAAGTTCCTGAAGAAGTTTTAAATTTTCCATCCATTCTGGACAGTTCCTGCCACGGTATCCACTAATGCTTAAATCAGCAACCTTTGGTCCCGGTTCCAAACCATCAAGAACCTCTTCAACGTTAACCCGCTCTGAATGGCCACCATAACAGTTTAGGCTCAACTCCGTCAATAATTTAGCCATCAATGCAGCCATCATTCCAGGTAAGCCACCCCCTTTGAAATAGCCATAATTCCAGGATAGGGTCAACTTCGTCAAATCATGCATCGTATTTAATTTAGCCCGCAACACTTGCTCTTTGCGTTTTACCTTATATAATCCATGAATTGATAGTTCTCGCATCTCTTTCATGACGTGTAATCCTTCCAATCCATACCAACTTGATGCACTACATTTCAATTCTCGGAGTAAAAGAAGATTTTGAATCGGAAATTTTCTCACAGAATATACATCACGACCAGCTAGTCGCTGGAGTTGATACAGATTTGCTAGTGAGCTAAGCCTATTCGTAAAGTGATAACCGTTTACGTAACGCAAGTGCTTAACTTTTGAAAATGGAATCTTTAGCGTGCAATTGAAGCTTATATCCAATATCCTCAAGAACTTTAATTTCGAGAATAGAATTTGCAGCGAGGTACATATTCTATCTTCCGTATCTTGCGACCTAACGTTGATATCTAATATCATGGTACGTAAATTATTTACATGATCAAAGCAATGATCCCCAATCCAATTTTTATCATCAATAAAATATGACAAATGTCGTACCGACGAAGGTATCCGTTGTAATCTACATGTATCTTGTATCATCATTGAGTCATTTGCAGAAACCATCTTGGCCAGATCATGGATCAAATCATGCATAGTGAAAATTCGATCATCCTCAAAATTTATCATCTTGAATTGAAAAATATCTGATTTACCTTCAAAACTAAGGATATCGGATTGAAACATACTTCTATCAAGTAATTCATCCACATACTCATCCCCTATTTCTTCCATGGATATCCATGTGTCTTGTTTATGGATGTAACCAAGTGCAACCCACATGTGGACAATTTCTCTTCTTTTATATTTATAATCTTTAGGATACAAGGCACAGAATGCAAAACATGGCTTCAAGTGTTCCGGCAGATGTTGGTAACTCAATCTTAGAGCGGGCATGATGTCATTCTCCTTTTGTGGTAACAACCATAATTCACTTTTCAAGATATAGTCCCAATAGTCTTTATTAAGATTTGATCTCAAGATACGTCCAACTGTCTTGGCGGCTAAAGGTGAGCCCATGAGCTTCTTTGCAATATCATTACTCGTCTTCTCAAGTTCTGGTGGATATTTATCCATTTTGCCAAAAGCACATTTATTAAATAAAGGCAAAAATACATCTTCTTCCAAACTTTGCAACAAAATCTTCTTGGAGGAAGACATTGCATTTGCTACAAAATCACTTCTAGTAGTTACTAGAATTTTTCTTCTCTCGTATCCAGGTTCAATCTTGAAAAGCTTTTGCATTCTTTCCCATTTACTACTATCTTCATTCCACACGTCATCTAACACTAACAAATATGTTTTCTCTTTAAGCTCATCTTTCAAGCGTTTTTCAAGGATATCAAGATTCTCTTTTCTTATATTTTTTACACATTTATCTTTTGTGTCTTTGCCTTTCTTATTTTCATCTTTTTCTTTCATATAATTTATACATTCCAAGATTTCACGTATGATTTTGAGTTCTGAGAAATCATCAGACACACAAATCCAAATCCTCAAATCAAAGCAGTTCTTAATTTTCTCATCATTATAGACCATTTGAGCTAATGTTGTTTTCCCAATACCACCCATACCAACAATGTGAAGGATCGATACTTCTGTAGTACTCAGATTTGCATCATGACCATTGTTGGCAGATAGACTATTATCTATAAAGTAGTCAATAATGACATCTCGAATGGATCCCTACCATATATTTCAATTTCATCTTCAAAATAGGATGTTGTTATCCTCCCTTTTGAATAAGATGTATAATATGTGCTAGATCTAAACTGGTTTTCTACAACCTCAAGTTTGAAATATGTTGCCAAATTCAAAAGGTTGTTCAGTCTATCTTGAATCCCATTAATGTTTTCAACAATATCATCCTCAAATTTTTTGTTAGGATCGTACTTATGAAGATACCTAGTAACATAACCTTCTTTCTTGATGATTGATTTCAATTGCTCATATTCAAGCATATCAAGAACATCATTTGCATCATATGTAGCCTCTTGAAGGCTTGCCACCCAAGTTTGTATTCCTCTATTATCATTGTCATGTGCCCTCTTTTCAGCATCAATAACCATTATTTTTATGATTGATAAAGTATCTTGAACCTTTATAAGAGCATTCCTAAGTTTTGACTGGGAATTATTGTGTGCCCTTTCGATAACTCTTTCAATTACCAAGTTAATCAAGCCGGATAAAATAGAAGTACCGGCTGTGACTACCACTTCAGCCATTGTAATAGATGTCAATCAGACAATTAAACGAAAGCCCCTCCAAATCCTATGACAGATAAGATTATGTATTACAAAAAATGAGGTCATAGATCAATATTATTGTGAATATTACAATCTTACGTATCAACTATAGAAAGAAGACAAGACTTTACATCAAATTCAATACTAAAGAAGATAAATAATAAACTATCTTTCCCACACTCTTCTTATCTCTAATTTAGAAGTTTGGTTAAAAGAAGATTTCATGATATATAGATACTAATAGATATAAAAGAAAATGTGATGGATTCTAAGATCATGCATAGACGAGGTATACCTTAAAGATAAGGTTTGTCTAGGAGAATATTTAGTGTTATATAGATACTAACTCACATAAAAGAAAATGTGATGGATTCCATTGTCATGCACATAGGAGGTATACCTTATAGATACAATTTAGACTGTTACGTAGATGGATCCTATTTTGTACATATGGGTCAATTTTAAGGAGGATCCATATTTTTTTTTAATTTTCGAAAGGCTTGAGGGATATATATATGTGAATGGTCCACATCTATAGAGGAAGTGTAAACTGTTTAAATATTTTTCCTTCATGAGTAGGGTAGGATGAATAAATGTACCCGATGGATTATTTAAGAAAAGAGAAGAAATTAACAAATGAATAATTATTCAGAGATCAATATAATATATGAAAAACTACATGTTGTGTGTGTCATATCCCTTATTTCCAAAAATGTCAATACCACTATCGCAATAAAGACTAGACATAACTAGTTTGGTTACCTAGATCCACCTCCGCATCTAAGACAAATAATTATACTCCTCAAGATTGTGATTTAGTCAAGACCTATGTGAAACTAATGCATTACTCCTGATTGCTTGTTGTATTTTGATTTGAGTGATGATGATATAAACATGATTCATATTGGTTGACATATTGATACTAATAACCACCAAGATGTATCCTCTATCAATCAAACTATCAATTCTTACAACGCTCGGCTAATCAAACTTATAATTCTACTAGACAACAATTTTTCAGAATTTTATGAAAAAAATACTCGTACCCCTATGAAAAAAATCATGTATCAAGTTTTCTTCATTACCCAATGGAAGAATTAAATGATCTCATATTTGAAATAAGAAAAACATTAGGTATTCATATCCTAACGGTTACAGAGCCAAAAAGGCTTGCAAATTCATGATTTGCAGCACTGAATGACTGAAAACTAAAGAGTCATCAACAATCAGGAGAATAATAAAGAAGGATCATTGAAAAGTGAAGTATAAGGAGGGAATACTTACTGGCATTGAAGATATTGATAACAATTATCTAAAATAAATTATCTCATGTATAACAATCACATCATAATTTTGTTAGTGTTACTCAATAGTTGGGTAACTTTTATGTAATTTTGATTATACACACATGTAAGCTACTGATGTTTAGTATTTTGGTACATTTACTCAACTATACTATAATATTAATGATGGAAAAACAACAAGCAACTTGCATACTATTTTTTTTTGTTCCAATCATTAGGGTAAATGTCTTATGGATACTAAAGCAAATGAAATATTATTAAATAGGATATATGTAATGTTAGCATGAATTTACTTCACAAGATTGCTAAACATGGACTACTAAGAGCCCACCTAGATAACACAATAAGAATTAAGAAAATTGTCAACCTTGCACTAACGAGAAGAAAGCCAAAATTTCCTTAAGATTCAAAATAGTGGATGTATTTTTAGTCCCCTTTTAATATGGACATGGACACTTTTTATCAATTAGAAACAATCAATTTGGAAAATAAATATTGTGTTATCATTTTTATCAATACTCTAGTATGCATGGGTCCAACTCTTAGTTACAAAATGTAACTCTATAGTGATATTCACCAAGTTTTCCCAAGTTTGTGAAATAAATACTCAACTATGATCAATACCATTACATGTTTCCATGGTGGAAAATTATCAATGGAAGAGACAAATTATATTTTTGAATACATGGGAATGAAAATAATTTGCCATATTTTACAACTTCCCAAAAATCCTTGTAGGAATAAGATATATCGAAAAATGGTGTGGGTTGTGCTCATGGTAATAACTTCACGCATACCATGAAGAAATGGGAAGTGTGACACTCTTGTCTAGGTTTAGCTATTAAACCTACTTTGTTTGATATTATTCTATTTTGCTATGCATATTTGATTTTTGTGCATGCTTCTAAATGATTATTTGTTATTTTTATGTTAATATTGTGAGCCTGAGACCAGACTTAATTCTTTTTTAATAAAATGTGTTTATATATGCTAAGCCATCTGAGATGTTTCATGCATTCGTTCTTACAATTCCACAAAGTGTGATGATCACATTAATCTTTGACACCATTTTATTGAGTTTTATTAGCCATTTATTTAATTTATGTCTTTAGAAATGCCTTTAAAGTTAAGTAGGTAAATCCTGAAGGTGAATGCTACATGTTTAGACAAGTGGACAAATGATTTGCACATTCTTCAAGTTACCCTAGTGAGCCTAATATCAAACTTATATCTTGTTGATAGAATGTGGCTATATATGTTGATCCTATTTGAGAGGTTTCATGCTGTTGTTATTATGCTTCTATGGAGTTTACTAATATTACTGTGCATTTATAAAGTTTAATCAGATTTTTTTGTGGTGAGATGGGTTACTTATCCTTTTTTGTCTCACCTTTAGAGTTTAATCAGATTGATAAGGGCGTGAAGGATTACAAGTTTATTAATGCATATGCTTAGGAAGTGTTCATGGACATCACAGACTTAGGAATAGAATTGAATGCCTATTGAGGATGATGAGATGATATGTGGACAATTATGGCCGACAGAGGCAACCATTTGGTGTTCTTTTACCCATAGTTTTTGCATTCTATAGCCATGTGAAGTTCCTTCTTCTTATTTCGTATATGAGTGATCGAACATAAAGTAATATGGTAAGACCACAACATGGTCTTATGCTCAACATAATGTAATTAATATATTCAAACTGGTGTTCGAAACTATGAATATAATTCTTGAAGTGTGACTTGAACATACTTCTATGAAATTAATTCAATACTCCTCCCCTACTTCTTCCATTAATATCCCTACCTATTGCTTTAGAATGTAACCAATGTGGATCCACACATGTACAACTTTTCTCTTGATATATGTATAATCTTTAGGATACAAGGGTAAAAATATATCACACGACATCAAGTGTTTCAGAAAATTTTGTTAACATAAACTTAGAGTTAGCATAATTTCATGCTCTTTTTGTAGCAACATATGTAGTCTTCTACTCAATATATATTGACATGATTATAAGATTGAACTAACCATCCTTATTATCCCAAGGTGAGCCCACTAGATTTTATTCAATTTTCTTACCAATCCTTTCATGTTGTAGTAGACAATAATATTGTGATAAGTGTGCATATTTTGAATAAATGGAAAAACACAACTTGTTTCTTGACATCAAATATATTAGCTTTATGTAAGACATTGTGTGTACTGCTACTTTACTTCTACTAGTTACCAAAAATTTTCTCCCCTCATTTCCGTCTTCAACTTGAAGAACCTTTCAAGTTTGTCCATTTCCACTTGTCTTCATTCCACATCATCTAAAACTATCATATATCTTTTCTATGTTAGTTTGTCTAAGAAACATTATAATTGCTTATAAATATTCTCATAATTTTATATATTACATAAACGTCCAACTGTCTTGGCGGCTAAAGGTGAGCCCATGAGCTTCTTTGCAATATCATTACTCGTCTTCTCAAGTTCTGGTGGATATTTATCCATTTTGCCAAAAGCACATTTATTAAATAAAGGCAAAAATACATCTTCTTCCAAACTTTGCAACGGAATCTTCTTGGAGGAAGACATTGCATTTGCTACAAAATCACTTCTAGTAGTTACTAGAATTTTTCTTCTCTCGTATCCAGGTTCAATCTTGAAAAGCTTTTGCATTCTTTCCCATTTACTACTATCTTCATTCCACACGTCATCTAACACTAACAAATATGTTTTCTCTTTTAGCTCATCTTTCAAGCATTTTTCAAGGATATCAAGATTCTCTTCTCTTATCTTATTTACATATTTATCTTTTGTCTCTTTGTCTTCCTTATTTTCATATTTTTCTTTCATATAATATATACATTCCAAGATTTCACGTATGATTTTGAGTTCTGAGAAATCATCAGACACACAAATCCAAATCCTAAAATCAAAGCAGTTCTTAATTTTCTCATCATTATAGACCATTTGAGCTAATGTTGTTTTCCCAATACCACCCATACCAACAATGTGAAGGATCGATACTTTTGTAGTACTCAGATTTGCATCATGACCATTGTTGATGGTTAGAGTATTATCTATAAAGTAGTCAACAATGACATATCAAATAAGATCCCTACCATATATTTCAATTTCATCTTCAAAACAGGATGCTGTTATCCTCCCTTTTGAATAAGATGTATAATCTATGCTAGATCTAAACTGGTTTTCTACAACCTCAAGTTTGAAATACGTTGCCAAATTCAAAAGGTTGTTCAGTCTATCTTGAATCGCATTAATGTTTTCAACAATATCATCCTCAAATTTTTTGTTAGGATCGTACTTATGAAGATACCTAGTAACATAACCTTCTTTCTTGATGATTGATTTCAATTGCTCATATTCAAGCATATCAAGAACATCATCTGCATCATATGTAGCCTCTTGAAGGCTTGCCACCCAAGTTTGTATTCCTCTATTATCATTGTAATGTGCCCTCTTCTCGGCATCAATAACCATTGTTTTTATGATTGATAAAGTATCTTGAAGCTTTTTAAGAGCATTCCTAAGTTTTGACTGGGAATTATTGTGTGCCCTTTCAGTAACTCTTCTAATTACCAAGTTAATCAAGCCAAATAAAATAGAAGTACCGACTGTGGCTACCACTTCAGCCATTGTAATAGATGTCAATCAGACAATTAAACGAAAGCCCCTCCAAATCCTATGACAGATAAGATTCTGTTTTACAAAAAATGAGGCCATGGATCAATATTATTGTGAATATTACAATCTTACGTATCAACTATAGAAAGAAGACAAGACTTTACATTAAATTTAATACTGAAGAAGATAAATCATAAACTATCTTGCCCACACTCTTCTTATCTCTGATTTAAAAGTTTGGTTAGAAGAAGATTTCATGATATATAGATAGTAACAGATATAAAATAAAATGTGATGGATTCTAAGATCATGCATAGACGAGGTATACCTTAAAGATAAGGTTTGTCTAGGAGAATATTTAGTGCTATATAGATACTAACACATATAAAAGAAAATGTGATGGATTCCATTGTCATGCACATAGGAGGTATACCTTATAGATACGATTTAGACCGTTACGTAGATGGATCCTATTTTGTACATATGGGTCAATTTTAAGGAGGATCCATAATTTTTTATTTATTTTCGAAAGGCTTGAGGGATATCTATATGTGAATGATCCACATCTATAGAGGAAGTGTAAACTATTTAATTATTTTTCCTTCATGAGTAAGGTAGGATGAATAAATGTACCCCATGGATTATTTAAGAAAAGAGAAGAAATTAACAAATGAATAACTATTCAGAGATCAATATAATATATGACAAACTACATTTTGTGTGTGTCATGTCCCTTATTTCCAAAAATGTCAATACCACTATCGCAATAAAGACTAGACATAACTAGTTTGGTTACCTAGATCCACCTCCGCATCTAAGACAAATACACATACTCCTTAAGATGGTGATTTAGTCTTGATCTATGTGAAACTATTGCATTACTTGTAATTGCTTGTTGTATTTTGATTTGAGTGATGATGATATAAAAATGATTCATATTGGTTGACATATTGATACTAATAACCACCAAGATTTATCCTCTATCAACCAAACTATCAATTCTTACAACGCTCGGCTAATCAAACTTATAATTCTACTAGACAACATTTCTTTCATAATTTTATGAAAAAAATACTCATACCCCTATTTTCTCATGAAGTATCTTGGTTGTTATATGAAAAAATAATGTATCAAGTTTTCTTCATTACCCAATGGACGACTTAAATGATCTCATATATGAAATAACAAAACATTAGGTATTCATATCCTAACTGTTACAGAGCCAAAAAGGCTCACAAATTCATGATTTGCAGCACTGAATGACTAAAAACTAAAGAGTCTTAAACAATCAGGAGAATAATAAAGAAGGATAATTGAAAAGTGAAGTATAAGGAAGGAATACTTACTGGCATTGAAGATATTGATAAAAAATTGTCTAAAATGAATTAGTTCATGTATAACAATCACATCATAATTTTGTTAGTGTTACTCAACAGTTGGGTAACTTTTATGTAATTTTGATTATACACACATGTAAGCTGTTGATGTTTATAGTATTTTGGTACATTCACTCAACTATACTATAATATTAAAGATGGAAAAACAACAAGCAACTTTCATACTAATTTTTTTATGTTCCAATTATTAGGGTAAATGCCTTATGGATACTAAAGACAATGAAATATTATTAAATAGGATATATGTAATGTTAGCATGAATTTACTTCACAAGATTGCTAAACATGAACTACTAAGAGCCCACCTAGACAACACAATAAGAATTAAAAAAATTGTCAACCTTGCACTAATGAGAAGCATGCCAAAATTCCCTTAAGATTCAAAATAGTGGATGTATTTTTAGTCCCCTTTTAATTTGGACATGGACACTTTTTATCAATTAGAAATAATCAATTTGGAAAATAAATATTGTGTTATCATTTTTTTTATCAATAATCTAGTATGCATGGGTCCAACTCTTAGTTACAAAATGTAACTCTATTGTGATATTCACCAAGTTTTTCCCAAGTTTGGGAAATAAATACTCAACTATGATCAATACCATTACATGTTTCCATGGTGGAAAATTATCAATGGAATAGACAAATTATATTTTTGAATACATGGGAATGAAATTGCCATATTTTAGATATTCCCAAAAATCCTTGTAGGAATAAGAGATGTCTAAAAATGACGTGGGTTGTGCTCATGGTACACTATATCGATAACTTCAAGACACACCATGAAGAAATGTGAAGTGCGACACTCTTGTTTTTAGCTATTAAACCTACTTTGTTTGATCTTATTCTATTTTGTTATGAAAATTTGATTTTTGTACATGCTTCTAAATGATTATTTCTTATTTTTATGTTAATATTGTGAGCCTGAGACCAGACTTAATTCTTTTTTAATAGAATGTGATTATATATGCTAAGCCATCTGATATGTTTCATGCATTTGTTCTTATACTTCCATAAAGTTTGATGATCACATTAATCTTTGATAACATTTTATTGAGTTTTGTTTGCCATTTATTTAATTTATGTCTTTAGAAATGCCTTTAAAGTTAGGTAGGTAAACCCTGAAGGTGAATGCTACATGTTCAGACATGTGGAAAAATGATTTGCACATTCTTCAAGTTACCCTAGTGAGCCTAATATCAGACTTATATCTTGTTGATAGAATGTGGTTATATATTTTGAGCCTATTTGAGAGGTTTCATGTTGTTGTTATTATGATTCTATGGAGTTTACTAATAGTACTGTGCATTTATAGAGTTTAATCAGATTTTTTTTAGTGAGATGGGTTACTTATCCTTTTTCGTCTCACCTTTAGAGTTTAATCAGGTTGATAAGGGCGTGAAGCATTACAAGTTTATTAATACATATTCTTAGGAAGTGTGCACGGACATCATAGACTTAGGAATATAATTGAATGCATATTGGGGATGATGATATGATATGTGGACAATTATGGCCGGCGGAGTCAACCATTTGGTGTTCTTTTACCCATAGTTTTTGCATTCTACAGCCATGTGAAGTTCCTTCTTATTTCGTATATGAGTGATAGAACATAAAGTAATATGGTAAGACCACAACATGGTCCTATGCTCAAATCATGTAATTAATATATTCAAACTGGTGTTTGAAACTATGAATATAATTCTTGAAGTGTGATTTGAACATACTTCTATGAAATTGATTCAGTACTCCTCCCCTAATTCTTCCATTAATATCCCTACCTATTGTTTCAGGATGTAACCAATGGTGATCCACACATGTACAACTTTTCTCTTGATATATGTATAATCTTTAGGATACAAGGGTAAAAATATATCACACGACGTCAAGCGTTTTGGAAAATTTTGGTAACATAAACTTAGAGTTAGCATAATTTCATACTCTTTTTGTAGCAACATCTATAGTCTTCTACTCAATATATATTGACATGATTTTAAGATTGAACTAACCATATTTATTATCCCAAGGTGAGCCCACTAGATTTTATTCAATTTTCTTACCAATCCTTTCATGTTGTAGTAGACAATAATATTGTGACAAGTGTGCATATTTTGAATAAATGGCAAAATGCAACTTGTTTCTTGACATCTAACATAATCAACTTTATGTAAGACATTGTGTGTACTGCTACTTTACTTCTACTAGTTACCAAAAAATTTCTCCCCTCATTTCCATCTTCAACTTGAATAACTTTTCAAGTTTGTCCATTTCCACTTGTCTTCATTCCCACATCATCTAAAACTATCATATATCTTTTCTCTTTCAGTTTGTCGAAGAAACATTATGATTGCTTATAAATATTCTCATAATTTTATATATTACATTTCCCTTCCATTTGCAGAAGATATAGATTCCAAGATTTGACCTATGATTGTGTGTTCATTAAAATCATGTGATGTACAAATCTATGTCATCAATTCAAATTATTTCTTGATTTCTTACCATTGTAGACCACTTGAGATAATGTGTTATTCTTGATACCACCCATACAAAATACATAAAGTATTGGAAATTTGTATCATGATCACGTGTGGTGGTTTTGATTAATTTCATCTTGAATAAGATCTCTACCATATATTTTGATTTTCTTTCTTTCAAAATGTGATGTTATTCATTTTTTAGAGACTAAGAAAATGCACCCTAGACGAGCATGACATGGTGACTTTCGAGGCGAGAGAGGGTGTGGTCTAGTCACCCCTTCCAGTGCTAAATCAACTTGGATTGTCATTTGCACAGTGCCTTCGGTCTGATTCGGACCCGAGTCCTTCATCTAGGATTACCAAGCTCCTATCACCTGGGCTACTCTGGTCGGACGGGATGTTGTTCTCCTTCCTTATAAATAACTTGTGTATTATTTGTGCTAGATATCAACTAATCTACTACCACCTGAAGTTTGATTTAAGTGACCATTTTGAAAAGGTTGTTTTACCTATCTTGAATCGCATTAGTTTTTGCAACAATATCATGCTCAAATTTTCTTACATGATCATACCCATGAATATACCTAGTGAAAAAACTTGGTTTCATGATTCTTGTTTTCAGTTTCTTATACTCCAACTCATCAAAAACATCATCTGTGTCATACTTAGACTCTTGAATGCTTTCCACACAGGCTTGTATTCAAGTCTTAACATCACGATATGGTCACTTATCTACATATGCGATGATTACTTTCATGATACTAAGGCAATTAGTAGTATTTTAAGAGCATCCTTAAGTTTTTATCAGGAGCCCACCCATAGAAGTATTTTAAGAGCATCCTTAAGTTTTTATCAGGAGCCCACCCAACCGCCTTGGTCCTTGTCGATAGTTGGATTAATCACCAAGTTAATCAAGCATGATAAGACAAAAATACTGACTATGATTAGCACTTCCATCATAATTTATGTTAATAGGACCATTTTAGTGAGAGATATGATTTTGTGTTCAGCACGAAAATGAGATTATGGATCGTACTAATCTTCATATATCAAGTACATGAAGAGTGTTGAAGTATAAATTACCTTTACTAATGAATAAGATAAGTCATGATATTATCTTGCACACAATTCACTTATCTCTAGTTGTGATAGTTTGACTAGGAAAAAGTTTAATGTATAACAACTACTAACAAATAAAAAAACTTGATGGTGTCCATGAGAAAGAGAAATTCAAGATATTAAACATTACTCACATCTCACTATCGTATATGGCATGCTATTTTTTGATTTTCACATCCATTATTTGAAAATTTCAGTTGTTCTATGGAAATTTAATAATTTTTAGATAATGTTGCAACAAAATTAATGTAAGACAAACCCACATTGAATAGAGATGACATTGTTTAGGAATAAAATATTGCTATGTTAGATGGAAAGACAAGTTTCAAAAATCTTTTTATTGAATTATATCATACATGATCTTCAAATGAGTTATCGATTTCCTATGAGATAAGGTTGTCAATGCAATGTAGATAGGTGTATAAGCTAGTTTTAGTTTTGTTAGTTTCAATAGTAAATATAATACGACCTATTTATTAGATATATTGTACTAAGCTTTATAATTTAAAAGTGTTTGCATTCACATGTGTCCATCATTTGTTAACTACTAACCATCTCACATTTTCTATAGATTGGGATGTGAAAAGGAACTTTGCAATTATTAATATATTTTGGATTTTTTTTCTTTTCATTTCATCAAAGTATCTCCTTTTCATATTAAGATAGGTACACTTACTAATCATTTATCACTTAAACCAATGAAAAAATTGAACCATATCTATAGTTGATTCAATCAATGATTTTCAACCCAAATTAATCATTTAGTGAAGGATTAGATGAATATACATGTCTCATTTAATAATCATGAAGCCATATTGCATTCTTATAATGGGGTAGTTAAGTTTCCTATTATCATTCAACTTCAGGGTGTAACTTCACTTATGTTTTCACCATAATTAACATCCATATTGATAGTTAATTTGAATTAGTACAAAACATTAGTATACTATTAATGTTATAGCATATAATATTCCTTCCTTAATATTTAGCTGATGGGGATCTATTGTAGAGTAAAGTGTTAGTCCACCATTGTTGGTAAGATGGAATAGTTTAATGTGTAGTTTTGTATAGGAGGAACACCATTGACACAGTTCAATGGTCCCTTTCCAATTATTTTAGTGTTTAGTAAGTTGTAGTAATCTATTCAATGTCGAATAAGTTTCAGAATCGAATACAAGCAACATATAAAGATTTCGTGCATGGGGAAACCCGTAGTCAAATTTTCTTTTACATATAATATGATATTTTTATCTCCTTATTAGTATCATGGACCTTTTTGAATGTGTTGGCTCAAGTAAATGTCCATTACCTATTTTTATAAGACAATTATATCTGAAAATTTTACTTCAATATATGTATTATGTGACAAGTAAACTGTAAGATAGTTAAGTACAAGATATAAAAATATTAGTGAATGAAATTTTGCATAAATAAATCTATGTGTCATGTGGATTGTAATTTATGACATAGATCAATTATATACAAATTATGAACAAGTGATGAGTGATAAATGACCTTTAATCACCCTTAGTTATACATGCAGAAAATTACAAGTACCACAAAATAAATTACTCCTATCCATAAATGTCCATTTTGAAAATTCATTTGTTGGCATCCATGACTATGGTAGGACAAAGTGGCAATTCCATTAAGGGATGGTCAGATTAACTGCATGTCATTAGGATCTATAGTGAGTTCAAACAAGACTCGTTTTTCATTCTCAGTCAAACTGTATGTTTGACCATGCACATGTACTTCAAACTTAAAGTTTTCATAGATTACCACCTATAGAATAATTTTCTCAACCATGAAATAACATTTCAGTGGTTCTTTTCTTAGATCAAACCTTGGTTTAACTAATAGTTCAACCAAGAATCTCATTTAGACTCACATTGTCACTAAGATATTGATTTCATCACCGAATTAGTCTTTTGAATTCCAGTTACACCATCCATAATGACTATATTTCCTTCCTAGAGTTCCAAAGGGATATCTAGATGAATCCTACAATTTACTGACAACACCAAATTTTGTGATGTTTTAGACTGTTTTTCTGTTATCAAAACTGCCCTTTTTAGCTATTTTCCTATCTTTTATATGCACTTTCGCAATAATTAGCCGAGCCATGCTTTTAATCCAATACTTCCATTCTTTACAGAGTTTTTTCTCATTTTGATACAATAAGGCCATCCCGGCCCATAAATAATTCCAAGTCTGCTTTGGCATTCCTAACGCCCGATACGACCCCTGCACGACAGGGTGGAGGAACCCAATGACGCACGACAAAGGAATGTCGCGCAAGAAGAAGCTGGCGGACGGCACGCCTTCTACCCGACAAGGAGCCAAGCTCGCCACGACAACCCAGCTTGTCGGGCGACACAACCACCCACCGGCAGTCGCGCCGCCCGTCACGTGACCGATGGCCGACACCCCTGCGTCGGGCGATACCTGTATCGGATGTCCACTGACCCGCGCATAAGGAGGATACGTGGCGCTTCGAGCACCATACCTTCCCCCAACCACTGCCTATAAATAGGAGCTACAGGAAGATAAAGAGAGGAGTTCGGATATCGGACAAGTTGGGAACTTGAGCTATCTCCGGAGGAAACTGCGAGAGCAACAGTATCGTTCCCAGTGCTCGTGTCGGGCGACACTAGGTGAGCTCTCCCTCATCCCGAGAGGGAGGGGATGGTTCACTTGGAACCATCCCGGGCGACACTGCGGGCCGATATCGGCCGGCGATGACGAGCGACACAAGTGCCCGACAGTAGAGGCGTAGCTCTTTGCTCGACACGATATCGAACCCGATACGCTTCGCCGTCATGCGTGTCGCCCGACATGAGCGTATCGGCCAGGGTCCTTGAACGATACAGTCGGCCGTCAGGCGGTGCCGCCCGATATGGTGTGCTGCCCGACACCACTGTATCGGGCTCGGCTCCTGACCGGTATCGGGCTGGAGAGCTACAGTAGTCTGTCGTCCTTCTACATCAAGAAGGCGACATCTATCTATAATTTTGTTATTTAATTCTTTCTTATGCATTGTATTAAGACCTTTAATGTTTATGGAAATAGAAAAGCTTAATTACTTGCTTCTCTATGCTTGGTGCAATATGTTGGATGACTGCTATGTTTGATATCTGAACTCTAGCTTGCATGTTGTATCATGTTTCACTTAGCTCCCGAATCATGTTTTCCCGTCACAACAACTTCGAGAGTTGTGTTGTAGCTCAAGTGTTTGGTCCGATTTTGGAGTACGAGAGTGCCTGGAACGGAGTTGTTTCTGTAACATTCCTTTCTGATTTAAGTCCAGTAACCTCGAGAGGGGTGTTGATGCTTAGTTAGAGGTACCCGCTCTGAGAGGAGGGGTGCAGGATGTTACTGCTGTCGCTTGTTTTACTAAAGTCTTATCCTTCGTACCTTGCTCTAGCTCTAGTTTTACCTTTCTGTTTCTGTTGCATGAAAACCCCTAAAAACTGCTAAATGACTAAAATCTTAAATCTTTCTAGTAGCTCCACTTGGAGATAGTTTTCTTGTTTTGTTTGTGACATCTTGTCGTTCCCCTTTTGGGGAATTTACTATCTCTTTATACCTGCCGAAGTGTAGCGTGTCGATTCTGGGTTCTCAACACTACCCCCTTGTCCATGTGTTCGACCCCGTATATCTACTTCAACCCCGTAAGCAAAGTTGTGGGGGCCTAGAAGGATTCATGTTTATAAATGTAAAAGCTCGACTACCTCAAATCCGCCTCTACTTTTGGACGCGCGATTTAGGCCGGTCAACTTTTTGGCGCCGTTGCCGGGGACAAAGCAAAAGCGGTACTGTAGACGAATCTAAATCCACTAACTACATTCCAGTGCCTCAAGCTTAGAAATGAGTTTGACAACACTCTTTTTCTTTTTCTTATTTGGTATTCTTTTCCTAAAATAAAAATTCAATTTTCTAAACTTGATTTTTTGTGCTAATAATGCAGGTACTCAGAAGAAAAGGACATCCCGTTCGACTGAGCACCAACTCCAGTCGTCATGCCTCCTCGCGTTGAGCCACCCCATTCTGAAGGAGAACACCAGGGGAGGGCTAGGCCTGATTCACCTCCTCCTGAAGGCAATGATCGATACGACGGAAATGATCAACTTGAAGAACCAGAAATGGATCAGTTCAAGGAATACCATCGTCGTGACAAACGTCATCACCAGAGGCACAGGAGGAACCAAAATAATCAAGAACAGCACCAGGGAGGCAGCGACAGTGACGATTCAGATGAAGAAAGAAAAGACTCTAAGGGAGTTAGCCTCCACAAAGGCTAACAATTCCAGATGCCCTGTCATCATTCCGCGATTCAACGCCGCCAACTTCGAGCTCAAGCCATCTATAATCTCCATGATTCAAAATAAAATCTTTAGAGGGAGTTCTAAGAATGACAATCCCTATCACCACTTGGATGCTTTTAAGAACATCTGCGATACCATCAAGATACGGGGAGTTCCCCAGGAGGTAATCTATTGCAAGGGTTTCATCTTCTCTTTGGAAGATAAGGCTCTGTCATGGTACCTGGGGCTGCCCCACCAAGCTCTGAACGGATGGAGTGTGTTGGCAGATGCCTTTGTCAACAAGTTCTATCCAACTAAGAAGACAGTAAGGAACAGACAAAGGATAACCTCCTTTATGCAAGGGCCCAACGAGAACCTCCATGACGCCTGCACTACTACAGAAATAGCATTCAGTGTCGCTTTTCTGGGCGTCGGTTATTAAGGAACACGGACGCCTTATATTAAAGGCGTCGGTTATTTAGAAGAACCGACGTCTATATTCAAAGACCAGCCAAACACGGGTACCGCTTTGTATACAGCGTCGGTTGTTTATACAAAACCGACGCATCATGTCATCCAATTTTCGAGCGAAAAAAATAATGTCACTTTCGGCGTCGAGTCTGTAGTTAAAACACCGACGCTTATGTGCGATGGAAATTTGCGCGAAAAGTGTCCTTTTCCGCGTCGGTCGTCCTTTAATCACCGACGCTGAATGTGGTTCCCGCCAAACATTTTCATGAAAATATCGTCCAAATGGACGTCGAATGTTGCGAACGACCGACGGTAAAGATGTTTAGGCGTCGGTTGTTGTAAACAACCGACGCTATTGGGGAACTTCATAACCTTCGATCGCCCGACTCTTCCCCTTTCTTATGTTTCATTGCTACCCTATTTCCCTATTGCGGCGATTTCTCCGGCGATTTCTCTGCTGCTGGTACTAGTTTTTCTCCGGCGCTTCTCTCCGACGCTTCTCTCCGGTGCCCCATCTCCGGCGTCCCCTCTCCGGTGCCCCTCTCCGACGCGTTTCTTCTCTGGCACCCCTGCTGCCCGCCCTGCTGCTCCAACCGCCTGCGCCGCCGCCACGCCTGACAACCGGCGCCGCCGCAACGCCTGGTGCCCCCCTGCCTGCCACGCCTGAGAACCGGCGCCGCCGTACCCCCTTCTCCTTCTCCTCCGCCTGGCCGCTGCCTGCCTGCCGCCGCCTGGCCGCCTGCCTGCCTGCTGCGGCTGACGCTCCTGCTCGTCGGAGTCACTGCCACTGGTTCTGGAGCTCGTCGGCCGCCACCCACGTACTCAACCAGCTCGACCTCACCCTACTTTTCTTGCCCAGGTACCTGCAGACCTACCCAGGCGCGAAATTGGTTCTTTATGTGCTGACCTAATCTGCTTGCCTAATCTGCTTGCACGAAAGTGGCTCCCTACTCTGCTTGCTTAATGTGCCTAATCTGCTTTAAGTGGTCCTAATATCATAACATGATAGTTTTATTATATGATTTGTGGCACTTTAGGGTGTATATACATGCAAATTATATAAGTGATAGATGTTGGATGTTTGTCAAGGTTTCTTGAAGATTGAATAAGTGATAGATGCTGGATGTTTATTTATTTCATCTATCCATGTTGCCTATAGTTTATAACATTGCATTGTGAATTATTGCATGTTTGAAACTATGAAATTCTTGATTTATTAGATGATATTCAAGAAAACCCTAGTTTGATGAGCATGTTGTTAATCATGTTAATTATGATTCTTCTATATATTTTGATGTCATTATATAATTATGTGATCCCAACATATTAAATTGAATTAGAATGATTTCATGAATTATAGGGTTTATATAAGAATGACAACACATGTATTTGTTGGCCTAGAAACCCGTCCAAGATTTACTCAGTAGGAGTAAATCTTGGATAGTCCCCAGTTTGGGACTGTTCTTGAACACCTAATCTCACTTAGGATGTAAGTGTATAATGTGTATTGGGTTTTCGAGAAAATTTCGGTAGGATTTCCCCGTTTGTTCTCTAAGTACATATGTACTTAGAGAACAACGGGGAAATGCTGCCGAAATTTTCTTGAAAACCAAATACACATTATACACTTACATCCTAAGTGAGATTAGGTGTTCAAGGATGGGATAGGTGGTACACATTTATTATATATAAGATTGACATCAAATGTGTTTGTTGGCCTAGAAACCCGTCCAAGATTGACTAATATATACTTGTTTCCTAATATATACTTGTTTAAAAGGTTAACTGATGTTATACAACTTTTTCTGAAAATATATAACATCGTTATATGTACTTACACTTTGTTAATACTAATATTGTGCAGTCTCTGTCTTCCCATAACAATGACTATGAATTGGGCCTCTATGTCAATGTTAACGTTCCCTATTGAAGAACAATTGGACATCATCCTAGATGATCGTTCCTTAAACCAATTGGTCATACCCAAACATTGGCGTTTTCTAAAAGGAAGACACTACATGCCTGGTAAAGTGACCCTAACTTTTGGAAATTATTCACATGTAATCGAGGTTGAGTATGATTTGGCGGGAAATCTTGTATCAAAATCCGGTTGGCGTGATTGGATTGGAGAGCTGCATGTGGTCCGTTGGAATAGGCTTTTTCTCCGTCCAGTTGGCGATAATTCCATCAAAGTTTGGATAACCAACAGCAACTGCGAGACCCCCGATCATCTTCTGCGGTATGAGCGCACGGCGTCGCATATCAGCTCAGACAAATCTGAATCTGAGGCCCCTATCAGTTCAGATTCGTCTAAATACAGTGAGGAGCTTCGTGACACAGCTTCATCATAAAAAAGAAGTTACCGATGCATGCGGGACCATGTTGGTGTAGTATTTAGTTGTCTATCTATCTAGACTTGTCTGTAGTAATAGTTTTTTTAATTATGCGCATGTTTAGGGGTACACCAACCCCTTTGTTTAGTTATTGTTATAACTAAAGTGTGTGTTCCCATGAATGGAACTGTAAGTTGCTACATGAATGCTTATAACTGAAGTGTGTGTTCCCATGAATGTTCCCATTTACATGATTACACTACTATTTTCTCATATTGTCTTGCCTCAAAAAAAAATTCTTTTATTGTTTAGTCTATTTTAATACGACATACTTGCTTATATCTTTCTTAATGATGAACTGTAATACGACATACTTGCTTATATACTTGTTTCCTAATATATACTTGCTTTCCTAATATATACTTGCTTTCTCTGATCATAGAATGGATAGATCATGGATGTCCATTCGTAATCATTGCACCCCAGAGTTTATATCTGGTCTTGATCAGTTTATTAGATTTGCCGAGGAACATAGGAAACAACCTACAGATAGGTTCTACTGTCCATGTAGGCATTGCGGTAACAACTTGAAACTCAACACTGGTGAGGAAATCAAAAGTCATGTCATGTGCAACGGGATTGTACAAGGCTATACAGAATGGCACTGGCATGGAGAGATTTCAAAATCGAATCCAGTAGATGTCAATAGCAGTGCTTGGGTGGAAGAAGAAATTGCCTCTGATGACGTAAATGTGAACGAACCAGTTCCAGCAGACATTGTTGATGCGATGCTGGATAGTTGTAGGGTAGAGCACACTGATCCACCTCCTATCTTTACAAACATTGTGCATGATGCTGAGATACCGTTATACACAGGCTGTGCTAAGTTTACGAAGCTTAGCGCTGTGCTGAGATTGTATAAGTTGAAAGCTAACAATAGATGGAGCGACAAAAGCTTCACTGAATTGTTGACTTTGTTGAAAGAAATTCTTCCTGAAGGAAACGAGCTGCCAATCTCAACATACCAGGTAAAGAAAATGTTGTGCCCAATGGGAATGGAGGCCAAAAAGATACACGCATGCCCGAATGATTGTGTATTATTTCAAAAGGACTATGTAGATTTGAAAGATTGTCCAAAATGTGGTGCGTCACGATATAAATTGACGACTTCGGGGGAGTCCAAAACTGGTTCTCCTGCCAAGGTGTTGTGGTATCTACCTATAACATCACAGTTTCAACGCTTGTTTGCAAATCCGAAAGATGCGAAGAATTTGAGGTGGCATGCAGATGTTAAGAAAAATAATGATGGGATCCTACGACATGCGTCTGATTCCCCACAGTGGAAGAAGATTGATGTATTGTTCCCTGAATTTGGTGAAGAAGTCAGGAATCTAAGACTTGGGCTTTGTACAGACGGGATGAATCCGTACGGGACATTGAGCAGCCAACATAGCACTTGGCCAGTCATGCTTGTTATATACAATCTTCCTCCCTGGCTGTGTATGAAAAATAAGTACGTTATGTTGTCATTGTTGATATCGGGCCCTAAACAACCCGGAAATGATATCGATGTTTATCTTGAACCTTTGATTGATGACTTAAAGAAACTTTGGGCTGAAGGTGTGATGACCTATGATGCTTCAGTAAGAGAGACATTTCGTTTGCATGCTATGTTGTTTTGCACTATTAATGACTTTCCGGCATATGGGAATTTGTCTGGATATAGTGTCAAAGGAGCTAAAGCGTGTCCTATATGTGAAGAAAACACTGATTCAATAAGACTAAAATATGGCGGCAAGACTGTATATCTTGGTCATCGAAGGTTTCTTTCAAAATTCCATCCGTATCGTAGGAAGCGCAAAGCATTCAATGGATGGAATGATGAACGGAGTGCACCTAAACCTATACCAGGGGATGTTGTTTATGAAAGAGTAAAAGACATTGTCAATGAATTTGGTAAGAAATCACAATGTAGTATGGCCACACGGAGTGACAATTCTTCATTCAAAAAGAAGTCAATATTTTGGGATCTTCCTTATTGGAGTTCTTTGTCAGTCAGGCATTGTATCGATGTAATGCACGTTGAGAAAAATGTCTGTGATAGCATCATTGGTACTCTATTAAATATACCAGGTAAGACTAAAGATGGGATAAAATCCAGACTGGACCTACGTGAAATGGGAATAAGGTCAGAATTAACAGAATTACGTGAAATGGGTAATAAAAGAACATACTTACCTCCCGCTTGTTACACGTTGTCTAGAAAGGAGAAGAAAACTTTTTGTGAATGCTTGGTAAATGTTAAGGTGCCACATGGTTACTCATCCAACATCCGTAGATTGGTATCAATGAAAGATCTGAAGTTGATAGGTCTTAAATCTCATGATTGTCACACTCTAATGCAACAAATATTGCCCGTGGCAATTCGATCTATATTGCCGAAGCATGTAAGGTTTGCAATTACCAGACTTTGTTTCTTTTTCAACAGTCTATGCAGCAAAGTTATTGACCCTGATACTCTCGATAATTTGCAAAGAGAAGTGGTTGTTACCCTATGTCAGCTTGAGATGTATTTCCCTCCTTCGTTCTTTGATATCATGGTACATCTTGTTGTCCACTTGACTAGGGAAGTGAAAATCTTGGGACCGGTTTTCTTGCATTGGATGTATCCCTTTGAACGATACATGAGCATTTTTAAAGGTGATGTTCGAAACCGTTATCGTCCTGAAGGGAGTATTATTGAAGGTTATGTGGCGAGAGAGGTTATGGATTTCTGCAATGACTTTCTCAGTGGTAATGACACTCCTGATAATGACAAGAATATTGAGGAGGGCAAAGGAATTTTGGGATCACGGGTGAAAGTAATCAGCCGTGAGCAGTTGGAACAAGCTCACTTGTATATTTTACATAATATGGACGAAGTGAGTGTTTATATCGAGGAACATACCAATTTCATAAAGAGACAACATCCTCGAACAAGTTCAATGTGGCTTGCTAGAGAGCATAATAAGACTTTTACAGAAACTATCAAATATCTCAAACACCAAATGATATTACAGAAACTATCAAATGTCTCGCCTTTAAACCAAAACCGAATGTTATGTCTTATGAAGGGTTTGACATTAATGGATTCACATATTACACAAAGCGCCAAGATGATAAGAGTGTCGTCCAAAATAGTGGGGTCACTCTTCAAGCGTCAACTATGTACTTTGCAAGTGCAAAGGATAAGAGTCCACGTGAAGCTAAAATGTCATATTACGGTGTCATTGAAGACATTTGGGAGTTTGACTACATAGATTTCAATATTCCGCTCTTTAAATGTAATTGGGTTGATAACACCAAAGGAGTTATAGTGGATGAATTGGGTTTCACTTTGGTGAACTTTGAAATGATTGGCGAGAAGGCTGAACCATTCATATTGGCATCACAGGCAAAACAAATATTCTATATCGATGATCCTGCAAATGATAAATGGTCGGTTGTTCTTCATGGTAAAAGACAGTTCATTGAAGATCCTATAGATGAAGAAGAGTACTATGATAAGTATGATGACTCCAGTCCATTCTCAGTTGGGTTGCCAACTCCACAAAATATTGAAGCTAATGATGACTTATATGTGCGCGGAGATCACAATGAAGGATTGTTAATTGATAAAAGATCACAATTTTAGAGACATGTATGTTTATACAAATGGTAAATGTTTTCCTTTTTCTAATTTATACAAATGCTAAATGTTTTCCTTTTTCTAGTTGATACAAATGCTAAATGTTTGCCTTTTTTATGACATTTTCAGATGGCTGACCATGATGAGAATGATGTTCATGATGAGCATGAAGTCCATGATGAGCATGTTGTCCATGACGAGCATGGCGAGGATACCAATGTAAGTTCTAAAAACATATCCTGTATTTCTATAAAATTCATTATCTTCTAGTTATGTCATATATCCTATATTTCTATATTGGCCTAATTCAGTGTGTTTATTTTTGTCAAATTTTAGGTTGATGATGCACATGTACCCACTGAAGCACTGGAGCAACTTGATGCGCGGAGAGGACATTCCAACTCGAGATGTCGTCTACCGTTTCCTCCTCCTCCGCAGTAATATCCTCATCTCTAAACGTTTCTCGTAGGATTCTGAACCCCTCCCTTCCCTCTACTACATCGAAGCCATGCCGCAGTTGAACCCTTTCGCCGAGCCCTACCCGGCCAAGCAGGCGTCGCCTGAAGCACCACCGTCGTCGTCGTCTCCACCTCCATCGCAACTTGCTGTGCTAGTCCTGACAGTTTATCACCCCACATGCCTTCCTCCTCAGTTCCTGCCGCTAGACGACCACACAATGGATCCAAGAGGATTGCAGGCGTTCGCCAAAGACTATAGGCTGAGTTAACTCAATAGTTAACTCAGCCTATAGTCTTTGGCAAACGCCTGCATATCCTCTTGGATCCATTGTGTGGTTGTCTAGCGGCATGAACTGGGGAGGAAGGCATGTGGGGTCATATTGGGTTGTCTAGCGGCATGAACTGTTAGATATAATTGGGATGTTGATAGTGATGATGAATGATACTTTGTAAATGAATGTTTCTGAATGTTAAAACATGTATTTGAATGATTCTATATGTGTGAACGTGACAATTGAATTGATGTCTGAATGTATCTACTTGTGTGAATCTTTTTATGTTAATTTTGCAGGTTTGTGGCCTGTTTGTAGGCTGATATCAATGGATGTCGTAAACCTGCAGTTCAGAAAACTGAACTGCAGGTTCTCATCCTGCTGACCAGCCACAGCAGGCCTGCAAACAGATTTATATAAAAAAAAATAGATATAGGCGTCGGTTATTTACCGATAACCGTCAGCACAGACTTACAGCGTCGGTTTTTTGTTGAACACCGACGCCAAAAGGGTTCGCGCCACAGAAAACGGTGTCATCTAGGACACTTTTCTGCGTCGGTTTTTTAGTATATAACCGATGCAGAAAGCGTCCTAGATGACGCCGTTTTCTGTGGCGCGAACCCTTTTGGCGTCGGTGTTTTATAATAAACCGACGCCTTTATATTAAATAGGCGTCGGTTTTTTAACCGACGTTGAAGTGTCCAACCTTTTAGCGGCGCCCACATAGGCGTCGTTCAGAAACCGACGCCAAAGGGGGTTAAACAACCGACACTAAAAGGCACTTCTGTAGTAGTGCTGGGTGAGATACCAGGAGTATATGAGGGACTGCCCTCACCATAACTACAAGAGAAGCGTCCTCATCACCACCTTCTACAACGGCTTGACTTTCGATGAAAGGGTGTCACTGAACGTGGCTGTGGGCAGTGACTTCCTAGGGAAGAAGGTGAAGAAGTTTGAGCTGATCATCAAGAACATGGCCGAGCTAAGGGTCGGTGCTGAGTTTGATAGATCTGACAGGGGGCAAGCTAAGAAGGTCGGTGAAGGGTCCTCTCTTGAGTCCAAGGCTCTGGAGACCATCACTTCTCAGATTTAGAAAATAGCTGCAGATGTGAAGCAGTTGAAGGAATCCGACGCAAGAGGGAAGAAGCAGGTGGAAAAACTGATGAAATGTGTAACATGTGGAGAAGGCGGCCATGGGGTAGATGATTGCATCTACACCCAACCAGAAGCATCAAGTGACACCGAGTCTGAAGCTGAAGAGACTAAAAATGTCTCTTTTGTAAATTTCAAGAGGTCGGGCCATCCTGGTTTCAACTATGGAAACAGGGATGCAACTGAGAATTCTCATCAGTTGCATAACTCCACTAAGCCGCCCCAAGCCTTTGAGAATAGGGGAGGACCAAGTCAGTACACCAAAAACACCCCCTTCCAACCGAACAAAGGAGGTTTCCATGGGCAAGCTAAATACCAAGGAGCAGCCAAAGAACAAGGACAGAACAAGGCTTTAAACCAAGCGGATGTGGTGGGATAGTTGTTTGATTTTGTGAAAAGGCAGGACACGATTAACAACCAATTGGCGTAGAGCGCACTATCAAATTCAGGTGTTTTGAACTCATTGCAGGCGCAATTGGCGGATATGCAGACGCATCAACGCTAGATTGATCAGCAATTAGCTCAAATGGCCGAATTAATGAAGAATCCCCTAGGCAAAATACCGTCCAACACTGAAACTGCAAAGAAGGCAGGGCTGTGATCGAGAAAAGGCGGAGATCGAGTTGCAAGAGATGGATGATGCTAGTGGATAAAGAGTGCAAAAGCTGGAGCCGTCAAGCTGGAGACGAAAACTACAACGCTCCTCGGGAGGCAACCCGAGCTTTCTTTTCTTTCCTAGAATAGGATTGCAATTTTCCTACAGAACAAACATTACGAACATTTGGACTGTAATAAGGCCCGAGTCAGTGCATGCGTCGAGCGTACCGACTCTTCGATTTTATGGGCCACCGCTAGGTTTTACGAGCTTTGAGGAGTAATGACTTCTGAGGACGGGGACCTAAACCTGTACCAATGATGTTTTACCCTTTGATCGCTCTTTCTTCTCTTAGGTTTTTAGTTTTTCGGCCGCCTGTCTTAGGCCGTGTCGGGCAGCAGCTCAGCTGGCACGCAGAACCGCCAGTATCAGGCTTTGGTCTCTAGGGCATCGCAACGGCCGTGACGGTTGGCATTCTTTGGCGGCGTGCACCCTATCGTGCATGCGAGTAATTGCCCTTAATGAGACCGATGGGACCGTCGTCTCGGGAACTGCCTGACTCGTCGGCCAACGCGCAACCCTGAACTGCCCGTTTTACCCCCAGCTGAGTTCGCTATATATATGAAGGAGGGACCATCGTGTCGGGCTACCACACTTTCTCTTTTCATCCACCTGTAACACATGTAGTAGCCCACTTTTGCTCGTGTGTCGATCATCTTGCCTTCACCCTTGTATCGGGCGATGGGTCCAATGAGCAAAGGTATAGCCCGACAGGCTTATCGCCCGACACGAGTTTTTCTTATCGCGCGCTGCCTATCGCGTCTACGAGCCTAGTCGATTTTTGTATCGCCCGACGTAGTTAAGCGCAACATAACGACCGATGGTGTTTGCCCGATACGCCATATCGGGCGTCACATTTTTTTTGTTGTGACGTCCTGTCGAGCAGTTGCTCTTTGGCGACCTTATCGCCCGATATATCCGTATCGGGAGGTATGTTGTGCCGTGCAACTCTCCTCGTATCGCCCAATATTGTATCGACTCGTGTTTTCTTTTGATGGACGATACCCGAATATTTGAAATAAGTCCAGTTTTATCGAGTCTCTTTAGCTTTTTCTATCTAACATTTAAATGGTTAATGAACTTAATAACAGGTAGAATAGCGGCCACAGCTGAAGCAACAATTGTCGGACAGAAACGTCATAAGGGGCCACCAACCACCAAAAAGAGAGCAAGGGCAAATTTTCTTGATTAGGTAGCCCCAAAAGAGGCTCGTTTCCTTATCATAGTCTGTCTTCTATAGTGGTTTAGGACCATCTACAGAGACAACACGAGTACAGCCCCGGTGGCTGCCGGGACAACACAAGAGCTCTCTGTCTACCATAGGCCTGTTTCCTTCTCGGGAGCTTTTGCGCATGTTTCGACTGAATCCAGGTGGGAAATAAATGGAGACTACAGCAAAGAAGAATATTGCAGCTTCTCCAAGGCTAAAGCGAACCCGCTATATAACCTTCACTGGACTAACATGAACTCACCCTCTTCTTCACTACTCTGGGACAGAGTATGGGATAAGTTTGGGGGGGGGGGTAACCATGTACCAGTGAAGGAGGTATAAAAATTCTCTTGTGCCATTTTGCTTTTCCCCTATATCATGTATTTGTACCCTTGCTCATAATTTTTTTTTTGAAAATTTTGCTTATTTTGTTCCCATACATATGTACAAAGTCGCTATATTAGTAAAAACCTGATGCAACTTCTTGCCAAGTTTATTTTCGTTGTGCTGAATGTGATACAAGTTCCGTTATATCTTTCTGATAATGTTGCTCCAAACATACGAGAAGATTATATTTTTCCATGCCAAAAATTTTCAAAAAAATATAATAATCTCACAAACAGCTAAGAGACGAGTATGGAGAAGGAAAAAGCTGCCCAAACAGCAAGAATCTTTTTGTTTCCCCTCACCCAACGAAAATCCCAAAAAGAGAGAGAAGCCTTACGAGAGTGAATAAAAGCATGAGAGTTGTGCCCAATAAAAGAAAAAGAAATATATATATATATATATATATATACACACACTTGTCTTCCGAAAGTACCCATCTTTAGGCATGGTAGATCCGGGGCAGTGGTACGTAGGATGTGAAATCACTGCTCTAAAGCCAACTGGCTTGGACTGCAGGGACCACTTGCCCATTAACGAACCCTTACCTGGATGGACTGATGGGAAATAAGAATGAAAAACCCAAAAAGCCTTAGCTTACCCTATACACAACTTTCTACCCCGAAAATGAAGCTGTTTGGTGTGTAAGCTAATTTCGGAATCATACAACAAAGTCTCGCCAAAGCTGTAGAGAAAAATTTTGACTGAAATAATAAGTCAATGAAACGCAGGGTCTTTTGTTTACAGTGAGGCAGCATTATCTCTAAAGTCATTACTATACTTGTTTTACCTCTTGGCCTGAAAGCTATACCAAGCAAGAAGAAGCATCACAAAATAAAGTTTAAATATTGATTGAGGACAATCAAAAAGCTAAGTTTGGGGGAGTTGATAACACCAATTTGTGTGATGTTTTAGACTGTTTTTCTGTTATCAAAACTGCCCTTTTTAGCTATTTTCCTCTCTTTTATATGCACTTTCGTAATAATTAGCCGAGCCATGCTTTTAATCCAATACTTCCATTCTTTGCAGAGTTTTTTCTCATTTTGATACAATACGGCCGTCCCGGCCCACAAATAAGTCCAAGTCTGCTTCGGCCTTCCTGACGCCCGATACGACCCCTGCCCGACAGGGTGGAGGAACCCAATGACGCACGATAAAGGGATGCCGCGCAAGAAGAAGCTGACAGACGACACGCCTTCTACCCGACAGGGAGCTAAGCTCGCCATGACAACCCAGCTTGTCGGGCGACACAGCCACCCACCGGCAGGCGCGCCGCCCGTCATGTGACCGATGGTCGACACCCCTGCATCGGGCGATACCTGTATCAGTTGTCCACTGACCCGCACATAAGGAGGATACGTGGCGCTTCGAGCACCATAACTTCCCCCAACCGCTGCCTATAAATAGCATCTACAGGAAGACGAAGAGAGGAGTTCAGATTTCAGACAAGTTGGGAACTTGAGCTATCTCTGGAGGAAACTGTGAGAGCAACAGTATCGTGCCCCAGTGCTCATGTCGGGTGACACTAGGTGAGCTCTCTCTCATCCTGAGAGGGAGGGGATGGTTCACTTGGGACCGTCCCGGGCGACACTGCGGGCCGATATCAGCCGACGATGATGAGTGACACAATGCCCGACAGTAGAGGCGTAGCTCTTTGCCCGACACGATATCGAACCCGATACGCTTCGCCGTCATGTGTGCCGCCTGAGAGGGTGCACCACCCGACATCATCGTATCGGCCAGGGACCTTGAACGATATAGTCGGCCGTCAGGCGGTGCTGCCCGAGAGGGTGTGCTGCCTGACACCATTGTATCGGGCTCGGCTCCTGACCGGTATCGGGCTGGAGAGCTACAGTAGCCTGTCGTCCTTCTACATCAAGAAGGCGACATCTATCTTTAATTCTGTTATTTAATTCTTTCTTATGCATTTTATTAAGACCTTTAATGTTTATGGAAATAGAAAAGCTTAATTACTTGCTGCTCTATGCTTGGTGCAATATGTTGGATGACTGCTATGTTTGATATCTAAACTCTAGCTTGCATGTTGGATCGCGTTTCTCATAGCTACTGAATCGTATTTTCCCATCGCAACAACTTCGAGAGTTGTGTTGTGGCTCTAGTGTTTGGTCCGATTATGGAGTACGAGAGTGCCCAGAATGGAGTTGTTTTAGTAACATTCCACTCTGATTTAAGTCCGATAACCTCGAGAGGGGTGTTGATGCTTGGTTAGAGGTACCCACTCTGAGAGGAGGGGTGCAGGATGTTACTACTTCCGCTTGTTTTACTAAAGTCTTATCCTTCGTACCTTTCTCTAGCTCTAGTTTTACCTTTCTGTTTCTGTTGCATGAAACCCCCTAAAAACTGCTAAATGACTAAAATCTTAAATCTTTCTAGTATCTCCACTTGGAGATAGTTTTCTTGTTTTGTTTGTGACACCTTGCTGTTCCCCTTTTGGGGAATTTACTATCTCTTTATACCTGCCGAAGTGTAGCGTGTCGATTCGGGGTTCTCAACACTACCCCCTTGTCCCTGTGTTCGACCCCGTATATCTACTTCGACCCCGTATGCAAAGTTGCGGGGGCCTAGAAGGATTCAGGTTTATAAATGTAAAATCTCGACTACCTAAAATCCGCCTCCACTTTTGTATGCACGATTTAGGCCGGTCATTTACTTATAAGTATGGACCCTTTAAGAAAAATACACAAGTACACTTAAGAATTTGAGAAAATGATTTCCTATTTTATGAGATAAACCCATCCTTTAAAAACCTATTTAGTTCATAGACTGCAAGTATAACTTCAACAACTAAGATAATATCATTTACATATTGTATGAATGCTCTCCATCACTTGTCTAAATTAAGTAAAGTATTGTAATCTTCATATCCCTCTCTCTTCCTATTTCTTAGCTATAATTGTGATAGAGATTTTTGGTATAATAAGGCATCTATAGGCGTTATTCAGGAATGAAACCTGAAATGTATGTTCTCCCTCAACCAAAACTTTGGGAAAAGGTGATAATCTTCCATGACCACTTTCGAATTGAAGAATGTCAAATTGTTATTTCTCTCTTATAAGCCAACATAACAAATATGCTGATGTTGGTGTAGTCATTGTAATTTTCTAGTTATGAACAATATTTTCTAAATCCTAGTGGTTCAAGCCACTAAGGGCAAAGTAGTACATTGGTTCTAAAAGTATCTTACACTGTGTAGCCTTGTTATTTTAACAATTTTAACCTTTGTTCTCTTATTTCATATTACTTCTTTTCTCCAACAAGTTATTGTGACAATCCTTGTAGAGATATTAAAGAATTATCTAGTTTCTAATCTTCTCCTTAGAAACACTCATTTAGTTCATTTTATGGACTTCGAGGATGCTTAATCAAAATTAGAGAATGGGATTCAATATCCTAAGAAACCTCAATATGGTACAACAGGCGACCAATCTTCTACAAATCAAACTGCACCAACTGGAGAAGAAAAATGTTACATTCAATGGATTAACCTCCACCAATTAATCATGGGAGAGAACATTTATCTTCCTCAAATGTATAAGAGAAGGACGTTGATATGGTACAAATAGTCACAATCTTACCACAAATGCTCTAAGTATCCCTCCCACTCCCCTGCTAAATTCAATGCAATATCATCAATTGGTTCAACCTATGAGATTTGGCAGAAGATATTGGTCACAAATGAAGGTAACATCAAGGGCAATACGAATATAGTTGATAACACATGGATCAAAATAAGTTTAGTACATATGTGAATTCCACATTTTGTAGTAATGTTATTGGACTAACAACTTTGGGCATGTAATTTTTGAAAATGAACAATTTAGAAAATGTAGTTTGTCACACCTTCCTATGAGAAGAAGATAATAATAATTGAAGAAAACTCGTCCCGCATCTTGAAGAAGAGTTAATAGGTAACACTGAGACCTATGACACTAAGACTAAGTCACTAGATGAAAGGGTGGAAGTACAACTAAGTAGGAATTTCATATCATATAAGCATTCACCTAATAAAATCTCAACATCAAATGATGAGTAATGCCATTATTGTCATAGGTAAGTAATTCCTTGAATGAATTAAAATTCTTATTATTATACAATATAGTTGTACGAATTTAGAAAGGTACACAAAAAGTTTGAGTGTGTAACACTCATTAGGAAAGGTATATAGTTCTTAAGAAGATAGACAAAATGAGAGACAAAGAAAGAAATCACACAAAACAACATGTCGCACAACATCATAGGTCTACTAAGAAAAAGAAAGTTGAACTTATTATAAAATTTTATGAACGAATAAATGATCATGTACCAAAACATACATTTTGACAAATTCTCCTATCTTATATACAATTGGAGGGTATGATTTTGATTGGTAAATTTTCCTTCTATATTATAAAAAGGATGATCCTACCTCTAATAGTTTTTTTAATATAGATAGAAATCCTTGATCATGACAACTCCTCCATTTTCAATGTTTTATTTACTTTTCATACTCAATGATTACAAATATCATCCTATAATGATGACTAGATCCATATCTCCAATGCCAATCATAAAAAATAATTCACCTAAACACCTCTCAATCATATAATCAAACAAAATGAAACCAAAGAACACTACCCCAAAAATGCTCACATATATCAAAGGCTAGGTTCTTTCTTCCATTATAGATATAATCAAGTTGAAAGAAATGGATTAGGTATGTTCACAAATCCAGTCCAATAAAACTAAAAAAAATCAATATTCTTATTGAGATCCACCTATAATCCAAAATCTTCTACCTTAGGCAACTTTGTAACCATGTTGGACATATTTACTTTCAATTCTACTATAGAAATAATGATTGGAAAAACCTATTTTGAGTACCTATATGCAGCTCTCCACCCAAGTCAAATATAAATCCCTGTTAAGATTGTCATTTAGTCAAGTGGTTTGTGAAATTTTTGTTAGACTCATGATATCTTGTTGCATCCATTATCCTTCAATTTATTATGATATTAAAATGATTTCATATTGGTTGAAAAATGTAAACTACAAACATCAAATATAGGTACCCTAACAGTCAAATTTGAATTCAATTTAATAGTGAGTTGATCAAACTTATAATTCTACTAGACAACTATTTGTCAAAATTTCAAGAAAAAATAGTCACACCCTTATTTTATAATGTTGAACCTTGGCTCTTATATGAACAAAGACACATTAGAACCTTTCTTCATAAACCAATGAATGTATTAAATGATCTCTTATATGTAGAAATGTAAATAACAAGTACTGTTTCCCTACCCTAAGTTTAGGGAGCACAAAGGCCTATAAATCTTCAATTTGCGGGATTAATGACTAGAAAAGAAGAATTTTCAAAAATATGAAGAAGAAGAAGAAATGAGGATGAATCCCATTTAATGATATAAAATGATTAATCATGATTTATTTTAAAACTATAGATAATAATAATTGTATAATCAATTATTGTTGGTAAAGGGTCACATCATACTTTTATTGTCACTATTCAACTATACAATAATTTTTATCATATTATTTGATTAAAATACATATAATTTTCCGATAAGGAGTGGCTCAAGTGGTCAAGCACGGTGTCCCCTAATAAAGGGATCCAGGATCGAATCCCAGTTGCCACCTTGATTTACCACCCTCCCCGGTGTTCGACCTCCGCCACGGGTGTGGGAGAAGGGGTGGAGAAATCTTTCTCTCTTAATCCCATAATACATGTAATTTCTAGTTTTTAAAATTATTTTACTAGTGTTACTCTACTATACTCCGATTCTTATGTAGGAAAAATAACTAGAAACTTATATATTCTCAATACCAATTATGTTCCACCCATTAAATCTAGATTCCTTAAATTAATAAAGAATTGGAGATGTCATTATATATGAGACTAGGATACTTTAACATCTAGCTACTTCACAAGCTCGATAGACATGTCTTAGTTAGGGACTACCCAAAGACAACTGTATAAGTAATAAACAAAAACAAAAACCTCCTTCAAATTCAAAAACACCTAATGCGTTTCTCGATGCCTTGACATTTTCCATGTGGACATATTTTGACCAATGAGATCACAATTCATTGAGGAAAGACATATTTCTCTTCCATAGTGGATCCACGTTCTGTGTATGAATGGGTCCCACCTCTTAATCGAAAACACAACAATATAGTGGTACTTCGAAGTTTTTGATGAGTATGGAAAATAAGAATTAAATTATTATTAGTACCATTTTATGTGGCCATATTTTGAAGTTAGAAGATATTAAACTCAAAAGATTTGGCCAAGCACATGGGTACGAACACAATTTACCATCTCCTAGAACTCCTAAAACCTAGTAGGAATAAGAGTGTTCTACAAAAATGGTCAAGACTATGCTCCTAGATCAAAATATCAAAACAAAATTATGGAGAAAAATGAAGAAATGGAAAGTGTAGCCTGTGCGTCCATGGTCAATCTCTAAAGCCTACTCCATATGATGTTGATATATTTTGTTATGTTAAGTGTATGCTTAGACATGATGATTAATGATTCCTTCCTTTCTTTAGGTTAATCTTTCGAGCTTGAGATCAACCTTATATCTTTTTGAGTAGAATGTGATATATGTGTTGAGCCCATTTCATATGTTTGTCTTTTGCTCTCATGCTTTCAAAATGTTTTCCAATCTTTTTGATATTTTTACTGACTTTTATCTGATTTTGTTCGCTTTATTGTGTTTGTTATCATTTTAGTATTGCCTTTGGAGATATAAAGGTTAACCCAAGAGTCGGGTGTTATATTTATATACGTGCTGATAAGTCATTCATGTCTATGCTTTATATTAAACTTGTGAGCTTGGTATCATCCTAATATCTAGTTGAGTAGAATGTGATTATTTATGTTGAGTACATCTGAGATGTTTCACACTTTTGTGCTTATGCTTGTGTGACGTTGGATTATATCATCGAGCTTTTACCAAAATGTAATAAGTCTCATTGGCAATTTGGGTTGGTTTACCACTTTATTGTATCCTTCACGGTTAATTAGGTTGACCCATGAGGTAGGCACTTATGGTTGGTATCATATCATAGGTTTAGGGTTTCTTAAGGAAGATTATGAACTTAGGAGTGAGTGGGAGTTGTCTTGAGGATGGTGATGTGATATGTGAACAATTGTCAATGGTGGAGTGAAATAGTTACTATTATCTTTTCGTTGCTTTCACTTTGATTCATCACACTCTACATCCATGTGACATCACTTCTTCTTATTTTGATTACGGTTAGATAAAGAGAAATTAAGATTGGAGGATAAAAAAATGGTTGTATGCATCCATATCACCCAATTATGATGATGGCTGAGCAGAAAATGGATGCATTTTCATTATAACTAGGTGGCTAGTTACATAAGTATAAGGAGTAACAAGATGTTTGGAAATCATTGAGCATCATTGATGTTTGGGGCCCATAAGTTTTACTGAAAGTTATAACCTAGAAATGGATGATATATAGATTATGGAGTTGTACGAAGTCACCTATCATGATAAAGACAAGATTCTTTATACTATCTATCTCTTAAAAAAGAATAGATGTGACTGATCATCTATAGAAAGTGCCAACAGAACATGTTAGTTTTTGATGTGGAGTTATTGTAAAGTAAACTTTGACACTCATTTCTTTTCTAATTCATATATTTATGAGAAGTTTAGATTGATACACTGAAGCATGGTGATGTGATAGTGAGTCAGTACCACATGCATTTTCCTGAGTTGGTGAGGTTTTGTCTTCAGATGAAAGCGACAAATGAGGATTAGATTAGACATTTTGTGGATAGTCTACCAACTAATACGGAAAATATATTAGGAATTATGGAATCTTACGAAAGGTTCATGACCTTCAAATAATTTCTTAGGAGGGTGGAGAGAGCCTTGATGTTTATGAGAATAGAAGAAGTGGTCAAGAATAATGAGTTTGATGTTTATATGGTTCTACACTTTTAATGGTAAGGAAAAGGTATTTGAGGATCTTTTACATGTTCAGGTACAAGCCAATCTGAGTAGAGGTGTTGATGGAACTTTTAAATGTTGTTCTTAATTATGGAAGCAGTCTTCCTGCTGTTGCTCCTATTGCTAATGGTGGCATGATTGTCATTTCTCAAGTGGTTATTCCTCAATGTCCCACTTGTAAGCAGAATCATGATCAACAATGTCCAAGATCTGACTTTGAGAGATGTTTCGTCTAAGTATGGAAACTAGAGGAAAGATTTCCCAAGGAATTTATTTTATACATAGACCGAGTTAAAAATTTTGATGTTATCCTCTTGCCTCTTACAAATTTTTGGGGATAAAATTCCATAAGTTATTACTTTTTTCATACCTAATCTTGATTTATTTTATCGTGATAATTTGATGTTTATAAATTCTTTTAATGATTCTTGCCTATGCTTTATGATGTTTAACATGTCAATATCTTGGTGTTTCCATCAATCTTCTTGAAGGCACTCTTTGATCTTATTTTGTTCCCAGACAAATAAAAGGAATATCCTAGAAGTACAACTTATTCCTACATGCCTACACCTAGGATTTTATAATCTCCCCCTACCAATCCGTTGTGCCATCCTGGATGAAAATATTTTTAACCTATTATAGAAAGGCCTAGAGATGCCACGGTAAAGCTTCCCCTGTTGTTGTAACTCCTAATTGTGATCCCAATCCACCACTCTAAATGTAACAACTAAACATCTAATGCATTGCTTTTCCTTTTCACACATACATTGTCTTGGAGAAGGCTTTGGATCAACCTTTTTGGACTAATAGCCTTCATGATGCAGCTTTTCATGATTGTTGAATTGAATCTTTTTTTCTCTCAAAATACAGAATCCCACACCTCAAACATACAAATATTTATATATCTTCAGAAGCCATTGTTACTCCCACTACATTCTCTAATTTTTATTCTAATACCATGTGTTAGGAATTGCGGTGAGAAAACTAGGATGCTCTACTATACTTAAGGCACATGATTTAATGTGATAAACTCTTCTAAAGATGATAAGAGAAGAATCATTGCACAATATTGACTAAAAATAACTATTTAACCAAAGTTACAACTTATGATGTCCAGATTTAATTACCATTACATTTGTGTAGTCTCCACTAAGAATAAAGATAAGAAAGATATTATCTACTAATATGTAAGAAAATCTTCCACATTACCTTTCATTCTTACTACACCATTTTCGCTGCCAGGGATGAGACACACACCTTTGTCCTTGCTTGTTGTTAATGCACCCACTGATTGGACCGCCTATGCTGGTGATGAGGTTGCCTAACACTCTACTGCTTGCGATACTTGTTATAATTGGCTCGTACAACAAGAACTCTAACAGGACATTAGAACTATCTAAGTCTGTAAGAGAGACGTGTGTTGTCTACTAATCGGACAAACAACTATTGTTTCTTTAGCAACAACAATTTTCAACTGACCAATTCATCCTCTGTTGATAGGATCTGTTATTGTTGTCAATGAACCACCAATGTGACTTCATATGAGAGATGAACATACTCCATTGACTGGACAGACTGGAACTGCTATTGACACACACACACACTATGTCATAGACTGCTGTACATCCTCTATTGATTGAGCATAACATTGTCAATGTAGATGTACTATTGTGCCACGAACAAACAACCACTACTTCACCTCAAGAAATATTTTTTGGTCCTCTCTTATCTGCAAGATTGCTCTACTATCAATGCGCACAATATGCCATCGATTAGCAACCACTACTTCGTCTCAAAGTAAAGTCAATGGCCCTCCCTTTCCACAAAAGAGATCCACTAATCATTCTTGTATCTAAGTTGTTTTACCACCGAAGGCACCAGACAACTAGTGGGATCACACCAACAAGTGAAATGATCTAAATGGCCTCCCTAGGCCTCCATCTATACACATCCATACCATGTGGTCGCAACTAGGAATGTTGATTTAAATCCCAGTCCATCTTCAAAGAAAAATCCATATTTCACATGGGGATCCATCTTCTTTTATATTATATTAAACTCCTATTAGGATTGGCAACACATACAACTAACTCTGATTAAATTAAAAATTTATGATAGGATATGGTTGAAACCTTCCTATTGCAACACTATGGATATGGTCATATACTAGGACATTATGTAGGAACTCACGCACTAAATTTGGCATTCTATTTCCTGAATACCTTGTAGTGGATAGACAAATTAACTAATACCATGTTGCATTCTAAAACATTGTCTAGAAAATACTCAATCACCATATTACTTACCTTATCGACACAATTAACTCTAACAATGTAGTCTTTCTTGATCATTCATGTAGTGTGGACTACAAAAGGCTAGTTGTCTTTATATGAAGTGAAACTTAGAGAAAAGATACACATTCTAGTTGGATTCTTCTACGTCCAAACTCCCATTCTTGGTCCAATAAGGGTGCCCAAACACATGGCAGTGAAGTTTGAGAAAACAATGCTAGAATGATGCACCTCCTTTTCTAGAAAGATCATTCAATTGGTATTGCCTCTTATTAGATCCATCTTTATCATACACCACACATTGTACTACTTGTGATACACGACGAGGACCAAATTAATCACCTCTTAAACGTAGTAGGAATAAGAGTGTTCTACAAAAATGGTCAAGACTATGCTCCTAGATCAAAATATCAAAAACAATTATGGAGAAAAATGAAGAAATGGAAAGTGTAGCCAGTGTGTCCATGGTCAATCTATAAATCCTACTCCATATGATGTTGATATATTTTGTTATGTTAAGTGTTTGCTTCGACATGATGGTTAATTATTCCTTCCTTTCTTTAGGTTAATTTTTTGAGCTTGAGATCAACCTTATATATTTTTGAGTAGAATATGATATATGTTGAGCCCATTTCATATGTTTGTCTTTTTCTCTCATGCTTTCAAAATGTTTTCCAATCTTTTTGATATTTTTACTGACTTTTATCTGATTTTGTTCTCTTTATTGTGTTTGTTATCATTTTAGTATTGCCTTTGGAGATATAAAGGTTAACCCAAGGGTCGGGTGTTATATTTATATACGTGCTGATAAATCATTCATGTCTATGCTTTATATTAAACTTGTGAGCTTGGTATCATCCTAATATCTTGTTGAGTAGAATGTGATTATTTATGTTGAGTGCATCTGAGATGTTTCACACTTTTGTGCTTATGCTTGTGTGACATTGGATTATATCATCGAGCTTTAACCAACATGTACTAAGTCTCATTGGCAATTTGGGTTGGTTTACCACTTTATTGTATCCTTCATGGTTAATTAGGTTGACCCATGAGGTAGGCACTTATGGTTGGTATCATATCATAGGTTTAGGGTTTCTTAAGGAAGATTATGGACTTAGGAGTGAGTGGGAGTTGTCTTGAGGATGGTGATGTGATATGTGAACAATTGTCAATGGTGGAGTGAAATAGTTACTATTATCTTTTCGTTGCTTTCACTTTGATTCATCACACTCTACATCCATGTGACGTCACTTCTTCTTATTTCGATTACGGTTAGTTAAAGATAAATTAAGATTGGAGGATAAAAAAATGGTTGTATGCATTCATATCACCCAATTATGATGATGGCTGAGCAGAAAATGGATGCATTTTCATTATAACTAGGTGGCTAGTTACATAAGTATAAGGTGTAACATGATGTTTGGAAGACGTTGAGCATCATTGATGTTTGGGGCCCATAAGTTTTACAGAAAGTTATAACCTAGAAATGGATGATATATAGATTATGGAGTTGTACGAAGTCACCTATCATGATAAAGACAAGATTCTTTATACTATCTATCTCTTAAAAAAGAATAGATGTGACTGATCATCTATAGAAAGTGCCAACAGAACATGTTAGTTTTTGATGTGGAGTTATTATAAAGTAAACTTTGACACTCATTTCTATTCTAATTTATATATTTATGAGAAGTTTAGATTGATACACTGAAGCATGGTGATGTGATAGTGTGCATTTTCTTGAGTTGGTGAGGTTTTGTCTTCAGATGAAAGCGACAGATGAGGATTAGATTAGACATTTTGTGGATACTCTACCAACTAATACAGAAGATATATTAGGAACTATGGAATCTTACGAAAGGTTCATGACCTTCAAATAAGTTCTTAGGAGGGTGGAGAGAGCCTTGATGTCTATGAAAATAGAAGAAGTGGTCAAGAATAATAAGTTTTATGTTTATATGGTTCTACACTTTTGATGGTAAGGAAAAGGTATTTGAGGGTCTTTTACATGTTCAGTACAAGCCAATCTGAGTAGAGGTGTTGATGGAACTTTTAAATGTTGTTCCTATTTATGGAAGCAGTCTTCCTGTTGTTGCTCCTATTGCTAATGGTGGCATGATTGTCATTTCTCAAGTGGTTATTCCTCAATGTCCCACTTGTAAGCAGAATCATGATCAACAATGTCCAAGATCTGACTTTGAGAGGTGTTTCGTCTAAGTATGGAAACTAGAGGAAATATTTCCCAAGGAATTTATTTTATACATAGACCGAGTTAAAATTTTTGATGTGATCCTCTTGCCTCTTACAAATTTTTGGGGATAAAATTTTGTAAGTTAATACCTTTTTTATACCCAATCTTGATTTATTTTATAATGATAATTTGATGTTTATAAATTCTATTTAATGATTCTTGCCTATGCTTTACGATGTTTTAACATGTCAACATCTTGGTGTTTCCATCAATCTTCTTGAAGGCACACTTTGATCTTATTTTGTTCCCAGACAAATAAAAGGAATATCCTAGAAGTACAACTTATTCCTACATGCCTACACCTAGGATTTTATAATCTCCCCCCTACCAATCCGTTGTGCCATCCTGGATGAAAATATTTTTAACCTTGTATAGAAAGGCCTATAAATGCCATGGTAAAGCTTCCCCTGTTGTTGTAACTCCTAATTGTGATCCCAATCCACCACTGTAAATGTAACAACTAAACATTTAATGCATTGCTTTTCCTTTTCACACATACATTGTCTTGGAGAAGGCTTTGGATCAACCTTTTTGGACTAATAGCCTTCATGATGCAGCTTTTCATGATTGTTGAATTGAATCTTATTTTCTCTCAAAATGCAGAATCCCACACCTCAAACATACAAATATTTATATATCTTCAGAAGCCATTGTTACTCCCACTACATTCTCTAATTTTTATTCTAATACCATGTGTTAGGAATTGCGGTGAGAAAACTAGGATGCTCTACTATACTTAAGGCACATGATTTAATGTGAAAAACTCTTCTAAAGATGATAAGAGAAGAATCATTGGACAATATTGACTAAAAATAACTATGTAGCCAAAGTTACAACTCATGATGTCCAAATTTAATTACCCTTACATTTGTGTAGTCTCCACTAAGAATAAAGATAAGAAAGATATTATCTACTAATATGTAAAAAAATCTTCCACATTACCTTTCATTCTTACGACACCACTTTCGCTGCTAGGGATGAGACACACACCTTTGTCCTTGCTTGTTGTTAATGCACCCACTGATTGGACCGCCTATTCTGGTGATGAGGTTGCCTACCGCACTACTGCTTGCGATACTTGTTATAATTGGCTCCTCCAACAAGAACTCTAACAGGACATTAGAACTATCTAAGTCTGTAAGTGAGACACGTGTTGTCTACTAATCAGACAAACAACTACTGTTTCTTTAGCAACAACAATTTTCAACTGACCAATTCATCATCTGTTGATAGGATCTGTTATTGTTGTCGATGAACCACCTATGTGACTTCAGATGATAGATGAACATACTCCATTGACTGGACAGACTCGAACTGCTATTGACACACACACACTATGTCATAGACTGATGTACGTCCTCTATTGATTGAGCATAACATTGTCAATGTAGATGTACTATTGTGCAACGAACAAACAACCACTACTTCACCTCAAGAAATATTTTTTGGTCCTCTCTTATCTTCAAGATTGCTCTACTATCAATGCACTCAATATGCCATCGATTAGAAACCACTACTTCATCTCAAAGTAAAGTCAATGGCCCTCCCTTTCCACAAAAGAGATCCACTAATCATTCTTGTATTTAAGTTGTTTTACCACCGAAGGCACCAGACAACTAGTGGGATCACACCAACAAGTGAAATGATCTAAATGGCCTCCCTAGGCCTCCATCTATACACATCCATACCATGTGGTCGCAACTAGGAATGTTGTTTTAAATCACAGTCCATCTTCATAGAAAAATCCATATTTCACATGGGGATCCATCTTCTTTTATATTATATTAAACTCCTATTAGGATTGGCAACACATACAACCAACTCTGATTAAATTAAAAATTTATGATAGGATATGGTTGTAACCTTCCTATTGCAACACTATGGATATGGTCATGTACTAGGACATTATGTAGGAACTCACGCACTAAATTTGGCATTCTATTTCCTTAATACCTTGTAGTGGATAGACAAATTAACTAATACCATGTTGCATTAAAAAACATTGTCTAGAAAATACTCAATCACCATATTACTTACCTTATCGACACAATTAATTCTAACAATGTAGTCTTTCTTGATCATTCATGTAGTGTGGACTACAAAAGGCTAGTTGTCTTTATATGAAGTGAAACTTAGAGAAAAGATACACATTCTAGTTGGATTCTTCTACGTCCCAACTCCCATGCTTGGTCCAATAAGGGTGCCCAAACACATGGCAATGAAGTTTGAGAAAACAATGCTAGAATGATGCATCTCCTTTTCCAAAAGTTCATTCAATTGGTATTGCCTCTTATTAGATCCATCTTTATCATACACCATACAGTGTACTACTTGTGATACACGACGAGGACCAAATTAATCACCTCTTGCTAGTATACTATCAAAGATTTCTAATCACCCAAGAACACGATAAATTGTTAGTCAACTTATAATATTTTTTGAAAATCCGATTGTGAATATCTAGCCTTTAAACAACAATTGACGCAAGTCAATATTTTAGTAAGCTGAAAGAAAACATTTCTTTTATTGTCTAAGATGGGAGACCTAGATGATTAGATCTTTGATCTATAACCAAGAGATCTCAGGTTCAAGCCATGCCCATATAGTAAAAGTAGAAAGCATTTTTATTGTTGTTTCTAGAATCCATCTCCAATAAATGAGTGTTGGTCGAACCTAGGATATGTGTGGAGGTTCCGAGGTTTCAAATCGTAGCAACTAGTCTTGTTCTCCATCTCATAAATATCATCTAGTATTTTACATGAGTTTATAGACTTAGAGTCATTATCAACAACAAGACCATATTTGGATATGAGTGATCAAACAAGATTAGTTTTCCTTTCCAATTTCTTTTAGAAAATGAGATTTAGAAGCCAACGTAGTTGTAGGAATTCATTTAAAATAACAATTTAATACAAGGTATGCAGAAGTTCTTAACAAAGAATACTTTTGATGTTATTGTATATGTATTTGAATGTGCTTGAATCAATTGTTCTTTTGAAAATTATAGTACAACCCATATGTATAAATATAATCATACAACTCAATTATTATTGATAAAGGGTATGAAGTAAGAGTCTGTATCTCGGTATCTCAGTTGAATTCCAAAATGTACAAATACTATTAAAATTGGAACCGCGCCCTGGTTAATCTTTAAATGACAGCTTCTGCAATATCAGGCGACAGTAGCATACGCATTTTTTGTAAAAAGAAATGACACGATAGTTGTTCAGAAGAGTAATAAAAAATGAAACTTAACAAGTATAACTAGGAAAATGCAGGCGTCAACAGGATTTCGAGAAACCTACGTTTAGAGCGGGACAGAAAGATTCCAGCCGGTTTGTCACAAATTCAGTAACCAAAACCTCCGGTCATAGCCACTGCAACCTGCGTAAGATGATAAAGTCGCAGTCAAGGAACATATGAACTTCCATCGAGAGACAGAACACAGAAAGAGCAGAGGCCAGCGAGAGCAAAACTATGTTTACCATGAAAGCATATATATTGTAATGAACAAGATCAATCGGGAAGTGAAACAAACAACAAATATAGATTGCCAAATACTAGGAAGGTGGCGGCGAAAACATCCATCGGGCTACGGGAGCAACTAATTAGGAGAACGATGTGTAGAGTCAGGACCATGTTACCTGTGCTAGTATATATGAGTATGCCGCAAACACCAGCATGCCAGTCGGCAGTCGCAGTGCAGATAAGTGTCTTTCTGAGAGAACTCCGGTGGTGCAAAGGTGATGGGAGGGATGGTACTGAGGGTAGATCGCTTTTTAAGTAGCAAGAAAAGTTGCGTTGACGGAGCGAGTCGACTTGGTCTGTGCCAGAGAGGGAGATAAGATAGATCGTAAGATATTATGTGTGATTCGGACGGAGTCCAAATTCAATTTTTTAAGACCGGTGGCATTGGATTGGTAGATCGAAAAAAAGTTGCTTTGACGGGAGGGAGTCCACTTGAGTTAAAAAAAGTAAGAGTCATTATATATCCTCTCGTATTTTACATTAAAACTAGTCTTATTCTCCATCTCATATATATCCTCTCGTAATTTGCATGAGTTAAATAAAAAAGTAAGAGTCATTATAAACAACAAGACCATATTTGGATATGAGTGATCAAACAAGATCGGGTTTCCTTTCCAATTTTTTTTATAGAAAATGGGATATAGAAAAGCCAACTTAGTTGTAGAAATCCATCTAAAATAGCAATTTAATGCAAGGTATGCAAAAGACTCAATTTATAACAGTTGTAGTTCTCTTAACAAAGAATACTTTCAATGTTACGATATATGAATATTTGTATGTACTTGAATCAATTGTTCTTTTCAGAATTATAGTAGAGCCCATATACATAAATATAATCATACGGCTCAATTATTATTGATAAAGGGTGTGAAGAGTCCGTATTTTAATATCTCATTTGAATTTCAAAATGTGTAGACACTATTAAAATTGGAACCACACCCTGGTTAATCTTCAAATGACAACTTCTGGAATATCAGGTGACGGTAACATATGTGTAAAAAAGAAATGACACTTGATAGATAGTTGTTCAGAAGAGGAATACAAAATAAAACTTAACGAGTATAACTAGGAAAGTGCAGGCGTCAACAGGATTCCGAGAGCAAAACCACATTTACCAAGAAACGGCATGCATATTGTAACGAACAAGATCAATCAGGAAGTGAAGCAAACAACAAATATAGATTGCCAAATGCAAGGAAGGTCGCGGCGAAAACATCCAACAGGGTTACGGAGGCCGGGAGCGACTAGGGCATGTTTGGTTACTTGGATTTTGCTGTATTGGATTGTATTTTGGACTCCAGTTCAACAAATTTTATGTTTGGTTTGCAGGATTGGAAAACTGAGGCTAATCCCGGGATTTTCAGACATAATAGGAATCTCGCATTTTGGTCTCTATAAAATTCTCCCAGACGCCAAAATCCAACATGACGAACGTCGTGGACACGAAAAAAAATAAATCCCGCACTTATAAAATCCCGCAAACCAAACATAAAATTTTATTTTACGGGATTTTGACAATGCAGCATTTTAATAATGCGGGATGGACAAAATACAGGATTTCTAAAAATCGTACAAACCAAACGTACCCTAACTAGGAGAACGATGTGTAGAGTTAGGACCATGTTACCTGTACTAGTCGGCAGTCGCAGAGATGCAAAGGCGATCGGGGAGAAGATAGATCGTAGGAGATAATGAGTGTGGTTCGGACGGAGTGCAAATTCATTTGAAGATAGATCGTAGGAGATAATGAGTGTGGTTCGGACGGAGTGCAAATTCATTTTTTTAAGACCGGTGGCATGGATGGGTAGATGGGAGATATATTGCGTTGACGGGAGGGAGTCGACTTGGTCTAAGAAGAGTTGTGACTTGGGACGGAGTCCAAATTCATTGTGTTAAGACCGGTTGAATTGGAAAATTATTTACATGGCCCGTTAATATAGTGGATGTGGATGGATGGTCCCGTTAGCAATAAGTCAGTCTGGTGTTAATTAGCTGCTGGATAGTTTAAGCAATACTTGTGTTCACGATCTCTACCGAACGAACCCTTAGATATGTTGGCCGTTAAGAAAGCAAACTTCTTGCGCTCATTAATGCACATGATTGATGGCATCTATAATTATTGCACATGTACATGATTGATGCCATCTATAATTAATGCACATGTACATGATTGATGCACATGTGCTACTCGCACCACTCCATGTGTATGATTGATGCCATCTATAATTAATGCACAAGATTGATGCCATCTATAATTGATGCACATGTGCTACTCGCACCACTCCACGTGCATGATTGATGCCATCTTCGGTTTCTTTGTCACTATGATCCACCGGTTTCTTTACAAAACGTTAAATAGTCAAATATAAGTTAGGAATCATTGGTGTCTACTTCAATTCGCAAAGAGCTACGCTACACAGAACCGGCCATACACACCGGGTTGTACCCGGACCTCGGGACTGTCCACCTGCTGCGCTGTTGCACCCCACTACCTGCAATAGTTGTCAGCAACAATTAGAGCAATAAAGGATGAGGGAAGTAGAAGAGAGAGAGAAAATGTTTTTGTCCATAACTTTCAATCCGGAGCGTATTTTTCGATAAAATAAATTACATTAGAATCCTTGTAGGAAATACTTTCCAACGAGATTAGTGTTGACATATTTTGAAATAATGATATTACGCGAGAACCATAATACCATATATTAGGATACCATACACATATTCTGGGTACAGAGGTACAGTACTCGTGTGTACTGTACTTTTGAATGAAGGAGAATCAACAATACTGTACTCGTGACTAGAATATTGAACTACTAAGTACAATACCCCACTATGATTTTCATTTCAGTAAGAACCAAAAGTACAATACCCAGCAAACCATTAATCACTTATACAATTCAACAATAAGTACAGTACTCAATTAGTCCCTTACTCTTGATTTAAGTTTGTCAAAGTTACAGTACCTACCAAATCATTTCAGTAAGTACAATACCGCACTATGATTTGTATTTCAGTAAGAAGCAAAAGTACAGTACCCAACAAACAATTAATCATTTATACAATTCAACAATAAGTCCAGTACCTAATTATTATTCTCATATCAGTAACAACCGTAATTACGCTACTCAACAAGCCATTAGTCACCTATGTGGTCCATTTCCAAGTACAGTATCCAAAACTTATTGTATGTCATAATTAACCCTAAGTATTGTTTTCAACATAGTACAATATTATGTAAAATCATATCAACAAGAGGGACTAACAAGTACAGTGCACATCAGATCAATAATCCACGATAATATGCAACCATAAGTACTATACCGACTTGTAATTTTAAACTCAATTACTAATGGATAAGTACAGTACCTAGTAAATTACAAAATCAAATATAATTATATAACTGATCTAGAAGCATAAGTACAATACTCACGAATAACTGATCTAGAAGCATAAGCATAGCTGATTCTATTTAGTAGTATATTTACGTTCAGAAAATAAGGTAGGTAATGCATTCACAATAATAAATAAAATAATATTACGATGGTAAAAATAATATAAATAAGACAGTTCGATATAAAGGATAAAAGTACAGTACTAACATATTTGTGAAGGAACACAAAGAAAAGAAGCAGGAAGGCAACATAATTTAATAAAAAATTCAAAAATTAAAAAACTGTACGTAAGGGATGAAATTTTAAATAAGAATGTCTGTCAAATTTTGTGGGAAGTAGAACATTACAGCTGTAGTTTTGCATGGCTTTTGCATGAAAATTAATACAGAATCTGTAATGTATTTTAATACATCTCGGAACGCGGAGTACTTGATAGTTCTCGAACACCGGGTATGCCAGCGGGTGGCTGGCCGGGCATGAGTAGAATTTTCCATTCACAAAACTAGTTTCGTCCGGTTCTTGACAAGTCTCAAAAAATAGCACCGTCAACTTCTGATGTGCGCTCATCATTGAACGTTGCAGCTGATTTTATTATTTTCTTGTTTGCATAAAAATTCATGAGTAGTGGCGGATTGGGAGTTGGTGGTAGGAAGTAAGTTAGAAAGCAAAGAGTTACGCTACACACACCCCCTTACCCCCAGGCTCCCACCCGGTTCTTGGGAAAATACATCTGCAACATTTGCAGTTGTCTTTGTATTAATACTCATGCAAAGTCCATGCAAAGTCCATGCAAAGTGCAGAGAATGGCACAATATGTCTCTCCACTCTTCTCTCCAGAGTATTAATACTCATGCAAAGTCCATACAAAGTCCATGCAAAGTGTATTAATTCGTTTTTTCTCTTGTAATTATTCTCTCCCGTTCTAATCCACCCACGTGCATTCCCGTATTAGTACAGTACCTACGGAATCCAATAACAACATTGATCTAGAAGCATAAGTACAGTACCTACAGAATCCAGTAGTAACATTTGTCATCTGGACATAAGTACAGTACCTACAGAATCCATGCAAAATATGTCCAGTACCCACTTGTTAATTCCAACTCAGTTTTTTCAAACATAAGTACAATACTTACCAAATTATAAAACTAAGCATAAGTACAATACCTAACAAATTACAAAATCAAGCATAATTGTATAACTGATCTGGAAGCATAAGTACAGTACCTACGGAATCCAATAACAACATTTTTCGCCTGGGCATAATTTTTTTACAAAAATGTAGTGCACATCTGGTCCATAATCAACTAGAAAATGCATCTATAAGTATTGTACCCAATTATTAATTTCCAACCAAGTTTGTCAAACATAAGTACAATACCTCTCAAATTCATTTGTGAATGTATATGTATTTATTATAGGTACAGTACTTACGTAATCTGCAGTGGGGATAAATATATAATAGAACTTTTTGTAAGCTATAGTGAATTGATATCTGCAATTTGCATGACTGTTGCATGGAGTGGACATAGTATCTGTACCTTGCATGTATTTTGCATGCTTTTACATGGGTAATAGTATCAAAAACCAGCTGCATGCTGGGACTAATTAAAAATCGCCTATTCTCGAGTTCCGGGTAGGCCAACGGGTAGGCCAGTGGTTATGGGTAGATTTTTTCAAAGCAAAAGCGTAAGTTTGCTGCAGAGTCCACAACTTCACACACAAGCTGTTGTGTTGTGCTGCAGGTTGCAGAGGGATCCTGCAGTGTGGCCCCCCTACCTTCCACTTTTAAATGAAACCGCAAACACCAGTGAGGCTGCTACCTGAATGGCCTCTCTCTCTTTACTTTCAAACCCATACTAGACAGAACCACGTGCTATGCACAGGTGCCTGAATACACAATATGAAATAATTCTAAAGTTAAACTTTCAAAACTAACAAAAGGATATGCAAGATAAAGTTATGTGGAGTACAATAACAAATTTAGTTAAGCTTTTTATAGAAGAAGATTTTTCTTGTTTTCTTGCAACTCAAAATAATGTATAGTTTCTTCCAACATACAGAAACAATAGCTACGTGCAGCTGCTTTTTGTCATCATGTATAAGATAACAACACAAACACTTCTTTAATTACATAATCTGCTAGCATCTATTGTGGAAGTCATAGCGATGATTATCTTCTGATCTTTCTGAAGAGTCTTTTTTATCCTGTAAGGACATTTGAAAAGGTTAAAAGTTGAACTTTCTTTTTTCAATAACTAAATGCAAATTGCATTGTAATGATTGATTTATTACTCAATATGTTGCCTTACATGCAAATCTGAAAATGATAGTTATTTGAGTTATCATACACAAAATAATAATCTACTTTTGATATCTACATTTACGACAGGGACAAACATTCCATTCAAGTACATAATATGGAAATTATTTACTTGCTTGATCATCTAATGGACTGAAAACTTTGATTATTGGGTGTTCTAATAGGTAATCACAAGCTCAACTTTTGTAAACATACTTACATTTATTAGTTGATAACATGGCTTATGGTACAATTTTTTTAAGAGAAAATAAAACATTTCAGAATAAGGAAACCTTTATTCGTCAAAATTGTAATCAAAAGAAAGGAAAAAAAATAATAACTAACTCTTGGTGTGCCTTAAAATTAACATTCCAGCAGCCAATATTGGCTAAATATAAATGAAAGATAGCTATCAAGGGAGAATATAGAACTGGCAAGCTCAATGGGATGATATTGTTGGAGTTTGTGTGTTGGTTAGGAATTCCTAAGTTTGTATTGGTGAGTGGAATATGTGGCATCTTAGTCGCATCAATGTAAATTTTAAGTTTATCCACACGTCTAATGATTATAAATGAGAAATGTAAAGACTATGTGAAGAAGCGTCCACTATTGAAATATCCACCTATGTGAGAACCTCTAATTTTAGTGGGGAATCACCCTACAATATACAACATCTAAAAAATATTCACCTATGTAAGGACCTCTAGTTTTTTTGTGGGGGATTCACCGTATACACACTTAAAGGATTGGGTTTTGGCGAGGAGTCCACTAATAATATACATCTAAAAAATATGAAAATAAGGTTGAATAATATTGAACCACAATATCTCTAGACCAATGTAAGGGATAGTTGATTCACGTAGGCTCAAAAGGTCGATTTAGAAAAGCATAGTTGTGTCCCTTGTCGATCATTATCATGGCATATGTTATTGTGACCCAAATGTAACTACAAGCTAGCTTGTGCTCCTTATTTTACCTAGTTGTCAGTGGTTTTATCAACTTGGTCTGTGCAAAAGATTCTACAATGAAGCATGCTATTATGACTGTAAAGGGCACATAAAATTTATCAAGATGATGAACTTATACTATTTTATTATGTAAAAAACATCTGTTGTGGTATAAGAGATGGATCATGTAATGTTAAATGGAACATTTATCTTAGAGACACATTAGCATATATCATGCACAGTTGTGAGCACACAAACAATATATTGATGTACTAAAGTGGGTTAATTTGAAACTTTTTCTATCATGAAAAAGCAATTCACTTAAAAAGAGAGAAGTCAAAATGACCAAAGAGTTGTTTTCCCACCTGATTCAACACCCCGAAGATCACTTAAAAGCCATCATCTATTTATAATATTTTCTATCTAAAAATGTTGTAGACATACACGGAGATGCCCAAGTGAAAGAGTGTGATAAAAACCTTACACATAGAGGTGATGGTGGTTCTTAAACTCTTGACAGAAATATTGGTACTTGCAAATGATATCATTTAGTCATACTTCACCATAATGCGAACAATTGTGAAATATGTTGTTAGAGCGTGTAGAATTGAACATAAGAGTGAGGATAAGTATACTTAGAATCTCATCAATGAAAGATAAAGTATGAGGAATTCATTTCAACATTTTATAAACATATGGATTTCCTTCAACTCACAAAGTAAAAACCTTAATGTCATGATTTGAAGTTTTAATCATGGCCATGCATGCATTGGAGGTTCACACTCTCTTGATTCTCAAAAGGACAAATCACAGTCCTAGACGTACCAATTAGAGTCACTACTACAGAAATGGCTTATAATGTCACTTTTACTGGTGTCGGTTGTCATAATAACCGACACATAAACCATACAGTGTCGGTGTATAAAATAAGTCGACATCAGTCTGGTGAAGGGTGACCAGATACATGTATCATTTTTATTCAATGTCGGTTCCTTAATAAGAAACGACACCAAAAAGTAACCACCAAAACAGAATTTCCAGTGAAAAAAATTGCCTCCAAAAATTGACATACATCGTCGGTTTTTAAGAGAGGAACCGGAAACTAAAGGTTGTCTACGAGACAAAAATTTTCTCACTTTTTATCGTCGATTTTGTGACAATAACTGATGCCATTGTGTTTTTGCGCGAATAACCGCAAAAATTTTAACCTCCCTTTAGTGTCGGTGGTTTGTTGCAAACCGACACTTAAAGTTTGTATTGTCAGTTTTTGTTAGCAACTGACACCTATAGTTAACTTAACAGCGTGGCAGACTCTTCCTCTTCTGTTTCATTCATTTCCGCTGATCAGGATTTTTTCTCCGATGATTCCCTTTGCTCTGACGATTCTACTGTTGTCCCGCACCTCCGCCTATGCCTCCGCCTCCGCCTCCGACACCGCCTCCACCTCCGACACTACCGCCACTCGCCGCCTCTGCTTCCGTGAGGCACTGCCGGCGACCGCCCGACCAGAGCAGTAGTGCCGCCCACATGGAGCAGTATTTCCGCCCGCAGCAACGTCGCCGGCAAGGAGCAACAACACCGCCTGCACGAAGCAACACTGCCGCCTGCACGGAGCCAGCAGTGTCGCCGCTTGAAGCAGCCAGCAGGGCCGCCTCTTTGAGCTGCTAGAAGGGCCGCCAGTTGAAGCACCTTGCACACCCATTATCAGGCTTTCCCCTGACCTGCATTGTTCTATGACAAACTGCATTTTGTTCTACACAATATTACTCACGTTTACAACATACTCACATATCAATTCAGGGTTAATGTGGGGGATTTGGGGGCGGGATATTGCACTACAAGTTCTTCATGTGCTTATCTATGCATAACCTTTTATATTTATTTATCCTCTTTTGGTTCAAGTTTTAGAATTCTAGGTAGTTTTAAGCTACATCTTCACTACTTCAACCACTCAAAAGTTTTGATATGTAGATTCATCAAGTTGATGAATGCATTATTACATTGTTTAAAGCTTGATTAATTATGGTAATCTAATCATTATGTTTTAAAACTAATGAGAAGATTTAAACATTATTTGATTCACATAATTAGGGTTTGAGAATTGAAAATCCTAATCGACAAAAATTAGGGTTTTGGTAACATATGAATACAAAATTTCATCAGTATAGTCGTGTACTAAATGATTTTCAACATTTTATATACAACTAGGATTTAGTTGAAATTTGTACATGGTTTGGAGAAATTAGATATTAGTTGGAAGAATTTTTTGACTTGTTTGTCGGCCGATTTTTCAATGATGTTTGAACTCTATAGAGAGGAGTGGCGATTGAGTATTCCCTAGATTAACTCGACCGGCCATGTTGCATACTATATTGATTGACGATCCATGGGAAATTCTATGGATATATGACTATGCTATTTCATGTGAATATTGCCTAAAAATCAGGTCAGTGGTCAATATGCCTGGGAATTGAATTGGCAATATAAAATCATATTTGTATTGTATTAGAATGAATTATACAAGTGTTTGTTGAGTCTTACTCAAATTGAATATGATATATACATAAGGATCAGTGTGAGGTGGCAATATTCCCTATTTAGGGTTGTGTTGATGGAGTACTGAATTATGTAATTCTTATGATGTTGAACAAAGGATGACTTCTTGAAAACCCTAGAAGTTTAGTATTAAGACGAGTATGAGTGATAAAGCTAGAACTTGTATATAATGTTGCAAATGTGATGAATTGTTGAAGTGTAAGTATTAATACTTGTATCATATGGCTGATCAGGACTGTGCTGATGATCACCGTGAGGGTGAGGATGTGCTTGCACCGCCTGACAATGTAAGTTTTAAGAATATATCCCTATATGTTCATTTATAATTATATTATGTAAGTGTGTTTTTTTTATATCAAATTTTAGGTTGGTGATGTACCCACTCAAGAAGTTACAACACTTGATGAGCACCAAAAGAAAATTGAGAAAGTGAGGGGCATCAAAATGAAGAACAAGTTAATACAGCAAAGGGGCAATGGACCCAAATTGGCTGTGGATTTCGATTAGGCAGGAAATCCGTATGGAGTGAACCACAACTCATTTGTTTCATATCTTGGGGTTCTTATTCGCAGCCATTGCAGTCTTATCCTAGAATCATGGCATATAGTTCCTAAGGAGAAGAAATACCACATATGGAAGGAACTATGCGTGAGTTATTATTATATGTAATTCTATTTGTGTAGATTACTAATTTTTAGGATACTAGTTAATAGAAATTCTATTTAATTTGCAGAGCATATTTGGTCTGGATGAGAAGCTACATCATAAATGTGTGATGCAATGTTGTGGGAGGGTCCTAAGGAACTATAGGACCAATCTCACCCAAGATTACATACGCGATGCTGAGAATAGGTTCTTGATAGATTCTAATTCTAGACATTGATCAGTATTTCGCTAACTTTACACTAATAATTTTTGTTTGTATTCTCTTTAAAAAATAAATATAGGAAGAAGGAAGCCACACAGAAATGGAACTACTTGGACCCTAGAGAATGGGATGAGTTTGTTACCCAAATAAAAACAAATGAATTCAAGGTATTAAGCGCCGCCACTCCCAATTTAATTAATATACGTTTTTATGTATTCACCTATTCAAGATTAACCTTTAGTGTTACTAACCAAATCAATGTGCTAACTAACTAGGCTAAGAGTGATGCTCAACGAGCAAGGCATGCACTGAATGTGCACGACCACACAATGGGTCCAAGAGGATATGCAGGTGTTTGCCAAAGACTACAGGCTGAGTCTACTCAACCTACTGCTACTCATGAGACTGCAGAGTCCTCTACTGCTTCTCCCGCACCTCTGCCTCGTCATGTTATGTGGATAGCGGGGAGGAAAAACAAGAAGGGATAGATATCGAAGCCCGCAACCGCTGAGGCAGATGCAAAAATAGTAAAAGTCAAACTCTTACAGCAATCTATCGATATTGATTATTGTTATGTTTACTTATGAATTTTTGTTGATGGTGCTTAGCGGGAGCTGCAAGAGTAAAGGAAGGAAGGCAAGTTCATCCCTCAGGGCACAAGGGATGAACTGACAGTTGCTCTAGATAACCCAGAGCATCCTGGACGTATAAGGGGTACAGGCGCTGGTGTGGGCATCAAAGCATTCTTTGGGCCATCCCAGCGTAAACCTGTCCCAAAAGCAGGACTTTCATAAGTTGAGGTAACTTATTCTTATTTTAGAACGTTATTGCGAAAGGGAATTCAATAATCAACAACTAGCATTTCTTTTATCCATGTATAGGAGGATTCCTTAATTGAAAAAAGACTCCAGGAAGCATTTCACAAGTGGCAGGTGCCTCAGACTGCCAGTCAGGCAGTACCCGTGGCGAACCTCTCTTCTCATACTCCTCGTACTGTAGAGGTTGGGAGTAATCCTATAGACCCACCTAACACGTCCTCTGTAAGTATTTTTATGGCATATATAATAGCTAGTATGTTTAAGATGATATGTTTGTGTATATATGCATATAACATTCTTTAATTACGTAAATTTGTAGGGGTTGAAGCCATGCCGACTACAAATTAAAGGATATATCATTACAGATGCATCGACTTACCCACCCCTTAAAGGGTGCATGTTTCATGGGAGTCCAGTACCAGATGGCATGGTACGTGTGAGCCCCATACATATACTCACTGGCTGGATGGATCTTGCACTGCCACATACACACCCAGATGCTGAAACACTTGGTGAGGCAGTAGGCGGAGTGATACTGTGGCCCGAAGCGGATGTCCTCTATACTGATATTGTATGATAAATTTTCATTACTTTACTTTGTTAGTGTGTATATATATATGAGTGAATTGATATGAAATTATATATACATGTTAAAAAGACGAGACCCACTACATCTCAGCGTCCACCTCCTCGACTACCAAGTTGGCTTCCAGGGGACCTACATGCCTCGATAGGTCCTAATTGTAGGAGTGTGGCAGTATGGATCAGTGAACATAATCTAAATTGCCCTATAAATGTTACAATTCCGGAGAATGCTGCCGGTAAATCATACAATAACAATCTATTTATACAAATTTAACATACATATTAATGCATACGTAATAGAAGTTATGGATACATATTAATGCAGGTCAAACATTCGGAAACAACATATTTATACAAGATATTTTGGAGTTGTTTAAGTATGAATGGCAGAACACATCTATGATAGAGTTGTGGATATGGTGAGATTAATTAATGCATACGACAATCTGGTTTATAGATCCATATACCTTGTTTTATATATGACAACCTGGTTTCTTATATATTAATGCATACACAACATATGTTTTGCATCCACTTATACAAGACATGTAAATGTTTTGGGTATTCCCATGTGAGATTTTTGGTTCCGTCTTTGATTAGTCTTGTAGAAAAAGAACCTGGTTCAGTTACTTCATACTGCTGTGATGCTTTTGAATATTTTAGTAAAAATAATAAGACGGTGATAATAGCTCCATTCAATGTCGAGTAAGTTTACTTTGCTTGTAACTTGGACTTAAAAAAATTACATTTTTATTGTGGATATTGAGTTATTAATTTTCTACTTTATTACCTGTAGTTCTAAGCATTGGGAGTTATTAGTTATTGTCCCCAAGACATTCACCGTATATTATCTAGATCCTGCAGGGAGTGAGTTGGATGTATATGGACATGCAATTAAGAGGCCATTATGTTGGTGTGTATGCCCTGAGAGCCAATCATGGGATGATTGGTGGTATACATTAAGATTGATTTGATAAACATCAAAGGCAAGCTTCCAATTCTTTCTGGTTCAGTCATATGAGATAGTGATAGAACAAATTGAATGTCCAGAGAATGACAGTACTCAATGACGTATGCCTTCAGGTTCAGGACCTGAATGATGAGATCATACAGATGCTAAGCGTTTGTACATTCTTGTTATGTCCCTAGTCGGATGTCATTGTCGAAGGTAGATAGACAACAATGACACACAAGACTAGATTGTGGTGTTGGTTGATGACCGAATCTCATTAGTCATGATATAGAAATATCAAACCAAACACATAGGTACTTGTTAGAGAACAAGTGTACCAGACAGAGCCACCGTGAGTTTGACACATGGAACCATGACATGGTAGTCACAGTCAGTACTCACAGTGATGGTGGTGAGTGTGATTCTTTGACCTAAAATCACTACACTCAACACATGTCGTTGGGCACACTTTGACATCATCAAACGCATTCCTGAAACATGGGTTGTTATAAAGGTGATGATTGGGTGGCTTTGACACATGGGGCTTTTGAGGGGTGAGTGATAGATATGAGATTTGTCCCTCCTGAGGCAGTTTGATATCCAAGGCCACTTGATGAGTAGGATTGAAATAGGCGTGAGCACGCATGTGTGAATCAATATGTGATATTGATGTCATACATATCTCTTCCAATCTGCTCTGAGATCAAGAAAGTGAATGAACGTTGACAGGATGACAATTCCATGCCTCGAGTTCATTCAGGATATCCGTGACAAAGGAATTATACATTCTCTGTAACACCATTCACGGATTGTAGGATTGAAAGTTGTTCTCCAACTTTCAACTTTCACTAGGGTAGCACTGATGTGTGACTAGGCACCACTCTTTGCTTGTGAAGTCATAAGTGTTATTGACTTTCACTGCCAACGTGAACTGGACCTGCAGGGTCACACACATAGGATTTAACCTAGAAGAGGAGTTTTGTCCACAAACAATGTTTAGATTGATTGCTAAAGGAGTTTAGTAGTACAATTAAACACTCAATCAATTGATAGATCAGTACATAATGTTCAAGGTGTTGGACTGATTGATTAGAGTATCAGATTGATTGAAACCGTAATTGACTGATTCTGCACAATCTGCACTCCCAACCAATCGACTCATGTGACGAACCGATCGACTCAGCGTGGTGAACCGGTCGGCTTAGGTGCTGAGTCGATCGACTCATGATCAGGGTGAAATGATTGCTTTAAGTGTTGAAACGATCGATTCAACTGGTGCATCCGAGCAAGTTGGGAAAGTAGGATTGGTGATAATTTTCCTTGCGTTTCACTTGCCCAATTTGATAGGAACAAGGATTGGTCTTTGATACCAATTAGAAACAAAAGAAGGAAAGTCAATCGGGAACTGATCAGGACCACGAACTGACCGGTTCAGAATTGAACCGATCGGCTCATGGGTCCCAACCGATCGGTTGAGGTGTCAACCGACCGGTTCAGATCCCCAACCGACCGTTTCAATTGTGAAACAATCAGTTCATGTTGCGAGTTGGTTGTTTTGTGGAAAATCTCGAACCCTTCTACTCCTACTTTTAGTCCCGCATTGCCCGGGATGGAGAACCCTGTCCCATGACCCTCCTATATATATAGGGGTATTGGGGGCTTCTCGAAGAAAAACTCAGTGCAACTAGTAGCTCTGTGAAGTTTTCGTTCTCTCTGGTTTTGGTAACTGAGAGAGAGCTTGAGCAAGTGCTACCCGATAAGGGAGGTACAACAAGGGAAAGACAACTGCAGAAAGCAATTGGTGGCAGGAGAGTGTGTTGGCGACTAGTACGCTGACAGGAGGGTGTGACTCCTTCCAATTCCTTGTGGGACAAGGAGATTGGAGTTCCAAGTGGTCCGTGTGGACTACTTCAGAGGAGGGAGGTTTCTGCCACTTGGAGGACAACTGTCAATCCCGACACTCCCGGTGAGAGCAGGAGTCATCAGTCCCGATACGACCAGGAGCTGCACAGACACCGTGTAAGACCGGAGGTGAAGACCGCGCAAGCCGTGAGGTATTATCTCCGAGCAAGCCTCAAGACAAGGTATGATTCCACAAACCATCCTTTCCTATTGTATAGACATTGACACATTTCCTTGTTCTGGGTTTGGGGAGGAGAAATTTTTTTGTTTCCGCTGCCTTCTCTGCCTCCCCTAAAACCAAACAGTGGTATCAGAGCCACGTCAACTGCTCTATACTTTAGGGATTATCGATATGATCGATTTTGGTTTGTTGCCTTTATTTATTGCATACGATGCGAATAAAATTGGCTTTATGCATGTCCAATACTAAATCCACAAATCCCAAATTACATATATGATATGTATTATTAATGCACTCGATACGCGTCGCCCCTAAACGAGTTTTGTGGTGGATGTATAGTGTGGTTATGGTTAATAAACCCTATATGTGTATGGTTGTATGTGGTTTCTTGCATCTCGATCTGCGCACTGATCTTCCTTCTCCTATTCCTGATGTAACTCGAAATAATTCGAGATTTCTTTCCTACCTTTGCTCCCCTCAAATGTAACTCGAGGTTTCTCTTTTTACAATGTAAAATAGGATAGAATTTTATTTCCTGTTATGTCAAAGAACGGAGGACATCTTGACGACAACTGAGACGATCGGTTCAAGGCATGCACCGATCAGTTGAAGTACCAGACGATCAGTTCAAGGAGTGAGCCGATTGGTTGATGAATGATTCGAGGAGCGAGACGAGCGGGTGGCGGCCATGATGAGATGCATGACGATCAGGATAACCGATCGGTTGGAGGAGCCAACCGATCGGCCGGTGGCACCCAACCAACCGGCCTGATGGCGAGCCGATCAGTCATGTGATGAGTTGATCAAAACCAGAAAGGCAAAGCACATAGTTCATCTTGTAGAGGTTGCATGTGATGTAGACCTAGGTGATCGTGATTCTTCTTAGCTCGAGGAATCACATTAGGATGGCCATAATCATCGCTTTCATCGTTTTGCATGTTTTCTGTGGGATATAGCATGTATATGATACATACTATGTATTGTGGTGATTGGATATGTATATGTATATAAAAACCAAATCCCTCATTAAATATTAAGTTTTAGATGCCTTACAAATGTGGCACATGTGAAAAGCTTGATCGACTAAGTGTGGGCACGCCCTAGCGTGGTGCATCGTCTATCTCGTGGAAGCGTAAAGGATGAATGTGTGGGTCTGCCCTAACAGGGTTCATATTCATCGTGTTTGCTTTGGGTCGGACTTAACAAGGTGATCTTGATGGGATCTAGTACCTTGAGGCATGGAGATGATCATGGCAAGGAGTTGCATATGACATCTTATCAAGAGTTTCATATGATGCAATTGGCAAGAGTTGCCTACCTGAGAGATCTACGTTGTGGGTGACATCCCTAGCAGGTCCATGACTTAGATGATTTTAGGATCTTGCCCACTAGAAGGTTGTACGCTGCAATCTTCCAAATTGATGATGAGGGCTATCAATTTGAACTAAAGTAGTGGGAGTGATAATTAATTAAAGGCCTAATTATATTGTCAACTTTTCAAGTCAATCAAATAAGTCAAAAAATGAGTTTTTGGAATACAATTGCATATTTCCTTTTGTAGTACAAATGGCAACAAACAACAATCACTTTTCTATGCGATCGGTCTTTGAAAAGGACAAGCTAAATGGGACAAACTTCCACGACTGGTATAGGACATTGAGAATTGTTCTCACTCAAGAGAGAAAGCTCTATGTCCTGGATACCCCAACTCCAGAGGAACCTGCTCCTAATGCACCAAAGGCAGAAAGGGACGCTTACAAGAAGCATTCTGATGATGCCATTGATGCAAAGTACTTGATGTTGTGCTCCATGAACCACGAGTTGCAGAGACAACATGAGAACATGGGTGTCATTGAGATGATTCAGCATCTCAGGAACATGTATGAAGATCAAGCACGGCAAGAGAGATACGATGTCTCAAGGGCACTATTCAAGTGCGTCATGAAAGAAGGAGATCCAGTTGGTCCTCACACACTCAAGATGATTGGGTATGTGGAGAACCTGTAAAGACTGGGATTTTCACTGAGCCAAGAGTTGGCAACTGACGTGATACTGCAATCGTTGCCAGAATCCTATAGTTAGTTTGTGATGAACTACAACATGAACAACTTTGATAGGCCACTGTCAGAGTTATTGGGCATGTTGAGGATAGCCGAGACACAGATGAAGAAAGGCAAGCCTAAGTCTGTGATGGTGATCACAAGCAAGAAAGGCAAGTCCAAGCGCAAGGGAAAGGGCAAAGCTAAGAAAGGTTCTGATGCTAGCCAGGAGCCCAAGTCGTCTTCAGCTCTCAAGGCCATGGGAGGCGTGACCAAGAAAGGAAATTGCCACCATTGTCAAAAGCTAGGACATTGGAAAAGGAATTGTCCTCTCTATCTGGAAGCACAAAAGAAGAAGGAGGCGACAACCGTCTCTACTTAAAGGTGTCATGAAAGTAAACTTGTAACACTTTTTGAGGTATATGATACCAATATGTAAAGTGTAAAGCACTCAATAAATGGGGCAAGTGTTGCCGCCATAGATAGGAGTACTTTAGTTTATTTTCAGCCTAAAAGGCATGTAATACAGTTATGAACTGCTATTTCATATTTGCCAATTTATAGAAACACTTTATTTTTGCATATTATATGACAATGATGGCAATTAATAAAGAGATGTTTCAATTTCTAAAAGATATGATCTTTGTGGAAATGCCTTGTTTATCTTGTGATATTTGATATGCATAAGATAAAATGATACCTAAAAGTTATAGATAACTCAAACAATCAATTTAGAATCAATCATGAGAAATTCATTTCTAGTGTCCATGTGATGGATAATTCTAGACTCTTTTGGTTAGAGAACCAGTAAGAGACATGAATATCTTGGAGATGATTAATCAATCTTCACTAATGGTAGTCGGAGAATGATTGTCCTATTAGGTATAATACATGTGATGTATTTACATACCTATTGGAACAAATGCTAATACTTCAAATGGTGTTTAGAGAAATACCAATGTGAATATCTTGAAGTGTTCAAGATTGTCATAGATGAAGTGCAAATTTGGTAAAGTGTTAATTATCGAAAAGATCAATGAATGAAATACTTGGACCAAATGTTTGAGATCCTTATGAGTGATTATGATAGTGTATCATAGTGAACTCATGATTAAGGCTTGGTGATGTCTAAATCAAGAAGGATTCATACTCTAAGGAGTTGGAGAATGATTATCAAATAACTGAATTCTTCTTAATAAAAGACTACCCCACACTAATAAAGGACATTAAGAATCACAAAGAGTTTTGAGTTCTTATATCCTTGATAGATACACATCAATTATCTATATGATGAGTTGGTCATGTGATGAGTCAACTATCTAGATGAATATGAGGAACCGAATTTTGAGTTATGGTTTATGACCATTACATTCTAAATGATATCCATGTGAACCATAAGGTATGACCTTGATGGTAGCACTCATTGGATGAAATCCATAAGTGCAAATGAGTCTTAAGTGTAAAGACACATGAATAACATTTTGAGAAGGATGATGTTTGTTGATTGCAACTTAATGACTAAGACATTTGGCATATGGATACTAAAACTGCATTCCTATGAGGAATAAAACAAGGATGTGTACGTGACACAACCTAAGGTTTATGAATCCACTAATGCAAATGAAGTCTATAAGTTACAATGGACTAATCAATGTAATTGATTGAGTACAAGCAACTCAAAATTGGATCTTTACTTTGATGATATAGTCAAAGGGTTTGACTGATATGCCAAAGATAAAGAAGGGATCTGTGATTTAGTGGGAGCGTATTCACATTCCACATGTTGATGTGAAATGGAAATGTTCTAGAATGGAAATCCAAAAGTGGAAATTATCTTTAAGGAAGATAGAGATGTTTCCTATGTGATAGGAATAGAGATCTATAAAGATAGTTCTCGAAAACCTCTTGACCTGAAAAGAGAAAGCATACATTGGCAATCTGTACTGAAGGGTTCAGTATGCACATATTCAGTGGGAGAAAACCTGTCCATATTACATGGAGTTAGTATCCCAAGGCCAAGTGTCCAATTCTTATGACGAATGGGAACACTAAGAATAGATATGGATCTATCATGTATGTAATCATCCCATTATCTTGCATGTATCGACATGGCAAGAACAAAATGCATTCATCATCTTGTATGTAGGACATGGCAATATGATGTGCTCATCCTGATACCTCGTATGTGAGACGTGACAAGTGGATGTCTGTCTACTTCCTATAAGGGTTACTGGAATACCATGAGAACTTGATAAGTACTTGGGAAGTACTAGTTCTATGGAGATAAGGAGGAGTTCAATGTAAAGAGTTACATTGATGCGAACTTCCGAAAGGACAGAAAATTAATCAAAAAATATATATAGGATATATATAAAAGTGAAAGTTTGTTGATAATTGGAGATGTTCCAATAGAACTATTAAAAGGAAATGCCGAGTATCTATGCGTTAGAGAACAACAGTGGATACTATATGGATCTGGAAGTTCATGAGATGAACTTATAGATATTCTGCTCATTGATGACAAGTATGGAACCCTTGATCATGCAATGTGGCTAAAGGTTAGCAAAGGAATACTAGATCACATATTACGAGAACTCCATCTTATACGTGTGACGTACAACGAAGAGATGTGAGACATGCAATTTATACTGACTTTGGCAAGGTGTTGCCATTACTCACTATGTTTGCACTAGAGCACAATAACATGTGGGACATGTTTGAAGATCACTATAAATATGATTCAAGGGTGATTGGCTCGCAGTGCAAGTGGGAGTCTGTTGGTATGTATGCCCTGAGAGCCAATCATGGGATGATTGGTGGGATACATTAAGATTGATTTGATAAACATCAAAGGCAAGCTTCCAATTCTTTCTGATTCAACCATATGAGATAGTGATAGAACAGATTGAATGTCTAGAGAATGACAATACTCAATGATGTATACCTTCAGGTTCAGGACCTGAACGATGAGATCATACGGATGCTAAGAGTTTGTACATTCTTGTTATGTCCCTAGTCGGATGTCATTGTGGAAGGTAGATAGACAACAATGACACACACGACTAGATTGTGGTGTTGGTTGATGATAGAATCTCATTAGTCATGATATATAGATATCAAACCAAACACATAGGTACTTGTTAGAGAACAAGTGTACCAGACATAGCCACCGTGAGTTTGACACATGGAACCATGACATGGTAGTCACATTCAGTACTCACAGTGATGGTGGTGAGTGTGATTCTTTGATCTGAAATCACTACACTCAACACATGTCGTTGGGCACACTTTGACATCATCAAACACAATCCTGAAACATGGGTTGTTATAAAGGTGATGATTGGGTGGCTTTCACACATGGGGCTTTTGAGGGGTGAGTGATAGATATGGGATTTGTCCATCCTGAGGGAGTTTGATATCCAAGGCCACTTGATGAGTAGGATTGAAATAGGCGTGCACATGCATGTGTGAATCAGTATGTGATATTGATGTCATACATATCTCTTCCAATCTTCTATGAGATCAAGAAAGTGAATGAACGTTGACATGATGACTATTCCATGCCTCGAGTTCATTCGGGATATCAGTGACAAAGGAATTATACATTCGCTGTAACACCATTCATGGATTGTAGGATTGAAAGTTGTTCTCCAACTTTCTACTTTCACTTGGGTAGCACTGATGTGTGACTAGGCACCGCTCTTTGCTTGTGAAGTCATAAGTGTTATGGACTTTCACTGCCAACGTGAAATGGACCTGTAGGGTCACACACATAGGATTTAACCTGGAAGAGGAGTTTTTTCCATAAACAATGTTTAGATTGATTGCTAAAAGAGTTTAGTAGTTCAATTAAACACTCAATCAATTGATAGCTTAGTATCATAATGTTCAAAGTGTTGGACTGATTGATTAGAGTATCGGATTGATTGAAACCGCAATTGACTGATTCTGCACAATCTTCACTCCCAACCGATCGACTCATGTGATGAACTGATCGGCTCAGGTGGTGAGTCGATCGACTCATGATCAGGGTGAAACGATTGCTTCAAGTGTTGAAACGATCGATTCAACTGGTGCAACCGAGCAAGTTGGGAAAGTAGGATTGGTGAGAATTTTCCTTGCGTTTCACTTGCCCAATTTGATTGGAACAATGATTGGTATTTGATACCAATTAGAAATAAAAGAAGGAAAGTCAATCGGGAACTGATCAGGACCATGAACCGACTGGTTCAGAAGTGAACCGATCGGCTCATCGGTCCTAACCGATCGGTTGAGGTGTCAACCGATCGGTTCAGATCCCCAACCGACCGTTTCAATTGTGAAACGATCGGTTCAGGTTGCGAGTTGGTTATTTTGTGGAAAATCTCAAACCCTTCTACTCCTACTTTTAGTCCCGCATTGCCCGATATGGAGAACCTTATCCCATGACCCTCCTATATATATAGGGTTTTGGGGGCTTCTCGAAGAAAAAACTCAGTGCAACCAGTTGCTCTGTGAAGTTGTCATTCTCTCTGGTTTTGGTAACTGAGAGAGAGCCTGAGCAAGTGCTACCCGATAAGGGAGGCACAACAAGGGAAAGACAAATGCAGAAAGCAATTGGCGGCAGGAGAGTGTGTTGGCGACTAGTACGCTGACAGGATGGTGTGACTCCTTCCAATTCCTTGTGGGACAAGGAGATTGGAGTTCCAGGTGGTCCGTATAGACTACTTCAGAGGCGGGAGGATTCTGCCGCTCGGAGGATAACTGTCAATCCCGACAGTCCCGTCGAGAGCAGGAGTCGTCAGTCCCGATACGACCAGGAGCTGCACAGACACCGTCCAAGACCGGAGGTGATGACCGCACAAGCTGCGAGGTATTTTCGCTGAGCAAGCCTTGGGACAAGGTATGATTCAAAAAACCATCCTTTCCTATTATATATACGTTGACGCATTTCCTTGTTCTGGATTTGGGGAGGAGAATTTTTTTTGTTTCCGCTGCCTTCTTTGCCTTTCCTAAAACCCAACACATTATTCTCGTGAGAAATATTTTATGTTTTTATATCTGTTAACATTTGTTACTGCATTACTATTTTATTATGCAATTTAATGTGTTACATTAACATATATATAGGGCTTTACAAGAGTAAAAAAAGCTAGAGGAAAGGTCCCCAGGAAAAAATATCTCCAGCTCATTTGGAAGAATGTGAAAGTAATTTCCTGACTCCAATGTATATATTATTTATGTGAAGTGTGCCATTTGTATTTTTGAATATTTTGTATGTTTCAAATTTATAGTGTGCTACACAAGACAACGGCTGGGCATGTGACTACTATGTGATGTGATTTATGGACTTAATCATCAAACATGCTGTATTGGAAATCGATAACATACAACATGTATTATACATAGTCTAGTTAGATAATATGAAATATATGAATCTTATTATATATTATTATAATTATGTATGTACGTCATTCTCTTTGTAGGTCTTTAAAACTGAGGACTTCAACACATGTGCAAAGCGTTTCGATGTACATGCTCCCTATACGAGAGATGAATTAGATGTTGTAAGAGAAGATTGGGCAAAAGCCCTGCAAAGAGTGGAAATTTTTCAATATGATTTTGATGACAATGATGATGATGAATAAAGAATAACTTTGTTCTCATAATTAATTTTGTGTGAATGTGAATGAATTTTTATGAATTGTCATATATGTGTGTGAAAATCATCAATACATGAATGTTTCTACATGTGTCTGAATGTGAAAAGAGATGAAATAAATGGAACTGCAGGTTGCTAATGGTTTCTACATGCGTGTGATGAAAAAATAATATGAATTAAATTTCTTATACATGAGTGTGAATCACATATATAATAATTTGTCCATCATGTTAATTTTACAGGTTTGTGGCCTGTTGTTGGATGATATCAATGGATGTCATAAAACCTGCAATTCATAACTAAACTGCAGGTTTCTCATCCTACGACCAGCCAAAACAGGTTTGTAGACTGACAAGAAAAAAAACAAATCATAGGCGTCGGTTATTTGTATAAAATCGACGACATACGATTATAGTGTTAGTTTCCTTACTAGTACCGACGTCGATTTCCCTACACCCACGACCGTGCTGTCCAGCACGGCCGTGGCAGCGGACCAGACATAAAATACGTGTCAGATATCTGTATAAAACTGGAGATATATGGTAACAATGTCGGTTGCCATACTAGTAACCAATGTCGATTTACCAGACACCACGGCCGTGCTGGCCAGCACGACCGTGTAAGTGGGTGATTCAATGTCAGTTTCCTAGCGGATAACTGATGCCTATACCCACTACTGGCATGTTTTCAGCGCGTTTCGGTGGCGCGCGAAGGGTTGTGGCGTCAGTTTGAGAAACCGACACGTAAAGGTTGGGCTTTTAGCGGCGCCCACATAGGTGTCACTTAGAAACCGACACTAAAGGCCTTAAATAACCGGCACTGAAGGCCAGTTATGTACTAGTGAGTGCTGTAGTAGTGATGGAATGGCTTCTAGAATATACCTAGCTTTTCGAAATTATGTCCATACATAGTCTAATTGCAATAATCATTCAAGTTCTTTTAAGGAAAATTTACTTGACAGACAATTCTCAATGGATACAATAAAAAAGAAATGGATTAACAAAGCATGCAACGAAGAAGGGTAGTGTAACACATACATTTTTGGTTAAATCATTCAATAAACGACTCCCAAAAGAGAATACACCAATTCCAAATCATCCTACTATTCTAAAGTCAGTAATGCGGGACAATTAATGAATCGTGCTTATAAAGACTTACATAACATAGTTCAAATATCCATTGATAAAGATTAAATGAAATTGAGAAAAAAAGATAAAGAAACATAATATGGTTAAGAGTATCAACTCCAAAATATCTAACCCACCTCTTTTGCATATACTCTATGCTAATGCCTTCATAGATGGTTGACCTTTTTTAGAGATTATTTAAAAATCTATCTTGTGTCCAACTTCTCTAGCCTCAATTTCTCAGTGACAAGCTTCATTTGAGACCTATTGAATGTTTCATACAATCTTAACCATGTCAACTACCACCTAGTTGCATGATTTCAAAGTTCAATGCATCAGGTGTCTAGCCTAGCATAGACTGATATTGATATTAATTGCTTAGAGATTGACTTTAGTGTTCTTGATGTCCATGGTTGCTACATCCACCACTTTTATGTTGAGAGTGACTACTAAGGCCTTGATTGGGTCAGATATGTGATCCATATCTAGGCACACTTGAGCTTCCATTCAATGAGGCATTGGGATTGCAATCCATGTAGAAGATTGGGGCTACTATAGATGCATGCTACTAAGGCACTTAGTATGTTTTCTGGGAATGCTCTACATTTTGAAGACATACTTTGTCTCATCTCCCATAGGTGACAATTGATTGAGAAAATGGTGGTATTTTGTTTCTCTTTGTTTGTCAATGCAACACAGATGTTGAGCCTATGTAAATGGCATTCTTTTGTTGGCAATGAAAATCTTGTTTGAGCAATTTCTATTTGACAGTTACATCATGCAACGGAGGAGGGGTGTTGGTACCACTTATGAAAAGCTACTTTCTCACAGTTTCTAAATGTGTTTGGCTAGCTTGTGAGAAGGCCTACCATGATGGTCAAGTCACAAGTTTTCACCCTATATGAGTTACTCTGAGTTGCTTGGAGCATTTCATTAGTCTTACTTATGTCCTACATATACAAATGCTACACATATACATCTTATAAGTAAGCCATCATATTCTCCTCATACAAGTGTGTATCCTTGTAAAACATATATCTTGAGATTGATTTTTTTCCTGTTTACAATGACTCATTTTCAAAACAATGTAGACAATCTAGCTACTCATTATAAATTTCCAAAGCATCTTATAAGAGTATTCCAATGCAAAAACATCAAAGGAAAGACATGAAAAAGGTAGAACTTGGCTAATGATTGCCTTAGGAGGAATTGAGAACTTACTACTCATACCATTCTGAAATACATGTGAGCCGTACCTTCATCCAGGAAAATGTTGTTTTGTATTTTCCTGGCAAGCCTCGTCAATCCAAAAGGCTTGTATGAACATATAACTGAATAGCACAATTTATCATGATGACAAAATTACTAAGGTACCAAAAATAAAGAGTTAAATATCTATCAAAATAGGAAAAATGAAATTAATAACAACACCATAGGTTGTAATAGAGCACCTTCATTCAGATTGCGCAACCTTTGCCTAGTGTCCACAGTTCCATCGTACTTCAGCATCCAGCTCACATAATGACCCTATGGAACCACATGTCAGTCTTGAAGTCCTGTGTGATCTCCCTGTCGCGGTGCTGGAAGGCGAGTTTCCAGATGAGAAGCTCTGTGCTCTTCTGGTACTTTCGGATCTCATGCAGCGCCACGGTTCCGGGCCTGAACCTATGGGGCTTCTTGACTTCTCCAGTCTGGGGCCAACTTGCGAGAAGCCTATGTCGCCAGCTGCTTCCTCGAGGCATTACTTCCAGTGGACATGCGGTCGGTCTGCTTCGTGGGAGCCATTGGGGGTGAGAAGTGGTGGTGAAGAAGAATACGATATCTGGGATAGGAATATGAAGGGGTAGAGTGTCGAGTGTGAGACGACAACTGTAAAGTATATTGGTGGAATTTTGCTAAAATGTTCCATAATTTTGCATCATTAATATTAGACAATATCTTGTATAGAAAAGGACATATATGTGATTTGAGAAAATGTTGCAAAAAATTGCATAACTAATCCAAAAAGGCCTTTCATATATAGTATAGATGTGAGCCGAAATAGGTACAAAACTACACTGAGTCTGTCTGGATACACCCTCACTGGACCACTTTCCCCGGGAGCGGTTGTTTGTTGTAGCAAAAGGAAAAGACCGGGACGGAGGGGTGAGGCCCGGGGGGTTGGATTTCCTTAGCGGTGTGTCTGCTCCGTCGTCATCCGGGACGGAGGGGTGGGGCTCGGGGGGCTACACAGTGACAAATATTAAAGTCGCCAATGGTATGAATGCATGTCCCATAAAACTATAACAGTAAGTTCGGGCAAACAAACCAAACCAAATCATAACTTAACAAAATTGAACCAAACTAATCAGTTCGGTTTGGTTTAAGGAGGGTCAATGCTTGTGTTTGGTTCAAAAAAATTTCTAAGCAAAGCGAACTGAAACCATACATATATCTATATTATATAAAAATATATATATTGTGAAAGATAGGAAGGTAACTAGGCATGTAGAAAAGTTTGATATGTCAACATTGGTCTTTTTGGATTTTATTTCTATAAGGATTCAAATGATTTTTATTTTATCAAAAACATCATTATAGATTGAAAATTATAAACTAAACAAGTTTGTCTTATTTTTTAGACACTCTTCTTCCTCCTATTTTTCTTTGACTTTCCTATCGCATTGCACCTCATCTCTATTTGTTGGAAATAGCGGACTACATGTACAAATGAGATGTTAAAAATTGGTAGGTGTATCATTACTCATGTTGAAAATAGATACATGTATCATTACTCAAATGAGTAGATGAAGAGTGTGTGGCCCGGAAGAAATCAAAATTAATGTGTGTGAACGAGTGACCACACACATGCACACCCTAGTGGTAGAAGTCTGGTACATAATAACTCTGCTCGACTGATGCAAGTATACCATTAGGAGAAGGGATGGTCCTTATCAAATGGAAAATTATCCATTCAACACCACCCCTACCAAAGTTTACATATAACTTCTCTGTTCAATAGGGTGTATACCAACTTTCAGTGAGGATCGAGAAGGTATTAGTGAAAACACCGGTGAAATCTATTGTTTAGTAAATGCTTATTTTTAGTAATATTGAGGCGATGTAGAGAGGCTATCCTCACTGTGGCAAAAAAGAGCGGTCAAGAGTGGCAAAACTGGCACATGTTATTTTGTTTCTTGATGTTTAAAAATTGATAATACTTTTAAACAATTAAACTTAAAGAAAAGTGAATGGAGAGATGTGTAATAAACTCAAAGAACAAGACCATAGATGAAAAAAGTGTTTCCTAAATACAAAGAGAGTAGTATTAGTGTAACAACCCTGACCTGGGTTATGAGGTAATCCTATTTTTTTGGCTAATAAAGTTGATTAGAACTCTAATATAATCCACTAAGGAGTTTTGTCATCATGTAACACACTTATGTTTCAAGTTTGGTCATGGTTGAATGCTATTTGAGCAATGTTCCTTTATTTTGGACCAAAGTGTAATTTACCCAAGTTGAGGGGTTATAATACAAAATGTCACATGTTGAATGTACCACATGATTTTTAAAATCATAAGAGAGAGAATTATTCTAAGTGGTGGCTTGTGGAAAGCCTGAATTCCAAGTTTGAACTTGTTTGAACAATGTTGGAGCATTGTGCACCAATTTTGGTACAAATTGCAATTTACCCAAAATGTGGGGTTAATATGAAAATTACCACATCTAGAGTGTTCCTACTCCCTCCTAGAATCATGTAGAGTAGAGAGAAAGTAGGATACGCCATGCTTGATTCCATTATGAATGATGGTAATCTTGGCGAAGAAATGACCATGAAAAGGGTTGAATTTGAAAGCTTAACTTGAGTTGTATCAAGTTGAAAAGCTTATATATGAGTTCCTATCGGCCAAGGAGCCCAAGGAGGTGTCACATATCGTTTTGTGAACTCTTGAAAAAGTTTATATCGTGCAAAGCACCTCAAGGAGGTGGTTTGTATCGAGTTACAACTTCCTTAACAAAGCTATATCGGGTTGTGCAAAAAGTGATGAATTAATTGATATATTTTATTCAAAAGGATAAGTAATGGACGAATTTGCATCTCTAGATGATTCTCAACTGTTTTGCAAGACAAGATAAATGATGATGCATGCTTGGACACGTGTTACCCATGCATGGACACGTGGCACCTACTAGTTCAAAATAATGACACCTCATTTTTACCTTCCATCATGTGCAACAAGTATATATACCCCTAGTTTCACCCCTTAGTGCAATTTTGCGACCCTTACCACCCTCCTACCCTAAGGTATCGTGCATAGAGATCCCATATCGTGAAGGGATTCTGTGGTATCGTGCATGGGCCTTAGGATATCGCCCATGGCAGGATCATATCGCCCAAGTAGGTGATATCGGCCATATAGGGTGATATTGGCCATAGTGGAGTGGTTTGAGTGGCATATCATGTAAGTGAGTGTCATATCGTGCATGAGTGGTGGTATATCGTGCAAGATCAGTATGGTATCGTGCAAGGGTGCTACGGAGCAAATATAATCTCATACTTGACCCTAAGGTGAGGCCATGATCAACTTCAACCTTGGATTGAAGCATGATGCTAGGGTTTTGATCTTCCTTTCTTTTCTTCTTCACCAATTGCTTATCCATGGTGATTCCTTGTATATGAAGGAGTTATGAACGAGCCTTGGACTTTTAATAAGTCATCTTCAACCTTAGGAACATGGATATTTGGAGCTTGGAGCTTTGAAGTGGTTCTTAAGGCAGGTTATATAACTTGAACTCAACCATGTTATTATTCATCACCTAAATTACTGTATTTAATGATCTACTTTTAATTCCAAATTTTCCTAAAATATTTGATGAAATTATTAGTTGTAGTAGTTTCTTATACCAGTTGAAATGAACTATAATAGTTAGAACAAATGTCTAGAGCTTGAAGATGATGATATCACCTTATACAAGTGATATCGGGTGCATGCACACAAGTAAGCACCTCTAACCCGATATGATGATGCACCTATTTCACTAAAATGATATGAATATGTTTGTAAACCTTATTGAACGATATGGGGGTGTAGTATACACCCCTTGCACGATAGGGAGTCAAGTATAGAATCCATACATGATACAAGGTCAATTGTATACTTGTTAGTTGATGTGAAACCCTAATTTGGGTAACCAAATATGAGTAAAGAACAGCAAGTGCTATTGCACGATATGGTATCCCTATACACAACCCTAGTTGATGTCTAGCCCAACATGGTGATGGCTTAATACCTCATGCATGACATGGGTAACACATACAAACACCTTTATCCCAATATGAATGGTGTATATATACTTCTAGCCTGATATGGTGAGTGCTCATATACTTATAACCTGATATTGTGAACATATGCACACTTCTAACCCAAGATACCTTGTAAAAGTGAGTGCAAGACACTCTTAGGAGTGATAAGAGTAACACCAAGTTATGGTGTGGCTAATAACTTTATAGGTGAAACCCCTAAAGTGGTTTATAATGGACAACCTTATATCAACAATGCCTTAACCCGAGATGAGTCCATATCATTGATGATAGTTGGGTGATTCAAGTATATGACTTATGGCCAATACTTTACAAGATTAATATGATGGGATAGTGGATAAAGTATTAGGATGGGAAATACCCTAATATAAGATAAGTTGATGAACTTAAGTAAGTTAAAAGTGATGAGGGAAGTGATACACCAAGGTATGGTAAATATCACATCCAACACTTTAAGGTTGCTACACCTTGATGCATCTTAAATCCAATATGTATGGATGAGTAACACATGAAGTTTGTCATGCGAATTGTTACATTGAAATGTAATGAGTTTAATGCACTTTGATAAATGTAGGCAACATACCTTGAGAAAGGGTTAAGCCAACACAATAAAGTATGATGTAATCGATATCCTAGAGAGGATGAGAGAGAAACTCGTACCTTGTGTTGGTAATCATTTAATGATAAATGTTGAGAATAAATAAGTATGATTGGATACTTATGATAGCAATGTATGCTCCTAGATGTGTGGAGAAATAAATTAGGGTTTGGATCAATAAAATAAGCATGAAACCCTAATCGGTCATAAAGGGGAAACCCTAATCCCAATGATGGGATGGTTGTAATTCTCTTATTTCATAAGCCTTGAAAGGCATGATAAATACTTGTATAACAAGTATAATGAGTTATGGCTTTGTGAGCCATGTGAATAAGTTGTTTTCTAGTGAGAGGTGACAAGATGTGTTATGGCCTTGTGAGCCGTGTGGTTGTTGCCTAGTGAGAGGTGACAAGATGTGTTATGGGCCTTTTGAACCATGTGATAATTTGTTTCCTAGTGAGAGGTGACAAGATGTGTTATGGGCCTTGTGAGACATGTGATACTTTGTTGCCTAGTGAGAGGTGACAAGATGTGTTATGGGCCTTGTGAGCCATGTGAATAACTTGTTACCTAGTGAGAGGTGACAAAATGAGTTATGGCTTTGTGAGCGATGAGAATAAGTTGCTGCCTAGTGAGAGGAGACAAGATGTGGTATGGCCTTGTGAGCCATGTGATAATTTGTTGCCTAGTGAGAGGTGACAAGATACTTAATGGGCCTTGTGAGCCATGAGGATAGTTGTTGCCTAGTGATAGGTAATAAGGTGTTTATAAAAGTCTCATGTAAGAAATGGTAATGTTCAAAATAAACTAAGAAATGGAAACTTTGTAATATAATGATAATAATAAATGGATACAATAATAATAATGAAATCTTGATCATACATGCTTTATGCTTATAGCCAAATAAGGGCTATAGTGTTTGAAATATATGAGAGGGATACTTGTTTATAAAAAGGATATGAATAAGCATGATGGATTGGCCAAGGTATAATGCCTAGTAAAATTGATGTGTGATAACCTCCAATTTTAGATGATTATATTAGTCTTTTTCTTTAGTTTTCCATACTCTTTCTAAATTAAAGTTATACATAATCCCTAATTTTTCCCTTTTATTGTAAATATACCATCAGACTAACTTTTCTCTTTTATACATGCAGAAAAACACAAAAAATCATAAAAGACTAACTCAGTCTCAAGACCGCATGAAGCCAACCGGTCCCGAGACCGCATGGAGTCACACGGTCTCAAGACCGCATGAAGCCAACCAGTCCCGAGACCGCATGGAGTCACACGGTCTCAAGACCGCATGAAGCCAACCGGTCCCGAGACCGCATGGAGTCACACGGTCTCAAGACCGCATGCAGCCAACCGGTCCCGAGACCGCATGGAGTCACACGGTCCCGAGACCGCATGAAGCCAAACGGTCTCAAGGTCCAAATGGTCTTGAGGTCCAAACGTTCTCAAGGTCAAAACGGTCTTGAGGTCCAAATGGTCTTAAGGTCCAAATGGTCTCGAGGCCCAAACGGTCTTGAGGTCCAAACGGTCTCCAAACCGTTTGGACTTCACTTAAGGCCTATAAATAAGACCCCAAGGGTCCTCCACCGGGCATCAAATTTCAGACATCCAAAGGCTGCCTCAATCACTCCAGAGCTCATATGACTTCCATCCTCCGCCCTGGGGCTGTCGGTCTGCGACCCACAATCCATCTCGAAGCTTCTTTCTCCTTCTTCACCAAAGAAGGTGGGAAGGTCAGATCTTTTCATCACGCAACCTTTGAAGACTGGTGGATCATTTCTCTCTCTCTAAGGGGTTGACTTTCCTCTCTCCTTTATGGCGATGATGCTCTCTCTCTCTCTTCTCGCCTCCTTCTTTTTCCTAGTCATGAGCGAGTAGTCTCTTTCACTAGGGTGCGGGGAGTAGCCCCGCTACCCATACTTTCATATCATGTAAATGTAATCCATAGTTTGTAATATAGAGTTTTATATTTTCAGTTCATCAGAAAACATTTAATGAATGCATGTTGCTTGATCTCCAACTTGTGTTATCCTTTATCTTTTAGTATGAATTGTCTACATTTGTACTATTGGATTCGAAACTCATTTGTATGTTGGTTCTTGGTGCATGTATCCACCATGCATCTGTTTCGGTATCTAGAAGTGTATCTCAAGAAGTGGAGTAAACTCACTATCATTCGTTGCACTTTCATACTATGAAATGGAATCAATTGACGTATGAAAGTGCAACCTTAGTAAGTTGAGGAACACACTTTGCGAAGGGAATGATGCAAAGTAGGTGACCATTTGTTCGGGAATGGCTGGCATTGCAACATTCCCGCACTTCTCGTAGGTAGTTCTCTGAAAGGAAGCTAAGTCTACAAAGATACTAACTGACTAAACTCTTTTTGTAGGTTATGTTTTGCTTTGCATGTGTTGATCCATGTGTAGTGGCGGTGAAAAACCGATCACACCCTAGTGACTTTTATCATAGTTTAACTCCTTAGATTTACTTCCTTTATTTACTTTACATGTTCGTAGTTTAAAACAACAAAACCAAACTTTCGACTTAAGTACCTTCTATTAAGTGACTAAGTGAAATTCTAACGTTTTCCATCTTGTTGCTTGCAACAAGACCGTTGTCCTGATGATCCGACCCTTAACTATACTACGATAAGACTTTCACGTATCCTAGCATATGTGGGTGGAGTTCTCTATCTAGTGTATGGAAGGCTAAACTTAAAAACTTACTATCTTTAGGATTTTTAGTTGGTGCACGCAATTCCACGTAAGTGGAAGCTCCATCAAATATTGGCACCGTTGCCGGGGACAACGGAACGTTTTAATTTCATTTAGTACCTTCCTAGTTGGTTAGGGTTTTACACTTTCTTTTTAATCATAAGTCTATATCTTCTTGAAACCATAATATCTTTACCACTATCTAAAGGTGTTTTCTTTTCACTACTCAGGTAGAAAATGTGTATGCGATCATCGCATAACCGCGGATTCTCCCCTGATCCGGAGGACGACTCTGAGGTAGAGAGAAGTTTCCATCGCCGCATTTGACTCAATCGCCAACGAGCCAGGCAAAAGGCCGGGGATCAATGCCAGGCTGCGTTGGTGATGGAGAGGGTCAACGCCACCATCGCCGCTCAACGCGCACAACTCATCGCCGACACTCGTGCCCAAATCCATGCGGAGATTCGTGCGGAAGAACAGGCCCGCATAAGAGCTGAAAATGAGGTAGCAACCTAAGCTGCTCAGCTAGAGTTAATGAGCAAGCAACTGAGGAATTACACTATCCCAAAGAACTATGAGGATAACCATCCGGTCCGACCTCCAATTATTAATATTCCTAACTTTGAGATTCGGACCCAGTGGATCCAAATCATGCACGACATCTCATTCTCCGGAGGCTCTGGAGATGATTGCATGGATCATCTGAAAAGGTTTAAGGTACTATGTCGCCTGGTTCCGCAAGCCGGAGTCGCTTTTGATGCTATAATGCTTCATTTGTTTCATTTCACTCTGTCTGGGAGAGCTTTGAGTTGGTATAACTCACTTGACAGGGAACCCATAATAACCACCTGGGCTCCCCCTGAGGAAAAGTTCTTGGAGAAGTTCTTTCCCCCTTCACTGACTTATGAGATCAGGGGGCAGATCAATCACTTCTCTCAACCACCCAGAGAATCCCTTGCTGAAGCATGGGAAAGGTTTAAAGAACTTTTGCGAAAGTGCCCACATCATGGAATCTCCCAGAACCAATTGATAGAAACCTTCTATCAGGGAGGGAGCGATGATATCAAACAGTTTTTGGATTCCTCGTCTGGAGGAAACTTTATGAGAAAGAATTATGAGGACGCTTGGAAAATTGTTACACTCAGAACTGAAAATAAGTCCAACTGGGGACGATCAGCCGGAAAAGGTGTCCTCAAGGTCTACAAAGCTGAAGAATCATTAGAAATGAAGACAATAGCTGAAGCCTTGAAAACCATAGTTCACAAACAATAAGCTCTCAAGACTTCTCTGGGAGAGATTGATAAGAAGAAAAATCCTCTGGTACAACAAGTCAAGGCCGCCACAAGAACTTCTGAGGCTTGTCATGCTTCTGACCATCCGACCCTTTCATGTAGTATGCTTTATAATGTGATGATGGAACTGCATCCACCACCACAATAGTATGAACCCATCACTGAACAGTCTGAAGAACAGCTGCCAGAACAAGTAAACTCTATCAACTCTATCCCTGGACAAGTCTATTACAATCCCAATCAGCCGAGGAATCACCCAGGATTCCAATATGGGAACCCTGCTGGAACCGCAAATCCACAACATCAGACGCAGGGGGGATCTTGTAGTAGGTTATCACCTGGATTCCCAAACAATTTTAACCAAAATCAAGGGAACTCAAGGAATAACTTCCCTAGGGCTAACTACCCTAGAAACCAATCTGCCTACTATTAGTATACTCACCCTCCGCTCCACCCACAGCTGCACACTCAGCAACCTCAACTAGCTCTTCCTGCGCAACAACCTCAGCAAGGGCAACAACAAATTCCTCCGAAAAACACTCCTGCTCAACCAGAAGATGAAATATCTTTGATAAGGCAGATGTTACAATCCCAACAAACTATGCTTGCTAACCAACAGGCTCAGCAGAAAGCAGTTGAAGCTCAACTTGCCCAGATCGCTGCACAATTAAAGCCCCCAGCATGTACATTTGCAGGGCAGCTTGAATCAAATCCTAAGCATGGACAGAATAGGCATGAATAGTTGAATGCTGTCACCACCAAATATGGACGCATTCTTCATGAAACTACCAAGATCATTCTTGATAATGATGACACACCTACTTTTATGACAAGTGAGAGCCCGCAACAAGGAATGGAGAAACCCACAGAAGGCACAAAGGGAAAAAATAAAGAACAAGTGTCCGCAGATGCCGAAGTCTCGCAATTTAAACCAAGGATTCCATATCTGGGTAGACTGCAAGAAATGAAGATGGACACCAGGTTTCAAAAGTTCAAGGAGGCGATGAAGAAACTGTACATCGATATCCCGCTCCTTGATGCTCTCTCCGACGTGCCGGCCTGGGCAAAATACCTCAAAACCTTGTTATCAAGAAAGTATATCACCGAGGAGCAAGAAACTATCAAGCTTTCCCAGACCACTTCTGACATCATCCTAAACAAAATGCCAAAAAAGAAGGACCCAGGTTCCTTCGGAATCCAATGTTGCATTGAAAATGCATCTACCAAAAAGGGATTAGCTGACCTTGGGGCCATCATATCCATTATGCCTTATTCTTTGTGCAAACGTCTGGGTTTCACCGAATTGCTGCCTACAACTATGACAATTCAATTAGCTGACTCCACCATAACCGCACCTCTGGGGATCATTGAAGATATTCTAGTAAGGATAGGAAAGGATGCCTACGTTCCGTGCGACTTCGTTATCATGGATATTAAAGAAGACCTGAGATACCCAATTATTTTTGGCATACCTTTCCTCTCTACTGTCGGGGCGCTCATTGATGTTGAAGCTGCCACCATCATTCTTAGGCTCGGAAAAGAAGCAATTCAATTCTGAATCCTTAATAGCATGAAAGGCCCAAATATCCAAGAAGAGGTTTTCCTTTTAGACGCAATACAATAGATGTCGCAATTAGAAATATCCGAGCCAGCCGATGAACTTGAGAATGTTCTAATCAATCCGGATGTCAAATTCTCTACGAATGAGCTTGTCCAACAGTGTCTGCAACATTTAGATAAGGCCGAAGAAGTACCAATGGCCACTTTTGAAGAACTTAAAGCTGATACCATTATAGAAGCTACTGAGTCACTGAAAGCTCCTGAAATGAAGACTTTACCCACTGGGCTTAAACATGTTTTCTTGGATGAGGAATAATTATGCCCGGTCATCATCAGCTCTACCCTTACAGAAGATCAGGAAGAAAGTCTTCTGGATGAGCTGAAGAAGCACAAAAAGGTCATCAGATATAAAATAACTGACCTGACGGGCATAAATCCAGCCATGTGTATGCACAGACTTCCAATGGTTGAAGAATTCAAGCCATCTCGCGAACATCAAAGAAAACTGAACCCTAATCTCAAAGAGGTGGTTCGCCTGGAGGTCCTTAAATTAATTAAAGCTGGCATAATATACCCTATCTCTGACTCCCAGTTGTTCATCCCTGTCCAGGTAGTTCCTAAAAAAGGAGGTACTACTGTCGTGCTTAACGATAAAAATGAGTCAGTGCCCACCAGGACTGTAACAGGGTGGAGGATGTGTATTGACTATAGGAAGCTGAACAAAGCCACGAGGAAAGATCACTACCCTCTACCCTTCCTCGATGAAGTCCTGGAACGCCTAGCTCATCAGAAGTATTTTTTCTATCTCGATGGTTATTCCAGGTTTTACCAGATACCCATACACCCAGAAGACTAAGAAAAAACTACCTTCACTTGCCCGTTTGGGACATATGCCTTTATAAGAATGCCGTTCGGGTTATGTAACGCACCCGCCACTTTCCAACGATGTATGTCTGCCATCTTCTCCAGTTTAACTGAATCTATCATGGAAGTGTTTATGGACGATTTCTCAGTTTATGGAGATTCCTTCGATAACTGTTTAATCAATCTTGGACAAGTTCTACGACGCTGCGAGGAAACGAACCTTATCTTGAATTGGGAGAAATGCCATTTCTTGGTAACGGAAGGTGTCGTCCTCAGGCACAGGATAAGTGATAGAGGAATCAAGGTCGATAAGGCCAAAATTGATGTTATCTCGAAACTGTCACCACCGAAAGATATAAAGGGAGTAAGAGCTTTCTTAGGTCATGTGGGGTTCTACAGAAGATTCATCAAAGATTATTCAAAGATAGAAAAACCCATGACCCAACTCCTGACTAAAGATACTGAGTTCATATTCAATCAAGAATGTATGCAAAGTTTATTCCACCCTCAAGAATGCTTTAGGGGCCGTTTGGGTGCCTCATTTGTCAATATTGCAGTAATTAACAAATTACAGGATTCTAATTACCTAATTAACAACTCCCATGATTCTTAATTTCATTGTTTGGATGACTGAAGATTCAGAAATGCAGCAATCATTCCAGAAGCGAGGACGATTCGTGAAGGCCAGATCGTGCGTGCTCAGGCGTTCCTCGACCGAGGGAGCCACGACGAGGGAGGACACGAAATAAACAGGGCAGAAGCCCAGACGGAGGAGCAGTACAGGAGAGCCGTGTTTGGCACAGTGGACCAGAGTGCGGTGGAGGTGGTCGATGATGGGCAAACGCCAAAGTGGGCTTGGTGGGTTCCTCTAAGCCATTGCTGTGGTTCTTCCTTCATGAGAAGCTCTTGTGGGATGTGACGAGGAATATCCATGGCAGTGGTGGTGGAGATTGTGTCCTCATCCGACAACCTTGAACCAGCAGGCCGCGTTGAGAGATGAGGGGGAAGAGGAAGAGGCGATGGTGGCACGAGCGAAATCATTGGGGAAGGAGAAGAGAAGCGAGGGTGTCGGCGGAGACAGGGTTCCGCGAATAGAGGAAGAAGTAGATCTAGAGGGGAGGCGGGAGAGATGGCAGCGGAAGGAGGAGGAGCAAGGGCACCACAGATATGACAAAGGGGAGGAGCATTGGCACAACGGAAGTGACGGGGAAGAAACCTCGGGGCCGAAAGAGAGGGTATCGGGGGGTCGGGTGCGGAACCCTCAGTTCCTGGCTTTACAAAGCTCGTCGATTTTAGTGATCTTTGGGAGAGTCATCGAATGCATAGTGGGCGGAATGCTGCATTCTAACTACTGAATTTGATAAAATCGGACGCAAGCATCCAAACGACGTGATCGTCAATACAACATTTAAAATACCTGTTCTAACTACAATACCTCCGTTAAACACCTCACCCAAACGGCCCCTTAATCTCCGCACCTATTATGAGAGCCCCAGATTGTTCGCAGCCATTTGAAATTATGTGCGACGCAAGTGATTACGCCATAGGGGCTGTTTTAGGACAGCGGATTGACAAGAAACCCTATGTTATCTACTACGCATCCAAAATGCTAGACGGAGTGCAGAAAAACTACACTACCATAGAGAAAGAGTTTCTGGCTGTCATCTATGCGTTTGAAAAATTCCACTCTTATTTGATTGGTTCTAAGGTCATCGTCTATACCGACCATTCCACAATTCGATACCTGATTCAGAAGCAGGATGCCAAACCCAGGCTTATCCACTGGGTGCTGATGCTTCAGGAATTCGACTTGGAGATTAAAGATAAAAGTGGAGTGGAGAACGTTGTAGTCGATCACCTCAGCTGAATGGAGGTTGAAGAAGAAGACAAAATCCCTATCCAGGATTCTCTTCCTAACGATCAGCTTACGAAGGCCACCCATGGTTTCCCTTGGTATGCAGATATCGCCAATTATTTAGCCACATGGATTATCCACCCCTCTACTTCCTACCATGATAAAAGGAAGTTCCTTCATGACATAAAACAATATTATTGGGACGAGCCCTACTTGTTTCACCTTTGTGCTGACGGACTTTTCTGTCGTTGCTTGCCAGAAGAAGAAATCATCCCTGTCCTAGAGCATTGCCATTCAGGACCCACGGGGGGCACATGAGTGCTAAGAAAAACGCTTTAAAAGTTTTACAATCTGGTTTCTTTTGGCCCACTATAGCAAAAGATTCCTATGATTTTGTGAAAGCTTGTAATAAATGCCAATTTTCTGGCAACATATCAAAAAGAGATGAAATTCCCCTCACAATGTGGCAAGAAATTGAACTTTTCGATGTGTGGGGGGTAGACTATATGGGCCCTTTCCCTTCCTCCTATGACTTCTCTTACATCTTAGTCGTTGTGGACTACGTCTCAAAGTGGGTCGAAGTTGTACCCACTGTGTCCAGCGACTCCAAGCCAGTTATTAAATTGTTCAAAGACATTATTTTCCCAAGATTTGGAGTCCCCAAAACTGTCATATCCGATGGCGGTACCCATTTCTTGGAGTGAAGTTTTAAAGCCTTACTGAAAAAGTACGGAGTCAACCACAAAGTTGCAACGCCTTACCATCCACAAACTAGTGGTCAGGTTGAGGTATCAAATAGACAATTAAAGGTGATTCTTGAAAAAACGGTGAATAGAAACTGCACTGATTGGTCTACCAAACTTTCTGATGAGCTTTGGGCATATCGAACAGCCTATAAAACACCAATCGGGACAACCCCATTCCATTTGGTGTACGGGAAGTCCTGTCATCTTCCAGTAGAGCTGGAACACAAAGCCTGGTGGGCCATCAAACAATTAAATTTCGATCTTTAAAGTGCAATAGAGTATAGACAACTCCAGTTATAGGAGTTAGAAGAGCTCCAAATGACTGCCTATTATAGTGGCAGAATCTATGAGGAGAAGACAAAAATGTGGCATGATGGTCATCTCAAGAGGAAAGACATCGCTGTCGGTGACAAAGTACTCCTTTTCAACTCTAAGCTCAAGTTGTTTCCCAGAAAACGTCGAACAAAATGGTCCGAGCCCTTGACTATAAAGCATATTTACCCAACTGGAGCTGTCATAATTATCGACAACAACAGAGGAGAAAGGACGGTCAACAATCATCATTTAAAAAGATACTACATTCTTGATGTGTATTTTACTACGCGCTAAAAATGCGAGTATACGTGTCGAGTAGTACAGGCCTTTGAGAGGCCCGAGTCGAACACAGGGATACTCGGAAATGTTGGAGACTCCTACTAGCTATTCGCGATCAGCTAAACCGAATAATAAATTGGGGTTTGTTGTCAAAATTAAAAGAAAATAAAAATAAAACAAAGCAAACAATCGATTAAAGGTTAATTTAATCAATTCAAAGGAGTATCTTTAGGATTGCGGTTTCACCACGAGTTTTCATTGTATTAGATTTTATATAATACCTCAATCTTCTCTCTCTATCCGGGTTGTGGCTTGAAAACAGAATTGCCCACTATCGTGGTGCAATTCACTACTTAGGTTTAGGTCGGTTCCACCGTCGTAGTAACCTATCCCCTAAACTAAGTGCATTATGAACGATCTCTCAGTATCCACCATTAATTTTACACCACCTTGGTCAAGGGATTTATCGATTAATGTATGTTTCATTTCTTTTCAGCCGTTAATCCTTCTTTCAAAGTGATTAAGGGCATTAGGTTATTATTATGGTGATCAAGCATAAAAATATATGGAGAAAACGAAACTATACCACAGATTTAAGAGAGAAAATATGAATTACTATAATAAAACTGTCGTACAATGAATCCTCGGGCTACTGCCGGTCCTAAAGATGAAGGGGATTAGCCCTGCATGTTCATCTCAAACAAGTACAAGGTAGAGATAGGGGAAATCATATGAAAAACGTAAATTGAAAGGGAAAACCCCTGAACGGAGAAGAACTGATTGATCCTTTGCGTAGAACACGTTCTTTCCCGCCTATCGATGGTGAAATCCGTCTTTTACAGCGTCCAGATCGACTGGTATGAACTTCTAGCCTCTGTTCTCCTCTCTCCTGCTCCTCGGCACTTGTGCAATGGCTAATGAGATGATCTCCTTGTCTGGGCGGCCGTCATTAGGTATAAGTCCCTAATTAGGTCGTTAATTAACTCCAGCCGTCCGATTGGGATCAATCTGAATCTAACGCATATCTGACGGTGTCGATACCATCGACGCGGGTCGATGGTATCGACCCCGTGTAGTAGCGGCAACCCTTCTTGTCTTTTCGTATGAGTGCCTGAAGCAATCTCGATACCATCGACTTGGGTCGATGGTATCGACTTGGGTCGATGGTATCGACTACTCTCTAGCGACGGTTTTGTCGTTTTGTGTCGCTATAGCCTCCATGCGTCGATGGTATCGACTTAGGGTCGATACTATCGACAGCTTCTTCGCCAGCAACCTGAAGGTGTCTCGATACCATCGACATCAGCGTCGATGGTATCGACTCTTTGCTGCTCCTTTCGGCTGGCAACATATGGCCATGTCGATGATATCGACTTCCGTCGATGGTATCGACGGAAGCAAATACTCGTTTGTCCTAAAATTCAAAGACAAGATCACATAAATTCACATAAATAATAATCATGTGACAATTAATGCTTAAAACAATGAAATAAAGGGGATTTGACATAGATTAATGACAAAGACCAAAATGGATGAATTATGCAATATTAACCATAAAAATGACTAATAAAAGCATAAAATACATATCAAACAGGTCTATAAATGTGACTCAAAATCATCGCATCAAACTCCCCTAAGCTTGAACTTTGCTCGCCCTCGAGCAACTCATCCTTAGAATAGAATTGCAAATGTCAACTGAAAAACAACAAACCGCAACCAACATCCCATATGACTCCCACCGGACATTCACAAACCGGCCTTCTCTAACCACAAAACGGTAATTACCCTACAGGCGACAGTAATCATCCATAAAAGAAATTGACCTCAAAACTGATGAACACTATCACATAAGGCAGTTGGCATAATAAAACTCGCTAGTTCAGACTTGGTGCATACTGTGATCGCCTAAACTACGTTGCTCGCCCTAACTACCATCTACATGGAAGCAGTTCTCCTGATATTCATTAGTGAGGAGAAATTAACGGTGGCCTACCAATCCGAGCAATGGGTGGATGAAAATGGGTGGCTCATGGAAGAAAGTGGAAGTATTGTACAGTTTCAACATGCATAATACAAAACAACAAAAATGTCCTATATGATGCAAGTGCACATGAGAAATTCCCTAATGCCTAAAAGTGGTTGGCATGATGCATGCACTAACCATCCATCTCAAAATGAGATGGATATCTAGTTAAGCTACATCATGTACTCAACTATTCTTTAAATGCAGGTGATATCACATTCCTTTCTCCTTCTTATTCTAATTGCTTCTAAATAACTCCTTTTTTTCATTATGCAGAATTTTCAGAATTTGTTTCTTCTTTTTTTTTCTCAGCCCTTATATCCGTAATTGATAATGAATATTTTATTGGGCTCTATTTCCTTCAAACTCAAAATTTGCACTATTTAGAAGGTATGGAACAATTTAATTCACCATTGAAGAAAACTTGAGGTACATGATCTACTTTATACATGAAAATCATGAATGCACTACATGCATGCACCTTAAGGTAATGTGCATGAATCACTATATTTTTTTTCTTTTTATGCAAAACATATGGAAAATTCCAATGCAAGTCCTATCTAAATGCTATGCAAACAAAAGGAATTAAAACTGCACTTTACTTCCAATTCTTGGGTGGATTGATCAAAAGTGAAGTGGAACGATCACAAGACTAGATGACTGAACCTTAGAAAGATATTATGCATCCCTCCTTACTGACCTGTGTAGTAGTTTAGAGGGTTCTCTCTCTTACATCCAATTAAGGTCTCATTACCATTTCGTTAGGTTAGGCTCAAACAACCATTACTGTCCACTTTCATGAATCATTAGGGGTACAGTTATGAAATATTGTTTTAAAGTTGACATAACCAATCATTTCCCATAGGATGTGTGCCCAGTTCAAAACACAACAAGCTATCCAAACGCCCCAAAAAAATTTCAAATTTCCCTTGAATTCCCCCATGCAGTAACAATGAGATGACACGACTTTTATGACATCCACAATTACAATAGATAGCATGTGGATCCTAAAAAAACTAAAATTGCAAGAAACAAATAACAAGAGAACAACAACAATAATACTAAAAACTAAAAACAATAAAAGATAAAGTTGTTCCAACTACCGCCCTAAGCTTGAATTCGACTATGGCCTCATAGTCAAAAACAAACTTAACGATTGGAACATGGATACCAAATCACTCTTGTGGAGGTGGAGGCGGGTATTATGGAGTCGTAGGATCCCAAGAAGGATACTCCCCCTGGAAGGTCGGATCATAATGGGTCCTCGGCGGAGGCTGTGGATAGCCTCCAAAGTAACTCTGACTCCAGTAGTGGTCGTAGAAGGGCTCCTGCTGCATCTCCATCCGTTGCAACCGATTCTGTATCTGTTGTTGGTTGTCGAGGAGAAGACGTTCATTCTCGAACATCGCCCTTTGGTTGTCAAGTATCCGGTTCGTCGTGTCCTGAATACCAGTATACATAACCATATGCTGCTACTGTGTCTGATGGATGTCCTGCAACATCGTGTACATGCCTTGCATGGAATAGGCATCCTCGCTTGGCTGCGAGGGCTGTGGTGGAGGCGGCGAAGGCTGTGATGATGATGATGCACCTGGATGCATCCGAGGATGCTTCCGGGGTGCTACTTGTGCACAAAGAGGTGTAAATGCCTCTTCTTCCTCCTCAGCCTCGTCGTCCTGTCCGTCGTCGCCTCCGTCATTGCCGCCTTGTTCATCATCGGAGTCGATGGCTATGATCGGCCATCTGAAATGCTGTGCGCCCTCGATGTTGAAGACGGGATCCGGCAGCGCGCACTCCTGGTACGCTTGATTTATGTGGCAATGTGCAAAAGCCACGCCATCCCGGAGAAGAATGAGATTGGCTCGGTGGAGATGCTGCAAGTTGACCTTGCTTCTCGTAGAAAGAGGAGTCAGCTGTTCAAGATTCAAGCCCAGGTAGAGGGCTATCCTGGTGACAAGCCTGCCAAAATGAATCGGGGACTCCTCGTGCTTCTCTTCACCGCCAACACTCGGTGTAGAAAGAATGCACCCCAGTTGCACTCTTGTCTCCTCAGGAGCTTGTAGAGAAAGAACAGATCAGACTCCTGGAACTTTCTTAGGGCAAGATCACTTTGAGCAAAGATAGTTGAACTCAACATCTGATGCAATACCCGAACAAATGGGTGCTCAAAGTCGGCTACCGCGGCGTTGTGGTAGCTCACCGACCGTCCATGCGGAACCGTCACCAACTCGGAGAAGATGGCGGCGTAGTCAGTGCGATTGTCCGGCCGCCGGTAGTCGTACCGCGAGTGGTTCCAGTTGAAGATGTCGTTGAACTGCTCGAGGGTGATGGTGTAGTCGTTGTTGTAGAGCCAGAAAGACACCCGTCCCTTCTCCCACTCGCGGTCACTTGCGGATATCTCGTTCGGCACGACATTGACGTCAAGGGATGCCATGAATTCTGCCACCAGTTCCTTGTACGTCGGCCACTCGCCGAAGAAAGGGTGACCGTCTTCGTGACACTCAAACTCATCGTGTCCACGGCCCATTTGGTGGGCTTGTCCTTTCAACATGTAGTCCAGATTGGCCTTGAAGCCAAGATCACAGAGCATCTCCGGATCCACGTATCGGGTTGGCTCGATCTTGCGCTTCATGATTTCGTCGAAGATCTTCTTCACCTCCGCAGAAGGGTGGATAAGTCGAGGACGTGCCACCGATGATGGCGGTGGTGGCACGAACTCGGGAATGTCCTCCTGACGAGCACATGAGGAAAAAGCTCCAGCGGTACGCACCATGATGGCGAAGAGAAAGGGATTAGAAGGAGAGCTCGGTGAAGAATGGAGATATGAATCTCCACTCGGTGAAGATCGTCGCTCGGTGATGCTGCTCTTCGCTCTTGGATGGCTCGGGGGAGTGCTCGGCGCAAAGGGAGGAGATCACTCTGAAGGTGTGATGTCAAATGACGTAATGGTTCTCCTTAAATAGACTTGGCCGGCGCTACTGTTGGCCCGTCGATACCATCGACGCGAGTCGATGGTATCGACATTGGTCGATGCTATCCGCCCCTCACGGGTATCGACGGTCGTCGATTGCTGGATCTTGAAACCTGGATCGCTGTCGTGTCGATACCATCGACATAGGTCGATGCTATCAACGCTGCACCCGGATCGATGACGTGGAAGCTGCGATCGCCGTCGATTTCTTTGCGCGGATCGGTGACATGGATGGTCGATACCATCGACAGGAGTCGATAGTATCGACTTGTCTTCATTGCAACACCGCCACTTTGCATATCAACCTGTAACCATGTCGATACCATCGACGAGGCCGTCGATGGTATCGAGTTGACTGAGACAAATCGGTCTGAACTTCTCCAGAGATCTCGATGGTATGGACACCCTTGTCAATACTATCGACTTTTTCTTGGTGACCTGCCTGTAGGTTGGTCGATACCATCGACAAGGCCATCGATGGTATCGACTCCGAACGAAATCTGCAGTCATCAACCTGTACCCTTGTCGATATGATTGACCTATGTGTCGATGGTATCGACTCTGCCTCAACATGCACAATGAACAAACAGATCAAGGTATCTTCTTTACACTAAAAATTGAACAAAAATAAAGCAATCTATGATTGTTAATAACCTATCCTAGTGTACCGATGGTTGGGTTGTCTCCGAACAAGCGCCCTTATTTAACGTCTTAGGCTAGACGGCTTCTGGGCATCTCATTCATCCGAAAGTGCAATGAGTTTAACCTCATTCACCTTCCTCTTGTAATTCTCACCAAAATAGAGCTTCAGCCTCTGTCCATTTACCAAGAATGTGGTATCACCATCACACACTAAAACCGCGCCATGTGGTTTGACCTCTTCCACCAAAAATGGTCCACTCCACTGGGATTTGAGCTTCCCGGGATGCAGCTTGAGTCATGAATTTAATTACAAAACACTATCTACCTTGTTGAACGTGTGCAGCTCGATGTGACGATCGTGGATCAACTTTGTGCGCTCCTTGTATATCCGTGCGTTCTCATATCGTCATCCGTAACTCATCCAACTCATTCAATTCAAGCATTCTTTTTCTCCCAGCTTCATCATAGCTCAGATTTAGCCTTCTAAGCGCCCAATGGGCTTTGTGCTCCAACTCTACCGGTAAGTGACAAGCCCGGCCATACGCCAACCTAAAAGGCATGGTGCCTATAGGTGTTTTGTAAGCCGTTCTGTACGCCCACAATGCATCCGGTAGTAGGGCACTCCAGTTCTTCCTCGTGGATGCCACCGTTCGCTCTAGAATCTTCTTAATCTCACGGTTGGAGACCTCCACTTGGCCTTGAGTCTGCGGATGATATGGGGTCCCAATGTTGTGCTTGACCCCATATTTCTTCAATAATGTCGAGAACTTCTGATTCCCAAAATGTGTACCCCCATCACTGGATATCATTCGGGGTACCCCAAACCTGCAGAAAATATTCTTCTTCATGAACCTGCACACTACCGTGGAATCATTAGTCCTTTTGGGGATTGCTTCCACCCACTTCGACACATAATCAACTGCTAACAAAATATATAAATTGGAGTTCAAGGACACAAAGGGTCCCATGAAATCTATGCCCCACAAATCAAATACCTCCACTTCCTGAAATACATTCAGGGGCATCTCCTGTCGCTTTGAGATATTACCTGCTCGCTGACAAGGATCACATTGCCTCACAAAATCGTAGGCATCCCGAAACAAAGTTGGCCAATAAAGGCCGCTTTCCAAAACCTTAGCTGTCGTTCGCGAGCTGGCGTGGTGTCCTCCCGTAGGTGATGCATGGCAATGATGGAGAACGCTCTCGTACTCCACTTCAGGAACACACCTGTGTAAAATACCGTCCCTGCATTGCTTAAGAAGAATTGGATCATCCCAAATATAATATCTTAAAGAATGAAAAAATCTCTTCTTCGCCTGATATGACCAATCTTCCGGGATGATCCCACAAGCAAAATAATTTACAATTTCAGCAAACCAAGGCTCTTTAGAGTTAATTTTCAAAAGCTGTTCATCCGGAAACGTCTCAGTTATGGATATATGTAGATCTTTTTCATCCACCCTATCTAACCTAGACAAATGATCAACCACTACATTTTCAATCCCAGATTTATCCTTGATTTCAATGTCAAATTCCTGTAAGAGCAAAATCCACCTAATGAGTCTAGGCTTTGCATCTTTTTTCTCCATCAAGTATTTTATTGCAGCATGGTCAGTCCATACAACTACTTTAGATCCAACTAAATACTGCCGGAATTTTTCGAAAGCAAACACAACGGCAAGTAATTCTTTTTCAGTAGTTGTATAATTCAATTGGGCATCATTCAGAGTTTTTGAAGCGTAGAAAATCACGACAGGCTTATTGTCTACCGCTGCCCAAATACGGCTCCTACCGCATTAATTCAAAAGGTTTTGTCCAATCCGGCGTTTGAACAACCGGTGCAGAAATCAGTTTTTCTTTCAAAACATCGAATGCATGTAGACACTTATCATTGAAATCGAAAACCACATCTTTCTCCAAAAGCTCGGATAGAGGTTTTGCAATTCTAGAAAAATCCTTTATGAATCGCCGATAGAACCCAGCGTGTCCCAGAAAACTTCTCACCCCTTTTACAGAATTTGGTGGGGGAAACTTGGAAATGACCTCAATTTTCACCGGATCCACCTCTAGACCTTTGCTAGACACCTTGTGTCCAAGCACTATCCCCTCAGTCACCATCATGTGACATTTTTCCCAGTTAAGGACCAAGTGTGTGTCCTCACAACGCTGTAACACTTTGTCTAGGTTATAGAGACATTCATCAAACGATGCACCATACACCGAAAAGTCATCCATAAAAACCTCAAGACAGCGCTCTACCATGTCAGACAATATGGCGAGCATACAACGTTGAAACGTCACCGGTGCATTGCATAAACCAAACGACATTCGGCGGTAAGCAAAAGTCCCATACAGACAAGTGAACGTAGATTTCTCTTGATCCAACGGATCAATCGAGATCTGGTTGTACCCCGAGTACCCATCTAGAAAACAAAAGTGCGATCGACCGGCAAGACGCTCTAAAATTTGATCAAAGAAAGGTAAAGGAAAGTGATCCTTAAGCGTGGAAGCATTCAAACGGCGGTAGTCAATACAAACTCGCCACCCGGTTACCAATCGGGTGGTGACAGGTTCATTCAACAAATTTTTAGTGACAGTAATTCCCCCCTTCTTAGGGACTACCTGTGTGGGACTCACCCATGTCGAGTCTGATATGGCATAGATAATACCTGCAACAAGAAGTTCAATGACCTCCTTCTTCACAACCTCCATCATGCTCGGATTTAGATGTCTTTGAGGTTGAATCGCGGGCTTGGCTCCCTCCTCGAGCCGAATCTTGTGCTGACATAGAGTAGGGGAAATCCCCTTGATGTCTGCAACGGACCACCCAAAAGCTCCTCGGTGGTTCTTCAGCACTATCAACAATTGCTCCTCCTCTTCCGCACTCAAATAAGCAGAAATGATCACTGGTAACTTGTCTTCCTCAGCTAGAAAGACATATTTAAGATGCGGGGGCAACGACTTTAATTCCAACTCCGGCGGGTAGATAAGAGATGATTGAAGTGGCGGGGGAAGTGCACCTAAATCTTCATAATGCCTCGCATAGAAGCATGGAAGCATCTGAAGCATTTTAGCGCACTCCTTGAGTGATTTACTCCGCATCCAATCATATGTGATATTCAACAAGCAAGCCTCCAATGGTAATTTTTAATATGCATCAGAAACAAAAATAGCAATCACATCATCCTCCAGAGAAGGAGGAATGTCCTCATTCTCATCATTCGGAAATCCCACAGCTTTACACAAAGAAACTATCTTAGTCTGCTGCATGATATCCACATCTAAGGTTCCATTGTCCACCTTGCTCATCACATGAGCCATGTCCAGAAATGGTTTTCCAAGGCAGAGTGAAATATTGCAATCCAGATGTTTCACCATATTGCATTGTTCCTTTTCTTTAGATGACACAATGCTAGAAGGCATGACCATCTCAAAGCGGTCATCGGCTATGCCCAAGGTCAAACGACCTCTCCCCATCTCTAAGATCATGTCGGCTGTAGCTTGGAAGGGACGTCCAAGTAACAGCTCGTTGCCATGTTCATCCTGCATCCCCATAACCACAAAATCAGCCGGAAAGACAAATCTATCCACCTTTACTAAGACATCTTCACAGATTCCATAAGGCTTCAGCACAGAGTTGTCTGCCAATTGAATCGTCATATTGCTCGGTTGTGACTCCTTCAATCCCAACTTTTTGAATGTCGAAAGGGGCATCAAGTTGATGCTTGCCCCTGAATCACACAATGCTTCGCCAAATTTAATCTTCCGGATATAGCAAGAAATGTTGAAACACCCTGGATCCTGTCTCTTTGGCGGCAAAGTTCCCATGATGAAGGCACTCACTTGCTCCTTTAGCACGATGACCTCTGTATCCAGAATTTTTCTCTTCTTGGTAATGACATCTTTTAGAAACTTCCCGTATGAAGGAATTTGCTCAATGGCTTCCAGTAAAGGGATATTGACTGAAAGCTTCCTAAAACTGTCCAAGAACTTCTTGAACTGTGCATCTGCCTTCCTTGCCTTAATGCTATTTGGATACGGGACCGGAACAGCTTGTGCCCTTTGATGTGGTGGCACATAAGGCATCTTTTTCTGAGGTTCCTCCTCTGCAACCTGTTCTTCAGTACCATCCACAGCTATGTCTTCAACTTGCCCTGTGACTGGTGTGGGCTGCTCTGCATTGGTTTCAACTTCAACTTCATCTTGCGGTGTGCTTGTTTCATCAGTTCTTGGATTCAACACTTTCTTGCCGCTTCTAAGAAGAATAGCCTTAGCTTGGTGGTTTCCCCCGGGAACATTGGTATTCCCCGAAAAACCTGGATGTGCCGGTTTCTTCAAACTAGCTATTTCGGCTGCCATCTGCGCCATGGATGTCTCAATGGTCCTCATTTGAGCCCCATGGCTCTGCAATGTCTGCCCGAATTGATTCATGTATTCTCCTTGCTGCTTGATTTGCTGCCCGAATGTATTCATTAGCTCTTGATTTTGCTTGATGACCTGATTGAGCAACTCCATGCTCTTGTCTTCTGCAACTGGCGAGGGCTTGGCATCCGGATCCTGTAGAAAATTGTTTGGATCCTTCCACGAGAACTTTTTGTCTTTTCTCCATGAATAGTCATTGTTTCTATAACCTTGTTGTTGTCTCATGTATTTGACTTGAGCCTCATCCTCAGACTCGTTATCCTCCTTTTGCAGTAGCTTCTTTGCGAGAAGATCCATCTTCTCATTAAGCTCTCTCATTGCCTTGGATTCACTGACAACTCGAGCTTGCTCTACCGGACCTCTTTCTCTCTCACCCCATGACTGCTTTCTAGCCATGTTCTTGAGTATCTCCCAGCATCTGGTGTCTGTATTGTTCAGAAAAAATCCCATCCTGGCTGAATCCAGATTACTCCTATCATGCTCGGAGAGAGCAAAATAGAAGATTTTGACCTGCGTCTCTTTATCCAGCCCGTGATGTGGACACCTCCTCAGCATGACCTGAAATCGCTCCCAGGTCTCAGAATATGTTTCACCGGCCTGTTGGGTGAAATTATGAATCTTCCTGATCATGTCGTTAGTCTTCTCAAGAGGGAAGAACCTCTCAAAGAAGACCTCCACCATATGGTCCCAGGACTCCACGAACTCATCGTCTAAATTGTGTAACCACTCTCGTGCTGCTCCCGCCAATGAACTTGGGAAAAGCTTGAGATACAATGCATCTTGTGGAAACCTATCAATTTTGACCATGTCTCAGTTCTCAACAAACTGGCTAATGTGTGCGACAAGATCCTCATTCTTCAGCCCATGAAACACATTTGATTTCACCAAATTTATCAACGCCGGATCAATCTTATATGTCGGTATGTTGATTTCCTGCTTCTTTATAGGCCCCTTTGAAGCTGATGAGGAAGAAGCATTGATCTTCTCCCATATAGTCTGTGGCTCGGCCATCTCTTCCTGTTCAAATTTAGAATCTATCTCTTCTTGGTGCTCTTGCTCGTAATACTCCTCGTCCTCAGGTTCTTGCAGTGGAACCTCGGGTGCGCGTTCCGCGTAGTCAGTACTACGCGTCTGCACCATACACAATACCTGAAATAAGAAAACTTCAAGTTCAGTACAATGTTTTGACGAGTATAAAAATTATAGCACAATGTAAAATATTTGAAATTGAATGAAAATTATAAAAAAAATGTGGCCTAGAGTGGCCGCTCGTAGCACTCGAAGTGCCAACATTTTCTCCGTATCCCCGGCAACGGCGCCAAAAACTTGACGTGTATTTTACTAGGCGCTAAAAATGAGAGTATACACGTCGAGTAGTACAGGCCTTTGAGAGGCCCGAGTCGAACACAGGGATACTCAGAAATGTTGGAGACTCCTACTAGCTATTTGCGATCAGCTAAACCGAATAATAAATTGGGGTTTGTTGTCAAAAATAAAAGAAAATAAAAATAAAACAAAGCAAACAATCGATTAAAGGTTAATTTAATAAATTCAAAGGAGTATCTTTAGGATTGCGGTTTCACCATGGGTTTTCATTGTATTATATTTTATATAATACCTCAATCTTCTCTCTCTATCCGGGTAGTGGTCTGAAAATAGAATTGCCCACTGTCGTGGTGCAATTCACTATTTAGGTTTAGGTCGGTTCCACCGTCGTAGTAACCTATCCCCTAAACTAAGTGCATTATGAACGATCTCTCAGTATCCACCATTAATTTTACACCACCTTGGTCAAGGGATTTATCGATTAATGTAGGTTTGGTTTCTTTTTAGCCGTTAATCCTTCTTTCAAAGTGATTAAGGGCATTAGGTTATTATTATGGTGATCAAGCATAACAATATATGGAGAAAACGAAACTATACCACAGATTTAAGAGAGAAAATATGAATTACTATAATAAAAATGTCATATAATGAATCCCCGGGCTACTCCCGGTCCTAAAGATGAAGGGGATTAGCCCTGCATGTTCATCTCAAACAAGTACAAGGTAGATATAGGGGAAATCATATAAAAACGTGAATTGAAAGGGAAAACCCCTAAACGGAGAAGAACCGATTGATCCTTTGCGTAGAACACGTGCTTTCTTGCCTCTCGATGGTGAAATCCGTCTTCTGCATCGTCCAGATCGATTGGTATGAACTTTTGGCCTCCGTTCTCTTCTCTCCTGCTCCTCGGCACTTGTGCAATGGCTAATGAGATGATCTCCTCATTTGGGCGGCCGTCATTAGGTATAAGTCCCTAATTAGGTCGTTAATTAACTCCAGCCGTCCGATTGGGATCAATCTAAATCTAACGCATATCTTACGGTGTCGATACCATCGACGCGGGTCGATGGTATCGACCCCGTGTAGTAGCGGCAACCCTTCTTGTCTTTTCGTCTAAGTGCCTGAAGCAATCTCGATACCATCGACTTGGGTTGATGGTATCGACTACTCTCTAGCGACGGTTTTGTCGTTTTGTGTCGCTATAGCCTCCATGCGTCGATGGTATCGACTTAGGGTCGGTACTATCGACATCTTCTTCGCCAGCAACCTGAAGGTGTCTCGATACCATCGACATCAGTGCCGATGGTATCGACTCTTTGCTGCTCCTTTCGGCTGGAAACCTGTGGCCATATCGATGGTATCGACTTCTGTCGATGGTATCGACGGAAGCAAATACTCGTTTGTCTTGAAATTCAAAGACAAGATCACATAAATTCACATAAATAATAATCATGTGACAATTAATGCTTAAAACAATGAAATAAAGGGGATTTGGCATAGAATAATGGCAAAGACCAAAATGGATGAATTATGCAATATTAACCATAAAAATGACTAATAAAAGCATAAACACATATCAAACGGGTCTATGAATTCGACTCAAAATCATCACATCAACTCCAAAAGACAAAATGCCAAGACAAACCATTGAAATCAAAGACGCTACGCCAACAACATAACAACATTACAGCTTCTTCGATCCAGCGACGTTAAACCCAGGCACTACTTGGGAGGCAACACAAGATTTCAACTTCTTCCTTTATTTTTCCGTTCTTTTAATTACCCTAGTTTTATCTTATGAAAATATAAAAATTCACATAACCAAAACAAAAAAAAAGCAAAATCAAATAACATAAAAATATATAAACCAAAAACAAACATAAAAATATAAAAATCCTTTCGACCTTTACCCTTCCAAATGGTCCTGAAACCGTTTGGAGCCAAACGGTCCTGAAACCGTTTGGAGTCCAATTACGGTCCTGAAACCGTTTGGAGCCAAACGGTCTTGAAACCGTTTGGATCCAAACGGCCGCCAAACCCTTTGACCTAGGGTTTTTATCGAAGTCAACCCCCGTTTCATATAAATATAAACCCTACCCCCTCCTTCTCCTCTCTTCGACTTTCGAGTTTTCAAGCTTTCGCGCAAGAACTATTCCATTGCCTCTGCTCTCCCTGCTTCCGCCCTCTGCCTCCGATGACCAGGTTTCCGTGCTTCTACACGGAAACATCACCTCCGTTCCACCACCCTTCGCTTCTCCTCCGTCGACTCTACCACCAACTGCAAGGTAGTCCAGTAACCACGGCAGCATGGCCGACATTTTCTCTTCTTCAACCCTCCGCACTGCCGTTATCATTTTTGGCGCCGCCGCGGCATTTCCCCTTCTCCAACGACGGAGCCGCCCTCGTCATCTTTACTGCCGATTTCGCCGGAATCTTCCTTATCTTTGTCTGTATCGCCACCGGCTTCTCCCGTCGTCACCTTCGTTTTAATCGCCGACGGTTCTGTCAGCCGCCGCCTTCGCCTTCATCGCCGATGCCTCCGCCTTCCCTTCGCCGTTTCACCTTCACCTTTGTCGGCTGTAACCTGATGCTTCGCCTTCCAAACGGTCTCCAAACCGTTTGGGACCAAACGATCTTCAATCCGTTTTGGACCAAACGGTCCTGAAACCATTTGGCTTTCCACAATATCTAAAAATAAAAAAATATAAGAAAAATACCTATATACATAAAACCACATAAATACAAATAAAATATAAATTGTTTCTAAACATGTTATTCTAACTCTTAATTTCCCATTTTGCAGATATGGCATCACCATCAAAGGAGGACATCAGATTTGACAACGCTCCAATCTGGACAAAGGAGAAGCTGATGGAAGAACAAGCTAAACTTCAGAAGATCAGAGATGACTTCAACAGGACTGGAAAGGTGCCACCAAATGTCAAAATGCTGCAAAGCCTGTGCGACCTTGATCGCCTCAACAAGTGCCTAGCTGAGGCACCTGGAGAAGAAATTGAAATTTCTTCTGATGATGATGAAGGCTCGGATTACAAGACAAACTCTGAGGAGGATTCCCCAGCCAAAGAACAAAAGGGGAAACGCAAGGTCCAGAAAACTGCAACCGGACAACCCTCCAAGAAAAGAGCCAAAAAGCAAGTCCGGCCTGCCAGTGCAAGAGAACAAATCCTGGTAGGAAAAAGTCCACCAATCACCACCTCCACCGCTGCTCCCGCAACCAGCACTATCCCTGCCTTCCCTTCTGTCACCACCACAGCACCACCACCAGAAAATCTCTTCATCCATAACACCCCTCCATTGAGAAAATCCTAAAACCCACTAAGTACATTTGCTCTAGCATACTACTTAAGATGGGGATCCATGACCACATCTTCAACATACTAGACAAAGCCAACCTCGCCAGGCTATGTCTAGTACCTGAGATATCCTACTCTGAACCCACTACTTATTTTTTCACCTTTCTGACCAAAGAGCCCGTAGACATCATGGATAGATCACGGGATGGAGGTGACAGAAGGCTGGTCACCCAAATCTTTGGCAACAAGGTTGTCTTAACGGAAACATGTTGAACAAAGTTTTTATTGACAACCAGCAGCAGCTGCATAAAGCCAAGGCGGTGGGAACTGAGCACCCTGAGTTCAACAAACACAAATTCTAGAAATCTCTAACTGGGCTCCCCACCTACATTGCTAAGATGTGCAAAGCATCAAACATACATTCTGGATTCGTGCGCACCCTACATAAAATTCTTACTGGCGCACTCTTCCCTAGGACAGAAGGGGGGAACGTTATAATGTCGGATCTCTTTGTTCTCTGGTCCATTCTTAATGAAAGGCCAGTCAACATTGGATGACAAATGATCCAGAAATTATCAACCTTCGCCATGGGGAAGGAAATATGCATGGGGGGTCATGTCACATCCATTATAAAATACCTCAAGATGGACAGACCCCTACCTCGGTGCACGCAATTAAAGGGTGACATCCTTACCAATGAACAAACTTTGAAGAACTCCTTCATCATTAAGGAAAAGGATGGGAAACTACATTATGTCTTCTACCCTACGGTCAAGTCATCAAGAACACTCCTCCCACTTCCAGAGCTAGCAAACTAGGACACAGAAAAGATCCTCTTCTCTGATGAGGAGCTTACACAACTCCTAGCTTCGGTTAAACAACCGACAAGAAAGCAACAACGAGACAGACGAAGCAGAGCATCACAACCCCGACAGCTCGAACAACAAAAATACCTATCAAACGACCTTCCAGAAGGCAGTTGCAGGCACAACAACTGTCGGGGACACCTACATCCAGGCCACATCCAGAGACCGACCCCCTCCATAAAGAAAATATAACCACCTCATCAATCGACTCTTTCATTAAGAGTCTAAATGATCAGCTAACCGCCACCGCCACTCCACCCTCCACCCTTCCAACATCCACCACTCTTCCTTTCTTCACCACATCCACACACCCATTCACATCATCTTCTTCACCCCTCTTTCCTTCGGGCTCTCCCTTCTCCACCCCTATGCTCGACTTTACCACTTTCCCTTTCTCCTCCACAGTTTCCACCCCATCACTATCATTACCACCATTTTCACCTGAGATACCACCACCTTTCACATCCACCACCACCCCGACACCGCTGGTGACTCCATCCATAGTCACCAAGCAGCTCGGGGCATCATCAGTGTCTCTTCCGCAAGACACTACCACCATTCCACGCAGACCCCAGCCATCCCACCCTTCCGCTCCTGGGGTCCCCTTTACCAATATCGGTGAGGAATTCAGCCATCAATTCGACGCCGTCCGAAACCTCCTCACCAATCCTTCTAACATCTTACACTATGTTTTTTCTTATGTGTAGAGTTTATCTAGACAGGTGGCCACGATCGACGAACAACACCAACCCTTGCCTAACATCCTCCAAGGTTTTCAGCAACGACAAGATGCGGTGGCTAAGCAAGTTGAGCACATCAACATACACTACAACAACTTGCCGGAACTGATCCTTGGAGCGAAGCGCCAACAAGAAGCAACGGCAAAGCAAGTCAATGATATCTCTATGCAGACTCAACCTCTGCCAGAGACTCTCCGTGAGCTCCAGCAACAGCAAGTAGTTCTAAGCACGCGCTTGGATGCCATCAGCAACACACTCACACAACTACATAATCTCCAAGAGGAGTCAACTAATAATGAAATCAACAGCTACATGCTCAAGTTACAGATCTAACAACACGTCTCCTCTCCGCCGAGGGCCGATATAACGACCTCAAAGAATCCCACGATGCACTGCTCAAAACACACGAGCATATGCAAGTGGCTTTCGATGAATTACAAGCTACCCGTTGGCGGTGCAAAAAGACCACAAATAAAAAGCCAGCAGACAAGGCAGCGGCCGAAAAGGATGGCGATAGTGACAAATAAGAAGACTTTGACTCATCTCCCGACTCGAAAAATGATACCACCTCCTCGGGTGACAAATATGATGATGGAGAGGACCCAGACAATGCGGCAGAACCTTCTCACAAAGGTTCCAAAAAAGGTCACCATGACGGTGAACATCACCCCAAATCCCCACACAATGATAATGTCAACATGTCATATGGGGACCAATTCCTTGACTATTCCACTCTGGGATCCATCGGGGAGGCTACTAAAGATGCGGCTTTCACTGAGTTCCACCAATGTATACTAGGAACCAGCGCCATCCCACCCTCAACAACCACTCCACCTTTCTCCGCGCTCGACACGTTAGCAACCTCCCCCCATGACCAGGACGAGGTAGAACGAGTAAGCTTAGACACTGATGAAGAACTCGATTCTGCCTCCGATTCGGATGACGATCTGCACAACTATGCAAAAGTCCTGGAGCAACCTTCTTCCCCTCCTCCACAGGAGCTTCCCCCGCCACCACCCCTACCGTACAAAATGCATGACCTGGATATGGCGGCCATCTCCACACTAGATGCTCAGGACATTTTTATACTGAACACTATTGTGGATGATGCGAAGGCAGGGGAAGACATCATCTATAATAACACTAAAACTAGACGCCAAATGACACGAGAAGATTTCCATAACATCCTGTGACCTGGGTCCACGATGACAATGGCAATCTTCCGTGTCCTTCTCGCCAACTGTATAGAAATGTATAAAAGTTCTAAGAGGCAACAACCAGTTTTGAACGCCTCACCTGCTCTGTCTATTGGCCTTTTATACAAATACATAAGAGCAAAGTCAATCGAGCGGCTGCGTGCTGGTTTAGCACGTCGGGCACGTTTTCTTACCGTGCCCTTCCAAGTTTCAGACCACTGGCTATTTATGATCATGGACACCGAGGCTCAGGATGCCAAGGTGTATAATTTTTGTGGCGCTGAGCTACCCGTCGGCACAATTAACTTCGTTGGTGAAGCAGCAGCAGAAGCAAGGTGTATACCCTTTCAGCTGCTTAACTTTATTTGGGCTGCACACCCATCTCTGTGCCAAGACTGGAGCCAACCCTGGTTCAAAATCATAAACCCGCAAGTTCAAGCTGCAGAGGGATCTGGGGATTGCGCTTTCTGCACCATACATCACATCCAAGCGTTGAACCAGGAAATCCCATTTACTGATTTGGTTGCTGAAGATTTTCATTCCTTGTGAGAGTGTTATGCCATGGAGCTCATCTGTGATAGACAGTTCTTCAAGGACCCGACAATGGCACCAGATGATGTCCCTCGTTACCTCTTCTGAGCTATCCAGCGCCTGCAGCGGCGACCTTTCCGACAAAATCTAAAGGAGTCGGAGAAACCCAAGGTGCCAGCCTTCGATACCGAGCAAAATAAAAGTGATATCGATCCTTTGTCTGCCATTGAACCAACCTTTCCTGACTTCGATCACAGCACTTGCAAAGGTCTCTCCGACATCGAACTACGTCTCATTATGGTGCGGCTTTCAGCCGAGAAGGATGAACTCGTATTCATGTCTAGGTACATTCTAGTAATGTCAGACATGCTACAAGAGACTTTACAGATTAAAGGATCCCTCTTTGTAAGTTTAATGGCCACCTATCAGTTTCTACTCGGCCAAAATAACCCAACAACATATATGGCGTCCCCATACATGAAGGATGCTCTTTTAAAGCTCAAGAACTTCGGCACAACTGAAGCGCTGATCTCCTATCTACAGCACACAATGCCGATGTTCATCATGTTACCCTTCCTCTATCATGAGCACTAGATGCTCCTGGCAACAAACCTACCAGAAGGAACAAGTACAATATATAACAGTTCTGATAGCCAGTACAATCCACAACAAAAAAACTATGTCGTGACACCAAGGGTGCCAACAGAGGTAGTGGCGAAAGAATGCGCTAACAAACTAATTGTCCTTCTAAGTCAGCATACAAGGGTGTACGACAAAGAGCACTTTCATTGCCCCTCTTTCAGCCACAAATGCCCACAACAAATTAGAGAATCAAACGACTGCGACTTCCACGCCCTCTACTGGATGTACACCATCATCGTTCTTCAAAGACCAGTAGAAGAGATGACTGACATGGATTACCACGCTCTACGAGGACAGTTCGCAGAAAATCTACTTCATTCACCAGGGGCAAATGCAGAATTAACTTAGCATGCAACCCTTGTCATCGTACTCCTCAACCTATCACTTTGACACTCTGAGGACAGAGTGAGTGATAAGTTAGGGGGGTACATTAGACAAGGGAGAGGTATCATTTTCTAAATCTCTCTTTCTCCATCTTCTCATTTCTCTGTTTGTACATATTCTTTTTTCCTTCTTTCTTTAACTTTCTTTTAAATTAACCCCTTTTGAATAGAATCACCCTCAATTAACTTTAGAATCATGTTAGTACCCAAAAGAAAATAGCACTTAGACATTTAATGGCGATTTCTCCACTATTGATTTTCATGCTTTTGCTTCACTTCTTTATCTGACTCTCCATAGGTCAATATCAAAGCAGAAATAAGCCAGGCTCTCAAGGACGAGGGGGGCATCAGGCAACTTCCAAATCAAGAAGTTCTGCAAGTGGACCACAAACCAAATAAGTGCATGTTGAAAAACTCTAAGAACAACTTTCCTCTCTTTAAAATAAAAGAGGCTTGGCCGCCCAAAATAATTTCCTAAACAAAACCCCAAAACCCAAGTCTGCGAGTCATCGAATAAAAGCCAGAGAGTCGAATAAAATTATGAGAGTTGTGCCATAAATAAGGATCTATATAAAGAACCGATGAAGGTCTCACCCGGCTGGAACATTCAGCTGCCCTCACAAAGGCAGATGTGTCGCGCCCGGTAGTGAAACCCTAAGGTATCTAAATATATAAAAGGCTTATAAAGGACTCACCCAGCCGGTACATTCAGCTACCCTCACAAAGGAAGATGTGTCGCGCCCGGTAGTGAAATCCTAAAAGCATAGACAACCCCTCCCCCCTTGAAGGGGGAGTTACACTTCAAGCCTTTAGCCAACCTTCATACCCTCTCTAGCTTCCAGTAGGTCCTTCAGACATGTATAAAGCTGATTAGAGTCAATAACATGCACAGAATAAAGTGGTCCCAATGCGAGCTACGAGATACGGAAAGAACCTGAGACCCAAGCAACTCTCAAAACCTGAAAGAGCCAAGGCAAGCAATAAGACTTCATATGACCTTAGGAGAACTCAGGTTAAGAATTGAAGCAAGAGTATGGAAATCCTAACTAAATAAAATTGCCTCGCCATTACATGCCTCAGCTCTATCTAACTTGAGGACAAGCTAGACTCTAAGTTGGGGGGGGGGTGATAACCTCCAATTTTGGATGATTATCTTAGTCTTTTTCTTTAGTTTTCCATACTCTTTGTAAATTAAAGTTATACATAATCCCTAATTTTTCCCTTTTATTGTAAATATACCATCAGACTAACTTTTCCCTTTTATACATGCAAGAAAACAAAAAAAAATCATAAAAGACCCACTCAGTCTCAAGACCGCATGAAGCCAACCGGTCCCAATACCGCATGGAGTCACACAGTCTCAAGACCGCATGAAGCCTACCGGTCTCGAGACCGCATGGAGTTACACGGTCTAAAGACCGCATGAAGCCAACTGGTCCTGAGACCGCATGGAGTCACACGGTCTCAAGACCGCATGAAGCCAATTGGTCTCGAGACTGCATGGAGTCACACGGTCCCGAGACCGCATGAGGCCAAATGGTCTCAAGGTCCAAACGGTCTTGAGGTCCAGACAGTCTCAAGGTCCAAACGGTCTTGAGGTCCAAACAGTCTCAAGGTCCAAACGGTCTTGAGGCCCAAACGGCCTTGAGGTCCAAACGGTCTCCAAACCATTTGGACTTCACTTAAGGCCTATAAATAAGACCCCGAGGGTCCACCATCGGGCATCAAGTTTCAGACGTCCAAAGGCTACCTCAATCACTCCAGAGCTCATACGACTTCCATCCTCCGCCCTGGGGCTGTCGGTCTGAGACCCACAATCCATCTCGAAGCTGCTTTCTCCTTCTTCGCCAAAGAAGGTGGGAAGGGGAGATCTCATCATCGTGCAACCTTTGAAGACTGGTGGATTGTTGCTCTCTCTCCAAGGGGTTGACTTTTCTCTCTCCATTATGGGGATGATGCTCTATCTCTTCTCGCCTCCTTCTTTTTCCTAGTCATGAGCAAGTAGTCTCTTTCACTAGGGTGTGGGGAGTAGCCCCGCTACCCATGCTTTTATATCATGTAAATGTAATCCATAGTTTGTACTATAGAGTTTTATCTTTTCATTTCAACATCAAATGTTTAATGAATGCATGTTGCTTGATCTCCAACTTGTGTTATCCTATATCTTTTAGTATGAATTGTCTACGTTTGTACTATTGGATTCGAAACTTGTTTGTATGTTGATTCTTGGTGAATGTATCAACCATGCATCTATTTCGGTATCTAGAAGTGTCTCTCAAGAAGTGGAGTAAACTCATATCATTCATTGCACTTTCATACTATAAAATGGAATCAGTTGACGTATGAAAGTGAAACCTTGGTAAGTCGAGGAACACACTTTGCGAAGGGAATGATGCAAAGTAGGTGACCATTTTTTCGGGAATGGCTGGCATTGCAACATTGCCGCACTTCTCATAGGTAGTTCTCCGAAAGGAAGCTAAGTCTACAAAGATACTAACTGACTAAACTCTTTTTGCAGGTTATGTTTTGCTTTGCATGTGTTGATCCATGTGTAGTGGCGGTGAAAAACCAATCACACCCTAGTGACTTTTATCATAGTTTAACTCCTTAGATTTACTTGCTTTATTTACTTTACATGTTCATAGTTTAAAACAACAAAACCAAACTTTTGACTTAAGTACCTTCTATTAAGTGACTAAGTGAAATTCTAACATTTTCCATCCTGTTGCTTGCCACAAGATCGTTGTCCTGAGGATTCGACCCTTAACTATACTACGATAAGACTTCCACGTATCCTAGCATATGTGGGTGGAGTTCTCTATATAGTATATGCAAGGCTAAACCTAAAGAATTACTATCTCTAGGATTTTTAGTTGGTGCACGCAATTCCACGTAAGTGGAAGCTCCATCAATATGGTATTCAATGATGTTTGCACTGGATTTGCATAGTCCAATGCCTGAAATAGTTGCACAAGATTGGCATAGTCCAATACCTGAATATGATATGATGATGTATACTCACATGACTGGTACAATTAAATATTTGGTTAGAAGATTGGCTAAGGCCAACAAATAGAAATGGGAATGATTCATGGATGACATACCATGATAATGCGTTTCACTGGATAAGCTTGAGACGTTGATATAGTATGATGAGTAAATGATATACATGTTCTTCCCATTCCTTATAATGAGAATAAATGACTTACTGCTCTATCACAGATAGTTGCAATTCTTTAAAAGATGAGAATATTCTAAACTGCTTATCTTATGCTCAATTTTATACCAATTAAACTGTGATAATAATATTGTTGGCGGAGAGTTATATCTTGCACTGGGATAATTGTCTCACCCCGTGGGATCCACATTTTTTTAGGTGGACGTGCACGAGGGGGATTGAGACCATATTGCAGAGGAATTACATCAGCAACAGGGACAACAGTGACAACTCAGGTTGAGTGTACTGCATGTCGTGTCTTGTAGATAGTAGTCCTATGTGTCGTCTCTGTACTCTCAGGTCCTTGGAGTTGGTTCGTACTAATTTTATGATAATATGAGAATTTTGGCCTGAATGCCTCGAGGTTTTATGTTTCTTCAGTATTTGTTTTGATAGAGCAATTGCTATATGTTGTCCTCAAGAAAAGATGGTACAGTGTATGTACAATGTGAACATTGATGTATATAAAGTTTTGGTTCTGCCTTAAAGAGTTTTCCTAGAAATGGATCTCTTTGCAAAATGGTTTTATTTCTTAGTGATTTTTATTAATCCGTTGTTTATTTTTATTTCGCTTAATTAATGACGATTTGTTTGGCGGTTGTCACAAGTTTTGGTATCAGAGCTCTAGGTTCACTGAGTCTACAGAGACATAGGACTAAGGTGTTGAGTATGTGTTAATGTCCTCCAGTATACCCTATAGTGACTTCTGCTTGTGCATAAGAAAGGGTGACATTAAAAAATGACTGGAGAACATGAGGAACACCATGCTGAGAGCAATGTTGTTGCACCAGGAGAGAGTACAAGGGATCAAGCAAGAGAAGAATGAGTGCCTGAGAATTCCCATCATGACCCAATCATGATAGATAATCCTATATTTATGCTCTTGTTGGGCAGGTTGGGACAATAGTGATGCATATAGTAGACTGGATACTAGCATTACAACCTAGGTTACCAGTCCTTAATGCAGAAACTTTGGGCTTTAAAAGGGTTCCTGAGTGACATGGTCATGTCGGAACAGTGGAAATGAGGGAAAGATTAACATATGGTGAGAAAGTAGACTCTGCCATAAGTTTAGACAGATAGTACATCTGTGATGGTAGTGCCCAAGGAGGGGAAATAAGATGAGATTTAAGGTAAGGTCTCTATAATTTTAGAGACATTTGCCTAGTTCTTCTGAAAAGCCAAAGTTTTTGGTGCCACCGGTGTAATAAATGCCTAGTGCACCAGGGCAATAGCCACTAAGTAAAGGCAAAGGTCCTCACTTTCCACCAGTAAGAACTCATGGCATAGCTTATACATTGGTAATGAGATCGATAAGACCATGGTATGAGGACAAGACATGTTATGGATATGGACATGTTGAGCATACTAAACACTTTTCTTTGAAAAGAAGGGAGGAAATGACTCAACAACCGAGGTAGACTCGACAAGGCTTATGAAAGTTATTGCCCAATAACGTGAAAAGGAAAAAGCAACAACATGAAACAAATAGACTCTATGTGTTAAGTCAATCTAAAGCGACAGATGACCGTGAGGGGTAACATTCAGATGAAATAGATTCATTCTGATATTTCATTTCATGATTCTATGTGTTAAAAGAAAGTAGTTATTTTTGAACTTCCCCTGACTAGTCCTATAAGGACACAAGAAAGATGAGAATTACATTTTACTCAAGTATTCCTTAAAATGCTTTATAATCTCACTTATATTTGTGATAAAAGATGAGATATAGAAGTGATGCCTGAAAAAAAATCTAAGAATGAAAAATCATGTGTGTATAATGATATGAAAAGTGAGGAACATGATAGTAAATAAAGTGCATACTACCTAATCTCAATATTTGTATACCCTGGCTAGGTATATGATTATTGGAGATAGGGCGAGTATGGAACTCTTAGATTGTTATCTTTATGATTACTCTGATCAAGTAGTCATTCTGAAACAATCTAGTGAGTATAATGAAACCAATTAGGGATTTGCTAAGTGAACTTTCCCAACTAATGAGGAAGTGCTAAGTGAACTTTCCCAACTAATGAGGAAGTATTGAGTGAACTTTCCCAACTAATGAGGAAGTGCTAAGTGAACTTTCCCAACTAATGAGGAAGTGCTAAGTGAACTTTCACAACTAATGAGGAAGTGTTGAGTGAACTTTCCCAACTAATGAGGAAGTGCTGAGTGAACTTTCCCAACTAATGAGGAAGTGTTGAGTGAACTTTCCCAACTAATGAGGAAGTGCTAAGTGAACTTTCCTAACTAATGAGGAAGTGCTAAGTGAACTTTCCCAACTAATGAGGAAGTGCTAAGTGAACTTTCCCAACTAATGAGGAAGTTCTAAGTGAACTTTCCCAACTAATGAGGAAGTGCTAAGTGAACTTTCCCAATTAATGAGGAAGTGCTAAGTGAACTTTCCCAACTAATGAGGAAGTGCTGAGTGAACGTTCCCAACTATTGAGGAAGTGTTGAGTGAACTTTCCCAACTAATGGGGAAGTACTAGGTGAACTTTCCCAACTAATGAGGAAGTGCTAAGTGAACTTTCCCAACTAATGAGGAAGTGCTAAGTGAACTTTCCCAACTAATGAGGAAGTGCTAAGTGAACTTTCCCAACTAATGAGGAATTGCTAAGCGAACTTTCACAAACAAATAAAGGATTGCCGAGTGGATTACCTCTGTTAAATATATATGTTTCCCCTTTGATAAACAACCTTGGGTAATGATAGGGGTATGTTCCTTTATGTTTCTTCTTTTCATTAACATGACAATCAAGTAATTATTATGACATTTGATGTACATGGATTAGAAATAATCCGTTGATGGATGCTTAGAAAAGTATCAGTTTGCTTTGGACTTTGGTTCTAAGATAATGATATATGGAACAAGCAATGTCCTAAAATAAAAGAAATACCTTGTGCATGTGTACCCTTGGTGGTAATAACAGAGAAATGAATATGATAAGGATGAGATTGGTTCTCAACACATTTGATACCAAAGTAAGGATTCTAGTATTTGAGAATAATAGATGATTTATGTTGGTTATCTATATTGGCCAACTGTGAAATCAATCTAGTTGCATCAAATAATATGGACATCGTATGTTTGGGCTTTATGCTCTGCATAAACATTGATAAGGTTGAACTAATGGAAGGAACAATTGTATTTGGTGGAAAGGTTTATCAAGCTAAAAATATTTCCTTAGAATAACCCTGTGTGGAAGAAATTTGTGTAGATTAAAGACCTATGATATCTATATGACATTAAGATGTTATGTGGAGACTTGATGGCATGATAAATGAGTAAGATCTATCTCTCCTTTTTCCTGGGATTTCGGGGATGAAATCCTTGTTAGGGGATTATAACTTGTAACAACCCTGTCCTAGGCTATGAGGTAACCCTATTTGTTTTGGATAATAAAGTTGATTAAAACTCTAATATAATCCTCTAAGGAGTTTTGTCATCATGTAACACACTAATGTTTTATGTTTGGTCATGATTGAATGTTGTTTGAGCAACGTTCCTTTATTTTGGACCAAAGTGAAATTTACCCAAGTTTAGGGGTTATAATGCAAAATTTCACATGTTGAATGTACCACATGTGTTTTACAATTATAATAGAGAGAAGGATGCTAGTGGTGGCTTGTGGAAATCCTAAATTCCAAGTTTAAACTTGTTTGAACAATGTTGGAGCATTGTGCACCAATTTTGGTACAAATTGCAATTTACCCAAAATGTGGGGTTAATATGCAAATTACCACATCTAGAGTGTTCCTACTCCCTCCTAGAATCATGTAGAGGAGAGAGAAGGGAGGATACACCATGCTTGATTCCATTATGAATGATGGTAATCTTGGTGAAGAAATGACCAAGAAAAGGGTTGAATTTGAAAGCTTAACTTGAGTTGTATTAAGTTGAAAAGCTTATATATGAGTGCCTATCGGCCAAGGAGCCCAAGGAGGTATCCCATATCGTATTGTGAACTCTTGGAAAAGTCCATATCGTGCCAAGCACCTCAAGGAGGTGGTTTGTATCGAGTTAGAACTTCCTTAACAAAGCTGTATCAGGTTGTGCAAAAAGTGATGAATTAATTGATATATTTTATTCAAAAGCATAAGTAATGGACGAATTTGCATCTCTAGATGATTCTCAACTGTTTTTCAAGACAAGATAAATGATTATGCATGCTTGTACACGTGTCACCCATGCATGGACACGTGGCACCTACTAGTTTAAAATAATGACACCTCATTTTTACCTTCCATCATGTGCAACAAGTATATATACCCCTAGTTTCACCCCTCAGTGCAATTTTGCGACCCTTACCACCCTCCTACCCTAAGGTATCGTGCATAGAGCTCCCATATCATGAAGGGATGATGTGGTATCGTGCATGATCCTTAGGATATCGCCCATGGCAGGATCATATCGCCCAAGTAGGTGATATCAGCCATATAGGGTGATATCGGCCATAGTGGAGTGGTTTGAGTTTCATATCATGCAACTGAGTGTCATATCGTGCATGGGTGGTGGTATATCGTGAAAGATCAGTATGATATCGTGCAAGGGTGCTAAGGATAAAATAGGAGCTCATACTTGACCCTAAGGTGAGGCCATGATAATCTTCAACCTTGGATTGAAGCATGATGTTAGGGTTTTGATCTTCCTTTCTTTTCTTCTTCACCAATTGCTTATCCATGGTGATTCCTTGTATATGAAGGAGTTACGAACGATCCTTGGACTTTTCGTAAGTCATTTTCAACATTATGAACATGAAGCTTTGGAGCTTGGAGCTTTGAAGTGGTTCTTAAGGCGGGTTATATAACTTGAACTCAACCATGTTATTATTCATCACCTAAATTGATGTATTTAATGATCTACTTTTAATTCCAAACATTCCTGAAATAGTTGATGAAATTATGAGTTCTAGTAGTTTCTTAGACCTGTTGACATGAACTATAATAGTTAGAACAAAGGTCTAGAGCTTGAAGATTATGATATCACCTTATAAAAGTGATATCGGGTGCATGAACACAAGTAAGCACCCCTAACCCGATATGATGATGCACCTATTTCACTAAAATAATATGAATAGGTTTGTAAACCTTATTGAACGATATGGGGGTGTAGTATACACCTCTTGCACGATAGGGAGTCAAGTATAGACTCCATGCACGATACAAGGTCAATTTTATACTTGTAAATTGATGTGAAACCCTAATTTGGGTAACCAAATATGAGTAAAGAACAGCAAGTGCTATTGCACGATATGGAAGCCCAATACACAACCCTAGTTGATGTCTAGTCCAACATGGTGATGGCTTAATACCTCATGCATGACATGGGTAACACATACAAACACCTTTAGCCCAATATGAATGGTGTGTATATACTTCTAGCCTGATATGGTGAGTTTTCATATACTTACAACCCGATATGGTGAATATATGCACACTTCTAACCCGAGATACCTTGTAAAGGTGAGGGCAACACACTCTTAGGAGTGATAAGAGTAACACCAAGTTATGGTGTGGCTAATACCTTTATAGGTGAAACACCTAAAGTGGTTGATAATGGATAACCGTATATCAACAGTGCCTTAACCCGAGATGAGTCCATATCATTGATGATAGTTGGGTGATTCAAGTGTATGAATTATGGCCAATACTTTACAAGATTAATATGATGGGATAGTGGATAAAGTATTAGGATGGGAAATACCATAATACAAGATAAGTTGATGAACTTAAGTAAGTTAAAAGTGATGAGGGAAGTGATACACCAAGGTATGGTAAATATCACATCCATCACTTTAAGGTTGCTACACCTTGATGCATCTTAAATCCCATATGTATGGATGAGTAACACATGAAATGCGTCATGCAAATTGTTACACTGAAATGTAATGAGCTTAATGCACTTTGATAAGTGTGGGCTAACATACCTTGAGAAAGGGTTAAGCCAAAACAATAAAGTATGATGTAATCAATATCCTAGAGAGGATGAGAGAGAAACTCGTACCTTGTGTTGGTAATCATTTAATGATAAATGTTGAGAATAAATAATTATGATTGGATACTTATGATAGCAATGTATGCTCCTAGATGTGTGGAGCAATGAATTAGGGTTTGGATCAATAAAATAAACATGAAACCCTAATAGGTCATAAAGGGGAAACCCTAATCCCAATGATGGGATGGTTGTAATTCTCTTATTGCATAAGCCTTCAAAGGCATGCTAAATATTTGTATAACAAGTATAATGAGTTATGGCTTTATGAGCCATGTGAATAATTTGTTGCCTAGTGAGAGGTGACAAGATGTGTTATGGCCTTGTGAGCCATGTGGTAATTTTTTGCCTAGTGAGAGGTGACAAGATGTGTTATGGGCCTTATGAGCCATGTGATAATTTGTTACCTAGTGAGAGGTGACAAGATGTGTTATGGGCTTTGTGAGCCATGTGATAATTTGTTTCCTAGTGATAGGTGACGAGATGTGTTATGATCCTTGTGAGCCATGTGATTAAGTTGTTGGCTAGTGAGAGGTGACAAGATGTGTTATGGCTTTGTGAGCCATGAGAATAAGTTATTGCCTAGTGAGAGGTGACAAGATGTGTTATGGCCTTGTGAGCCATGTGATAATTTGTTGCCTAGTGAGAGGTGACAAGATACTTAATGGGCCTTGTGATCCATGAGGATAGTTGTTGCCTAGTGAGAGGTAACAAGGTGTTTATAAAAGCCTCATGTAAGAAATGATAATGTTCAAAATAAACTAAGAAATGGAAACTTTGTAATATAATGAAAATAATAAATGGATACAATAATAATAATGAAATCTTGATCATACATGATTTATGCTTATAGCCAAATAAGGGCTATGGTGTTTGAAATATATGAGAGGGATACTTGTTTATAAAAAGGATGTGAATAAGCATGATGGCTTGGCCAATGTATAATGCCTAGTAAAATTGATGTGGTATTCAGTGATGTTTGCACAGGATTGGCATAGTCCAATGCCTAAAATAGTTGCACAGGATTGGCATAGTCCAATGCCTGAATATAATATGATGATGTATACTCACATGACTGATACAATTAAATATATGGTTAGCAGATCGGCTGAGGCCAACAAATAAAAATGAGAATGATTCATGGATGATATACCATTATAATGAGTTTCACTGGATAAGCTTGAGATGTTGATATAGTATGATGAGTAAATGATTTACATGTTCTTCCCATTCCTTATAAAGAGAATAAATGACTTACTGCTCTATCACAGATAGTTGTAATGCTTTAAAAGATGAGAATATTCTAAACTGCTTATCTTCTGCTCAGTTTTATACGAATTAAACTGTGATAATAATATTGTTGGCGGAGAGTTATATCTATCGCTAGGATAATTGTCTCACCCCGTGGGATCCACATTTTTTTAGGTGGACGTGCACGAGGGGGATTGAGACCGTATTGTAGAGGAAGAACATAAGCAACAGGGACAAGAGTGAGAGCTCAGGTTGAGTGTACTGCCTGTCGTGTCTTGTAGATAGTAGTCATATGTGTCATCTCTGTACTCTCAGGTCCTTGGAGTTGGTTCGTACTAATTTTATGATAATCTGAGGATTTTGGCCTGAATGCCTCGAGGTTTTATGTTGCTTCAGTATGTGTTTTGATAGAGCAACTGCTATATGTTATCCATGAGAAAAGATGGTACAATGTATGTACAATGTGAACAATGATGTATATAAAGTTTTGGTTCTGCCTTAAAGAGTTTTCCTAGAATTGGATCTCTTTGCAAAATGGTTTAATTTCTTAGTGATTTTTGTTAATCCGTTGTTTATGTTTATTCCGCTTAATTAATGATGATTTGTTTGTTGGTCATCACAATTAGATAGAGAGTGGTCGTAACATAATAAATCATACATGAATGTTTGGCGTTATTTATTTATAAAGTGGATGTTATAGAACTTATTAATGAGCACCATTTACTTTAAAAATACATATAATATATGTAGCACTTGTTTATAAATTCTATCTAATCAAACATTTATCAATATAGGATATATAAATAAATGATACATACCTATTGTTTGAATGTATTTATGTAGGATAAACACAAAAATGATTTTCTAAATATCCAACTATGTTTAACAATTATATTGGTACATCTTTAGTTTAAAATTTGCATCATTGCTATTGATTTTATTATTGAGTTCAAAAAAATGTATATTAATATGTACTCTCTCATTAAAAACCTCTCAAATTTTGATGTCATGTAAACAATCTTCTATGTAAGTACTAAAAAGTCACTTTGTATTTTGTGTTTGCATTAATTAAGATCTGAGTGTATGTTTGGATAACAAATCGGCTTGTATGGACACTTGATAGTTATTTGGTCTCGAATTACACAATACCACTATAAACATCAATGTATTCCATAAAATAAATTTTATTGGTGTTCCATGTAACAAAAATAACGATACAATGTAACAATGATGATGTTTTTAAGTTCAAGTTAGGGGTGAGCATTCAATTAATTCAGTTAGTTATGATTAATTATATTTGGTTAAATGGTTAATTTGTGTTTTGAGATTTAACCATTAACCTAACCAACTTAGTTTCAGTTAAATCAATTTTGGTCAATCTGTTAACATAAATTCGATTGGTTAATTTAGTTAACCAAATAATAATCTGGTAATCGTATTGTTTGAAGTTACTCATCAAATTTTAAACAATTGTTACATTGTAGCAATATTTCATATAAATGTAGAGGTTCGTAGTTCATAGAAACTTGATAAGTACATAAATGTAGATGTTTTTTGAAATAAAAGTACAACTATATAGGTACATATATGTGTGAAATATGTTTTTATTAATATATTTTGACTGACTAGTTAATTTGGTTAAACAAATAGAAATACTTTTAATCGTCAAATTAAGATTAGAGTGTGAGTTGGTTTATGACTAAACCTCATTAGTCATGATATGGCTATATCAAACCAAGCACACCGATACATGTTAGAGAACAGTGTATCAGACAGATCCACCGTGAGACTAACATATGGAAGCCATCTTCATGGAAGTCATAGTCAACTCTCACAGTGATGGTGTTGGTTGTGGTTCTTAGACCTAAAACCACTAAACTCATCACATGTCGTTGGGTACACTTTGACATCATCAAACATAGTTCTGAAACATGAGTTGTTATAACAGTGATGATTGGGTGACTTTGACACATGGGGATTGACTGTGAGTGATAGATATGGGATTTGTCCCTCCTATATTGAGTATGATATCCTAGACCTCTTGATTAGCGAGACTGAGAAAAGTATGGCCATACACATGTGAATAAATACATTGAGATCACCTATATCTCATGCAGTCTGCTTTGGTTCAAGGAACAAGATTGAATAATAATGAGGATGACAACTACATGCCTCTATTTCAATCTAGATATCAGTGACAGAGGAACTATATAAAACATTGTAACTGTGAGACCCCTAACCTTGCTTAAAGTGTTGAACAAGCTTAATTATCATAATTGAACTCTTATAAACCTAATATAACCTTGTGATATGATTTTAAATCATAAGACAAGCTTAAGTTTCAAATTTGATCCATTTTGGACACTGTTTGAGCAAGTTATGCAATTTCTGCACATTTTATACTTTTCTACAATTTACCCAATTGAGAGGCTTTCTTTGTATTTTATCACTTGAGTTATGTTCCTTGGATATTATCTCATCATTCTTGAGCTTGTTAATTCATAGGGAGCCTATTTAAACCTTGGTTTGAAGGTGTTTTCTCCAAGGGTATTTTAGGATTTACCCCTTTATGATTAAGCTACCTTTAGGAGCTATCAACAATGATTTATTTGTTTTTCTTGGAAATTCAAGAAATGAGGGAGAAACATGTCTCTATAGACGGTGGGGGAGCTTCTCATTTGTGTGCTTGTATATTCTTAATAGCTTAAGGCCATGGACACTTGGAAAGATACTAGAACTTCAACTTTTTCTTTTTCTTTATCTTAAAGTTTCATATACTTATCCCTAAGAACCCAAACAAGCCATTTACTCTCCACCACTTCCCTCTTTATACAAACCTCTTTCTCCCTCTATGTTTTTTATGTGAATTTTCTATTCAAGTAAGAAGAAAGAGGGGATCTTCATAGAAAAAGAATCTAGGATTGAAATTGACTTCCTTTTAGGGTTTAACAAGCTTCCTTCTAGTGATCTTGACCTAAAAGAGTAAGAATCCCCTTCTTTCCTCTATTTATTTCTTTTTATCCTTACTCCTACCTTTCTCCAGGTCAGAACCTTACTGTTCCATGGTGGAAATTGCTCTAAAGCTGTAAAACCCTACCTTTCTTGCTCCTTATGCTTAGGGTTTGCTCATTTGATGAACAAAGGTGATGGATGGAAGAATATAATTTATCTTGTTGGAACTAACTCTAATGCAAATAGATAAATATGATTATTCATGTTTAACCTTCTTATACGATGTCATTATGGTGAAATAATCTCCTTAATATGATCATAACCTTAATGCCTTAATTGGTGGTTATCATAGCCACATGATTGATACTTTCTTACGCTATACCTGTGCATTATGAATATGATGAGGGTTAATCATATCTAGATTCCTTACATGTTTATGTAATAAAGGAATGTTCTTAATGTTAATATAACCATGTTATGATTGTTTATGAATTTCTCCTAGCTCATTAATGCAATATTGTGATGATCCGGTGTATTATATGTAAGTGATGTTGTTGAGCCTTGTTATAAGGCATGCAAAGATAATGATGGTATTAATAACCTTTGGGCATGGTTGAGCCCTGAATGAGGTGCAATCCTCTTGGGTTGATTAGGGTTGATACCCTATGATATTGTTAAAAGGATTTATATCTTGTGATAATATGATGACTAGTGTAGTCTCATGAATGGAAAGTGAATAGTACCATGTGATGATAAGATGAGAAATTATGTTTCACACGTTTTATATCTTTTGAAGTTGTGATATTTATATACATGTTACAAGTGAATTAGGGTTTGTATGTCCACTTGTTTGATGCAGCCTTAATTCACCTAATTGGCATAACTAATCAAGTGCAACTCTAATCATGTAGTGCCCTGTGCCGTAGAGCAATCTTCAGTGTCAGAACTTGTTGGATGGTGAAACAGTATTCCTAAGGGAAACTCAGAGTGCATACTATTGAGTATGTGGGGGTGTCAAGTTGAGGATTTATCCTTGTCATCCACCATATAGGTTATGGAGGATGGCTGTGGTCATGCCTCAAAAATCTGATGTGAATGAGGAGAACTATGGTTGTACCTCAGATTAGAGGGTTTTGAATATCCTGGATGCTAGCGTCATGACCTGTACCAAGGTGGGCTAGTTACATGACTATATGTCATTGTTGTATAGTTTGACTATATGGCACTGCCTTTTACTCATACTGATCGAGGGGAAGAGATCTTTGGATACCAACACTCTTAGATCTTGTATGGAACCAAATAGCCCTTTGTAGGGGTCAGTTGGACTTTGGATGGTATGATTCAAATTCCCAAGGGCATAATAAAAGATGTAAGACAACCGTGTAGTGTATCTGTTTAGGGTTATACACAATGCTTTATATTGGATGATAACCCTTGTTTGCTTTCTTTTCATTGAGATCATGTTTAGTACAATAAGAGATAATAGATATGCTGATGTTATGGTTATTCTCATGTTGTAAACATGCTTATGTAGTCAAATATACTGACATTGATGGTTAAGATGATGATGCTAGCTGTGCTTAATATTGCTAGCCATGCCTATGTATATATAGATGCTTAAACTGCTAATCATGCCTATGCAGTTAATTGTGTTATGATGTTAGTTCTACTTATGATATGGATATGTTCCCTTTATTTGAGATGCCAATATTGATAGCCATGTTATGCTACTAGACATATTCATGATGTCAAGGATGCTTTTGCTACTAGATTTCTTGTGTTGTTAGCAAGGAATATGATGATAGTCAGATTAATGATAATGATTTTTATTAGATGCAATTTTATGATATTTGACTAAATATCTATCCAGAGAAATGGATTTATTTGTTATCTATATATGCTTTGATGGTCATACTTGTTGCTAAGATTAGTTGCTTAATTTTTTTTAGCGTACTTAAATTGTTCAATCTGTTAAATTGATTATTAATTACTCCAACTGTTCAGTTATCTAGTATTTAAAATGTTATAATCAATAAGTGTTGTTGGAGGTTATATCTCTTGCTGGGACATGGGTCTCACCCTTGTGGTTCGCCACATCTTTTTAGGTAATCGGCAGTGACAACAACAGAACCATGGAAGTAAAGAGGAACTATAGTAATGATTTTTTGAGCAAGTTGATTAGATGTCTAGTGTGTCCAGAGTCATCCTTATACTCTAAGGTCCGGGTAGGAAAAGTTTGTATATGGTGTTTCAAATAAATCAGACTTTTGTAAGCATGTTAATGCTTATTTGTGTGGCATATATGAATATTGTTCTCTTGTGTGTATATGTTGTGGCAAAGGCGATATAATAATTTGTATCACATTCTTAGCATAGTGTGGATACAAGAAAGATGATGGGCTCTTATGCAAACATTTCTGAGCGGGAGTTGATGTTGAAATCGGTTTTAACTTAGCCATATTTTTGGGTATGTGATTAATTAGTGATCAATTGTGTTTTATGTTTTGAGAAATCTCATTTAGTGAAACAAGTTCTTGCAAGTTGGTATCAGATTTTTAGGTTCGTTGAGTCTACAGGGACACTAAGACTTAGGACTAGGATGAGGTCTCTTAATCTCAGTACTTGGATGCCCTGGTCAGGTATTCAATTATTGAAGAAAGGTAAGTATGGAAATCTAAGATTGTTATCTTTCTGATTACTCTGATGAAGTAGTCATTTTGAGACAATCTAAAGAGCATAATGCATAAGAAATCATGGTGTGAATATTTCAATCATACCTTAAAGAAGATGAGAATTGCATCATTATATATCAAAACTTGAATGTTTGGTAACTATAAGAGAAAGATACAACACCATGAAATCTAAATCTTACTACAAATAAGCAAAAGAGGAATTCTTTAAGAAGTGATTCAAGAAGATAATAAAATAAAATATAGATAAATCTATGCTTATAAAGTGATTCAAGGTATGAAATCCACATAAGATGGAGAGAACTCCAATGATAAGTATAAAATGAGAAGATAAATGAAAACAATGACAAAGGAATAAGGTGGAACCTGAGTTAATCTCAGACAAACCTATGTATGTAAGAAAGTGTTAATATAAAATAAGCATGGCATTTGAAAGAAATTGAGGCAGATGATCCATATTAAATGAAGAAAATGTGGAATATGATGATCTACCTGTTGATAAGTGGTTGAGAAACATAACAAAATAAGACAACACACCCAAGTGTGAGAAATAATCATCAATAAAGGAGTAATGAGATATGTTAATCATGATTCTTCCTATGCTAATGGAAAGGAACCCAAAATGAAAAGGGTAAAATGATACATAAGAAGCTGTAAGTTACATAAAGAAAATAGAATTGGTTACTTTTTTTCTAGTGACCCTTGAACAATGTTTCAATGATGTGGTAAGTGTGTTTCCCTTTGTGTCTTTCATTTCCAGGGCACAACTTTCAAGTGGATCATTGCCACTTTGTATGTTTGGATTCATTGTAAACATGAGGGTGGATAGCTTATTATAACATAAGATTGTTTGGACTATGGTTCTAAGATCATAAATTTTGTGATGAGTTTGTTTTTTAGTCTTCCAATAATTAGGAAGACTCCTCTTATATGTCTTGATATTTTTTATGTTTGTAAAAGTTGATGAGATAAGGATGTGAGTTCCTTATAGCACATGAGGTGGATACCAAAGTAATGAATCCTAGTATCTAAGATGTATTAATAGTATGGGAAGTATGTGAAGGTTGGAGATGTTTATTAAATGAACATTCCAAGTATTCCTCTCCCTTAGAGAGAGAGAGTTGATAATGACCCTACAAATGTTGTTTGGAAGGAAAAATAAAAGTGATTCTATAATGTTGTGTATGGTTTAGTGATAGCTGTGAAAGATAACTATCAAGGATAGATGGTTTTTTGATCAGTAGACATTTTCTACTGTGTTCCTTTAAGATAAACCTAGGATCAAATATCAATGCATAAGAGTTAGAGTGGATGACATAAGTTACATGACCGTGATGAGTTTATGGTTATTCCATTTAGACTAGCCAATGTACCAATAGAATTAATGAATAGGAGGAACAAAGTGTTCATGTCATGTCTTACAAGTTGTAGCAATCTTTGAATGATGAAATCTCAATGTATTTCATAATTGGCCATTAACATGGTCAATATCTTTGCTAAACCTTAAGAATGTTGAAGCAACTGTACTTATGTGTGACAATTCTAGCAAGAGTGAGTTGGTGGTTGACTAGAGTATCCTCTTAGAGTTATGATACCTCTGTTAGGTATGTTATGTGAATCCTGATAAGATGAAGACAATGTCGTTGTTCTACTCCTAACAAGGTAAATTAGGAAGTTATATTTGTTAAGGTTGTAGACAAATGTATGATTCTTCAACTAAACAGATGGTCAGTTCACGAGTGAGATGATTATTGAATCCTATATATATATATATATATATATATATATATATATATATATATATATATATATATATATATATATATATATATATATATATATATATATATATATATTAGGAGATACCTACACAGTCGATTCAATTGTTAATTACAACAACCATTAAAGAAGCATAGTGATGAAATCTTGTAAAGTTACATATGATAAGAGATACATAATGTTATATGTTTTATAAGAGCCAGTGAGTATGCCTTTTGATTAATGTGTTGATACAATAGATATAATTTTAGAATGACATATAGAATTTAAAGTTAGAAGTTACTATTAGATTTGTGCAGGTGGCACAACAAGTTTCTATGTTCCATATTTGCTAATGTCTTCTTATGTGGGAGTTTTTTGCTGACCCAAGATAAGATATGTATGAATTGAAAGAGAAGAACATGACATGTATAAGGGAAATTTGACATTACCATAATATGGAAGTAACCATGTGTAATATTGAGTATGATGTGTATGAGAAGTTTCCATCTATGTGTACCTTGGATTTTGGGGGCGAAATCCCTATTAGGGATTTGTGGTTGTGAGACCCCTAACCTTGCTTAAAGTGTTGAACAATCTTAATTATCATAGTTTAATTCTTATAATCCTAATATAACCTTGTGATATGCTTTGAAATCATAATACAAGATTAAGTTTCAAATTTGGTCCAATTTGGACATTGTTTGAGCAAGTTATGCAATTTTATGCACATTTTGGACTTTTATGCAATTTACCCAATTGAGAGGTTTTCTTTGAAATTTATCACTTTCATTATGTTCTTTGGATATTTTCTCATCATTATTGAGCTAGTTGAGTCATGGGGAGCCTATTTAAACCTAGGTTTGAAGGTGTTTTCTCTAAGGGTATTTTATAGTTTACCCCTTTATGGATGATCTATGTTTAGGAGCTATCAACTAATGATTTATTTGTTTTTCTTAAAAATTCAAGAAACGAGGGATATGAATATCTCTATGGATGGTGGGGGATCTTCTTGTGTGTGTGCTTGTATATTCTCAATAGCTTAAGGCCATGGACACTTGGAAAGATACTAGAACTTCAACCTTTTCTTTTTCTGTATCTTAAAGTTTGATATACTTATCCCTAAGCACCCAAATGATCCATTTTCTCTCCACCACTTCCCTACTTATATCAACCTCATTCTCCCTCTGTGCTGCTATGAATTTCCTGTGCATCCAACTCACAAAAACAAGATTAATTTAAGAGGAAGCGAATTATTTGCAGCGGATTACTAAAAATCATTAAAAATTAAACTTTTTGTAAAGAGATCCACACATAGGAAACCTTTTCCATCAAGGACCATTGTATAACATTTACATTCTGGTTCAAACGTACATAACCTGTACCATCTATTTTCAGAGACTACATCATCAACTATCTTATAAACATTATATACATACAATATACAAATCTCGATGCATCAATCCAAAACCTCAGATTGATATATCAAAAACACTGACTAAAAACTCCGAGGACCTGAGAGTACAGAGACGACAAATAGGACTTTCTAATTACATAACTTTACAGACAATATCTCCACCTGAGATCTCACTGTTGTCCTTGATGTTATTGCTGCTGTCTTTTCCCTACAAGGTATTCTCAGTCTCCTCCGTGCTTGTCCACCTAAAAATGTTGGATCCGAAGGGGGTGAGACAATTGTAAATTGCCCCAGCGGGAGATATAACTCTCCACCAAACCATTGTTATAGTAGCTTATTAAAACAAACTGAGTAGAAGGATTTATATATATTTAATAAACCTCAGGTAAGTCACTTGTATGAACAACGTGAAGTAATCTCCTTTTTCAAGGATAACATTGCATCTACTCATTGTAGACTCATAGTTCATCCATCTACTTGTAATGAATACAACATATATGAATAACATCAATGAACTATAGATATATAATAGAAATGTAACATCGGCCAATGAATTTCCGTATTCAATCCTTAAGAAAACATGCTATACGACTGATTTCATTTTACAAACACACTTTTTCCCTGAGGAGATGAGTTATACCGCTCATATTCCAACCGACCACTACGAAGTCGAAATCAGTACCATACATAGGTTTATGGAAGAGTCAGATTCCCATGACCTCTCACATCCTGGTCAGTGCAGAACAACAAGAAGGACTGTGTTAACTGCTCAAGATAGCTTCCCAGGGTATACTGAAACTTCGCTATAGAGTTACATCGTCAACTGCACTCTCATCGACCATCGAGAGATTTAATGTTTATCTCCTCGACCCGACATAAAATATCATTGGGAGATGTGTACAACATCTACCCCAATCATCGAGAGATTTGTGATACATCCATACCGGAGGCATGACGGATTGAGAGGTTTGATGTTTACCTTCCCTCAAATCACTTCATCGGATGTAAGGATATTTTTTTCCCATTTACCCCCACATATTCAAAATATGCGTTCCGAGTTTTTCCACAAAGCACCCGTTTCACCATCACCTATTCTTGACGATGATGGATCTATGGTCAGGGCTTCTACATGAAAAGATTTCACTTGATTAATTAAGTACATTCTCATATTCTTTTAGCATCAGCCAAGTTCTCAAACAAGACTTATTACAACAATGCTATAAAGAGACATGTACTACTTTCATCAGGTACTTATCAGTCTTTCAAAGACCTTGGGAACTCAGTCCCTCATTTCAATACTAGGAATTCTCATCCCTTCACTTCTCATCATCATAATCATATGGTTATGGGTATTCAAACCCTTAACTCATCATTGAACATCTTTACCATTTATTAGGTAACTATCACCTTTAGGTCATATGACCAAGGCATTCATGATACTTGTTACACAAGCATCACACATGGCTCACAAGGCCACAAAAATATCTTGTCACCTCTTTCTAGGCAACAACTTACTCATATGACTCATAGAATCCATGTACATTGTTACTTTTAATAAGCAACCATCGACATTAGGGCACTTAAGACCAATCAACATTTATTATATAAATGTCACAACTCAAACCTGGATATGTTCATCATCTCATAATGTCTGTATGGTTATTATACATGATAAAAGTCATACAATATATTCATCACATCATGTGATACAATAGTAACACCATTATTCCTTTCCCAGGAATTAGGGTTTATTATCAAACATGGCTTATCATTCCCTTTACCCAAATCAGGGTTAGGGCTCCCCTTTTTTTATTAATTAGGGTTTCATGATTATATAATCTATCCAACCCGTAATTCATTATTCCATACCTATGGGGCATTCAAAGATATCATAAATGATTATTCAAGATCATTAGTCTCATCATATAGCATTATTGATCATCAATTCAAGGTATGAGTTCATTTCTCATCCTCATCATGGTATAACTACATCATACTCATTAATTAGACTTAACCCCATTCTCAAGGTACATTAATTAACACTCATAAAAGTGCAACAACTCATTACATTTCATTATAATAGTTGCATAACACACTTCATATATTTCTTACCCAATTATATTGGATTTGGAGTATATCAAGGTATATAAACCCTGAAGTGCTGAATGTGATAGCTATCATATCTTGATGTATCACTTTCTCATCAATTCAGACTTTCTTGAGTTAACCAACTTATCTTGTATTAAGGTATTTCCTTTCTTAATACATTTCATCATTAATCACTCACCTTTAGCATATAATGCATAAGTCACACATTAGAATTGTCCAACTATCTTTAATGATATGGACTTGTCTAATGCTAAAGACATTGCTTACAATTAGGTTGCATATAATCAACCAGTTGAAATGTTTCACCTTTACAAGGTAATTCCTTTTATCTCATCATTAGGGTTTTCTTGTATCCTTATTTAAAATTAGGATTATTATTCATTGTCGCATTGCCCAGGATTAGGGCTTTATGCATTATGACTTCACATTAGAGTCTCATATACCTTCACCCTTCTTAGGTCCTCTCATCACAACATAGTATTAGAGCATCATGTGATGTTAATACTTAGTCAGAGTTTCTCATGGAATCACCCTCAACTAGGGTTTCTCATGGAATCACCCTCAACTAGGGTTTCTCATGGAATCACCCTCAACTAGGGTTTCACATGGAATCACCCTCAACTAGGGTTTCACATGGAATCACCCTCAACTAGGGATTCGACCATAATTTTCCACAATTTGGGTTTACTATACATCTCCATAAAGATTTCATTCAATTGTCCATGATTAGAGATTCACTATTTAACCCAATTAGGGTTTTACATCTCATTTCCCTAAATTGGAATTTCACACATCACTACCCTGGATTAGGGTTACATCCTCACCCTAGATTAGGGTTACATTTAGAATTGCCCTCAATTAGGGTTAGAGTTAAATAGCCCTTATCAATTAGGATTTATGTTCAGGATTAGGGTTTCATGATCTCTTTACTTAAGGATCATACCCTTAATCACCACATGAATCATATTCATGTATGAATTCATGCTATCATCATCTCAACTTGATTAGGTCATATCAACCCTTCAATCAAGTACATACAACTATGATTCACATAGTGTACCAAGTCATTGATCCTATAAGCAATTAGGGTTCATACCTTAATTGGAACTAATCACTTAGGTACTATTAGGGTTTCAAACTTTGTACCTTCATTGATTATCATTACTAATCGTCATTGGATCAATTAATCATTCATCATCTTAATTCTCAAGAAATTCAATCACATTGGACCTCCATTACATAAGGTATCCAATTAAATTGATCAATTGAGTCTTCAATTACAATAGGTATCCAAGTGGATTAACCAATTGAATCTTCAATAATATTTGACTACTTGAGCCCCAAACGGTCTTGGTCTTTCAAAGTTCAAACGGTTTGAAACTGTTTGGTAAGATGGTGCTTGAGACCGTTTGCTAAAGCAAGTACTTGAAACTGTTTACTAAAGAAATTTTTTGAAACCACATGGGCTCAACCGGTTTGGGATCGTTTGGTCCCAAACAGTCTTGAGACCGTTTGGACTCAAACGGTCTTGAGACCTTTTGGTCCAAACCTCCTCAAAACCGCATGGACCAAATATGCTCTCAACCAATCAAATTGGATTAGGGTTTCCAATGTTGATTCCTTCAATCATTGAATTCATGGAACCAATCATCAATTGGACCTATCCTCATACTTCAATTAAGTTAAATAGGTCAACCTTCAACTGATTTGACCCTCAATCGACCCTCAAGTAGTCATCAATTAGGGTTTGAATCAATTGAATTAGGGTTTGGAATCGATGATCCTTCAACACTAATCAATGCAAGATTAGTTACTTGGAAACCATTGAACCATCATCCAAATTGAATATGACCTGACCCCAAACGGTCTTGGGGTCGTTTGAATGACCAACAAACGGTCTTGAGACCATTTGACCATGTTAACATCAAAATCCAAGTCAACCAATTAAGGTTTGGATCATTGGATTGATCACTAAATCAGCAATTGATTACACTCCAACTTAGTATCTTTGGATCTTCAATTTCTTAGCCATACTCAACCCTAGACCTCCAAACGGTCTTGAGACCGTTTGTGTGATCGCCAAATGGTTTTGAAACCGTTTGGGTCAATCAACCCAAGTTTCAAACTCAATCAACTTGGAAATCAACACTTAACCTGATTAGGGTTTTGGTGATTGATTGACCTTCAAATCATGAACCAATTGGAACTAATCAATCAAAATTGATAGGTCATTAACCAAGATCATTTTCAACAGATCTCTAAATGGTCAACCCTGGTCAACACCACCAAATGGTCTGAAACCGTTTGGTCTCATGCAGTTTGGTGAAACCGTTTTCTTCTAAACGGTTTGAAACTGTTTGCTCCCAAATGGTTTGGGAAACCGTTTGAGCAACTCAAACAAGATCGTTTGCCTTGGATATTTTGTAGAGGTGTGTTCTTATCATATTCAACATATAAACTCACGAAACCTACTGTGGTTTCCATAGTGATTGCATTCATCAACCAAATCAATTATTGTAAATGTAGAAATGATCATTATTTGATAAAGAATTGAATGCAATAACAAAATCAAGGGTTCAAGTTATAAAAACCGCCTCCAATTGATCTCCAAAGCTCCATGTTCATGGAAACAATGATGGATGCAACTCCTTTCACCATTCCAAGGATCGTCCTCAAGGTTTGAGTGAAAAGGAATGGTTAGAATTGAAGAGGAGATCGAAATAGGAAGAAATCATGCATTGATTTGTGATTTCCACCATGAAATCGTGGTGAACCAAGGTCAAGAAGCTTACCAACAGGTTGGGGGATAGTCCTCCTGACCCTCCCAAGCTCCCTTGGTCGTTTCCCAAGCAAGGAGAAGAAGTGGGGCCGAAAAAGCCTTCCATTTGGCTTGTAAAAGGTCTTTTTATAAAAATTCAATGAGAGAGAATACACTTTATAAAAATCCAATTAATCCCAAATATATGGCCGCCTCTTTCCCCTCAACTTCCTTGGGAACGAGGCTATCTTGTTTGCCTCTTATTCCTCTCAATTATCCATGATTTAAAGAAAAGAAAATCAAGCACCTTAAATCATACAATATTAATATCCATATGTTAGTGCATATTTCTTTTTCTTATAAAATTGTGAGTGAGTTATCCATTACCTTGGATATTTTCATGGTCCTTGCAAAGCTCAAGGATGTCCACACACATCTGAATCCAACCATTTTAATTAGAGAGCTTTACATTCACAAGGGTGGAGCTCTCTTACAATATTCCTAACTCACTCACAAATTATGAAATGAGGTGTAAAGTAGAGAGAGAAAGGGGCTCAAGGAGTAGTAGCACACTCAACTATAGCAAGGACTTTGAATAGCATGAAAGCGAAAACTTGGAATAAACTCCAACGGGCCCTATTTATAGTTGGGGGTGCTCCCTTGAGTTGGGGAACACTTAGGGTTGAAATATAGATGTTTTCCTCAAGACAACAAATCTATTTTCACTCCAAACTAGTCACCAATGGTTATAATCACTTTTTTTTCATTTTCCACAGATTGAATTTGGTCGAGTTTTAATAAAGGTAACTCGACAAATCGACTAAAAGACAAAGGAAATTTTCAAACTATAGGTTGAGTTTTTTGTGGGGAACTCGACCGATCAGCTAAAATTGAATTTGCTCAGTGAGTTGGTCGGTCGAGTTCTCTAAATGCACAACTCGACCGATGAGCCATCTTTAGAAAATCCATCATAAGATCAATTGAGATTGTAACTTGACCAATGAACAACCTGTGATCAATTTTCTTAATTGACTTAAAAGTGATTAAACCTTAGTATAAAGTGTCCCACATATTTTTCTCATCTTAGTTACAAGTCCTGTCATCAATAAAAGTGATTACAAAATTCTTCTAAGATTGTTATAAGTTATTTCCTTATTAGCACACTTGCATTGCATTTGACTTGAACTTTGATGAGCTAGGGATTATGTAATTTGATCCTTTTCATGTACCTAAATTTTGATATCAATCTTGAACAAACACATTAGATATATATTAATGGAATGGTTGAGTCATTATCAGAATATAGACAATGTATAATGTCTAGGTCAACATTCTCCCCCTTTTTAACAATGACAAACCATTCCACAATCATATTGAAAAGGATATTGAAATTATACCTTTGCCTTGTGTATTGTAGGGGGATTCATGATTTGAAAAATGTGAATGGTTCCCTGTCAATCTATGCTTACTTTAACATGCATAGTTAGTATATTATACACAAAGAAATATAACATATACATACTATATGGTCCTTTAGCAAGTCACATGATAAAATATATAATGAACAAGAAAAGGATCACATAGACAATAATAACAATATGGTTGAGCTTTAAGATATTTAATTTTTTTCTCCCCCTTTTGACATAATAAAAAAGAAAGGGCGGTAGAAGTGAATAAAAATAGGTATTCTCCAAGCCCAACCAAGCATATATCGAAAACATACAATCTCAAAATATACATCAAATAGAGACGAGAGAGACAAACAAGCTAAGTCATAATAAAAATATGGCAAAACATGGCACCAACTCATAGGATATAACCGATCAAAGAGTAAGAGTGCACAAAATTAAGATTACAACTCAAAATGGAAGTTCTAAAAAAAACTACAAGTCAAAAGCGATGAAAAATAAAAATAAAATAATACAACTCTGATCATGTGCCCAGATGTTTCTAATACAAAATAGCCTAGAAAAAATTTATGATCAACACACTAGACCAAAAACTAAGAACATGTAGACATCCAAGCTATCAATATAATCAACAACATCATCCTTAGCACTAGGCTCATAGTCGTCATCTCTGTCTAAAAGTGCATAAGTATCTCCTTCATCACCGGAGTCACCCGCAAAACCATCAGAGTCATCACCATCGTCAGATGCAACACCATAATCCTCATCATCATCATCAGTAGCCTCATCCTTATCCTAGTCTGGCATCTCTTCATCAGTAGAGGGACGATAAACCACGACCGGGCCAACAAGCATTATGCTCATCCCAAGACATACCAAGAGCATGGAGCTCATTGGCCTATGGGAAGGAAGGTGCAGAATTGCCAAGGCTGGAAGGAAGAGTGTCCAAGGGGCCAACAGGTAGAGGTAGGATGATAGGAGTAGGTCCACGAGTAGAAGAGGGTATGGGAGCAGCAACAGAAGATGCAGGAGAAGGGGCTGGGTAAAAGTGATTGTGTGCATAGGATGCATAATCAGTTCTCGGGTAGGGCTAGTAGGCTGGGTAGGGATGTACACAGAAGATGTTCATATTAGACATGATTGAAGAGAAATCCTACTGCAAGTGCTCCTAGACTTGGTGGTTGTATGCCTGTTGATGTATCATATAACCCATGAGGGCTTCATTTGACACAAAAAACGAGGCATGGGAAGGTCGGGTAGGTTGAGGAGGTGGAGGTTCTCGGGTAGAGGTATAGGTAGGTACAATAGAGACAGAAGCAGAGAGTGAGGCACCAAATGTGGTGGAGGAAAGGATAGGTACAAACTTCTAGATAGTGGTCTCACTGATACACACTCCCTTGTGGGAAATTCTGTAGTGAAAGACATGGAAGAGATATTTCTTAGTGGCAAATTGAAAAAGACCACATATGAAGGTAGGGTAGGGAGCTTGGGTGCCACAAGTATTCTTTCCTAAGTCGAAGAAAGTTTTATGGTAGAGTATGTATCTAGACCACTTGACTCTGAAGTTCTCTAAGAGGCAATACATGATCACTGTAGTGTTCTTTGCAATATCCGTTTGATTTTTCTTCAGGTGGATGTTGCAGTTGACCACTAGGGCAAGTATACACTTCTTAAGATCCAAGGAAGAGGAGGGTAGGGATCTCTTCTTCTTATAGGGGAGCTTAGGTTTCTTCAAGTAATGATGGATGTCAGGGAGAGTGATATCATATTTCTTGTAGAAAGCCTCGGGGTCAAGAAGGTCCAAATACTCGCCGTAATCCTTACTCTAGGAGTCATTCTCATCGGAACTTGACAAAAAGATATTCAGAATATCCTCTAAGACTTAGTATTTCTTCCCGACTACCATAAACTTAAGGATTACTTAAGTATTAGGAGGGGGTACAAGAGTGTCATAATTTCAACACAAGTTTGTGTAGAATTTGTAAATGGATTTCATGCTGGTCAAGGAATTGTGGAAGCACATGCATTCAACACCCAAGGCGGATAGATGGTGAACGTGTAACACCCTCGCTACTTATCGATGATCTCTTGGTGTCTAGGTCTATGCTCGAAGAGGGCACGAATAGGGAAATGACTCTGTGGAAGAAGGTCCTGATACCTATTAGCAGCCTCATTTGAGACAAATAGAGTCTCACCAAAGTCTATACTTTCTTGTTGATTGTAGCCTTGAGACACTAACCTTGCTTTGGTCCTTACCACTTTGCTTCTTTCATCAAACTTGTTGTGGTAGACCCATTTGGTGCCAATGATCTTTCTATCACTTGGTCTTGGCACAAGGGTCAACACTTTGTTCTTTTCAAATTGCTCTAACTTCTCTTGCATAGCTAGGATCCATTCTTCATCCCCAAGAGCTTCCTTGACATCTTTAGGCTTGATTTGTGAGATGAATGCGTTGTTGGTTTGTTCTTTATTGAATGTAGCCCGCGTCTTAACTCTTTCAAATGGATCACCTAAAATCAACTCCTTTTGATGATTCTTGGCAAAACGGGGAGTTGGATCCTTCCTTTCATCATCTTTGTCTTCTTCTTGGGTAGCCACCTCTTTTCCCTTTTGGGTGATGTTGAGCTAGTGAAGGATAGGAATTACTTTATTTGCAACATCATCATTTGTAACACTATCTTTTGGAATAGATGGGTTAGTCTCAATAAACTTTAAATTAATAGATTCTTCTACTTTAGTAAGATCAACATCAAAAACTCTGCAAGCCTTGCTAGTAGTGCTATAGCTAAGAAAGAAAGCCTTATAAGATTTCAGATCAAACTTGTCGAGAGAATCTTTCCTATTCAAAACAAAATAAGGACATCCAAAAACATGTAAATACTTGATAGAAGGCTTCCTACCATGCCATAGTTCATAGGGGGTTTTCTTAAGTGAAGGATGAGTAAAAATATGGTTTTACACAAAACATGAGGTACTCACAGCTTTAGCCCAAAACTTCTTAGGAGTATCATACTCTAGAAGCATGGTCCTAGATATTTCCTATAAACACCTATTATTACTCTCTACAACCCCATTTTGTTGAGGTGCTTGAGGTGAAGAAGAGTTTGTGCATAACCCGATTCTTCACAAAGATGCTGGAGAAGCTCATTTTCAAATTCTCCCCCATGGTTAGTACGGATGGAAACAATCCAAAAAGAAGCTTCATTCTCAACTTGTTTATAAAATCTTGAGAAAACATTAAGCATGTCACTTTTAGAAATGTGAAAGAAGGTCCAAGAATATCTAGAGAAATCATCAACAATAACAAGACAATACTTGGAACCAAGAAGCGATTACATTCTCATTGGTCCAAATAGATCAATATGAAGAAGCTCAAGATATCTCTTGGTGATAAGGAATCCTTTGTATTTGAAGGAGGACTTAGTTTTCTTTCCTTGGGTATAAGGTTGGAATTCCTCATCCTTTTCAAAATCCAATTAGGGAAGTCCCTTGACTAAGTCCTTTTTTCTCAATTTCTTTGATTGATGCATATTTACATGCCCAAGCTGACGGTGCCAAAGGGAAATATCATTCAATTTGACTACTAGGCATCTACAAACAATATATTAATAGAGTCAAGAACAATAACATAAAGATTACCACTTCTAGTTCCCTTATACATAACTTGGTAGCTGAGGGAATCTAGAATCAAGCATTCAAAAGAAGTATATATCACAAGGTTACCATTATCACATAGTTGACTAACACTAATTAAATGGTGATGTAGGCCATCCACAAAAATAACAATTTTGATGCACAAGGATTCTCCTTCATCACCCTCACCTTTGACTTCACCTTTATTGTTGTCCCCAAAGCTGACCGATCCTCCTTTATTTTTAGTGAAATTGTTGAAATGGCTTATGTCACCGGTCATGTGCTTTGTGCAACTACTATCAACAATCCATCGATATTTTTCCTACAAGAAAGGAGAATATGTGTTCCCAACTCAAACTTTGGGATCTAGAGTTAGATTGGGGACCCATTTCATCTTTGGGTTGGTTTCCTTAGACTTGTAAGGACAACAAGTAGAATAATGGTCATAACATTTGCAATGAGAACAAACTATAGAATTCTTAGTGTCAGCGGATTCTCCTACAAAAAAGGTGGTCTCCTTGCTCTTTTTCTTAACTTTGTTTTTGCTCTTTCCCTTTGATGCTCCCCCTACAAATCCCAAACCACTAGTACCACTTTGTTTGGTAGAATGGTCAAAGATTTTATATAAGGAGTTCTTCCCTTTGATGAATTTCTGTAAGGATGCTCTCAATCTATGGTTATCATCATTCAAAGAAACAATAGTAGAAGATAAACTAGATATGTCATCCCTAGAATGCACAAGATCATCCTCAATACAAAAAGCTTTAGTTAAATATGAGTCTTTTTCAAGTGAGATAGAAGCAACATTAACACTAGGCAATAAAGGTCTAGAAGATAGATCACTTGCTTGAGCAAGAAAACTGCCATTTTTAGATTTGAGCATTTGAATCTCATTGAGATAGACATCTCTCTCTTCTCTATGAGCATAAATAAGAATCTTAAGTTCAACTTTTTCCATTTTATGCAATTCAAGCTCTTTAAAGAAATTTGGGTTTTCTTCCTTAACATTCTCAATGTTTTTAAGGTAGATACCATTCTCAAATTCAACTCCATTGTATTGGAGTTCAAAATCAAGGTATTTCCCCTGCAAATTATCAATACTCTCAAGGTTGGTTTTCTCATTCAATTCAAGAATTTCAAGCATAGCATAAAGATCATCAATAATTTTTCTTAAGCATTTTTTTTAAGATTTACATTTAGCAAAAGATGAATGGGTAGTAATAAGCATATCAATAACAGATTCCTTAGACAATTCATGCAAGCTTGCCTTACTTGTCTCACCAATATCTTCACTAGTAGAAGCCATGAGAGAAAGGTGGCACTCTCCATCTTCCTCTGAGCTTGAGCTACTTGAAGATGAAGCTTCCCAAGCTACATGAGCTGCATTCTGGTGTCTCTTATCCTTCTTGTCCTTCCTTTTGTGTTTTCTTTCCTTCTTGTATTCCTCTTCCTTCTTTGAGCTTCCCTTGTGGTGTGACTTTCTTGACTTGGGGGCATTCACTCTTGTAGTTCCTCTTTTGACCACACTTGCAACATCTCAGAGTAAAAGAGGAGGAGACTTGCTTTCCCTTGAAGTATTTTCCCTTGATGTAGTTGGCTTCATGATCACTAGGGACTTGATCTTCACTAGAGGAGGAGGGAGAAGTCCAGCAAGCAAGTTGTTGTTGAAGGATGACAGCCCCCACTTGTGCCTTGAAAGCACTATCTTTTATCTTCTTGGCTTCCTTCTCTTCTTTCTTGTCTTCTTCTTCTTGCTTATCATGTCTAGGCTCATGATCTTGAAGGTTTCCAATGAGTTCTTCAGTTTGGATGTCACCAAGGCTCCTCACTTCTTCAATGGAGGTGACCTTTGACTCCCATCTCCTTGGTAATGTCCTCAAGATCTTGGAGTTGATTTCACCTCTATCCAAAGTGTTGTCCCAATGCAGCCAACCCATTGATGATGGCATTGAGTCATGAGTACATCTCTGCAATCAATTCTTTCTTACCCATCTTGAAGTTCTCTAGGAGGCTATTCAACATGTATTTATTTTCCTCCTTGACTTGCTTTGTGCCTTCATAGGTGATGTACAGCTTGTCCCAAATCTCATAGGCGGTGTCCCAAGATGAGATCCGGTTGAACTCCGTGGGGGTGAGGGCTGTATAGAGGATGCTAATGGCCTTGGCATTGAGTTGGGATTCTTTGAGTGCAGATTCACTCCATGTTGCTATAGCTCTGGTTGACTCCTTATAAGGTGTGACCATCACCTTCCACATATCAAAGTTCATCCCTTTTTATGTAGAACTACATATGCCTCTTCCAATAGAGTAATTTTCTGCCATCAAAGACCGGAGGACGCATGGAGAATCCTTTCTCTAGGTTGAGAGAACCAAGTAGGTTGTCACCCATCTTCTTGTCTCGTGGGAGATTGTTGGACAAGATCCTTAGCTCTGATACCACTTGTCATATGTAAGGGCTCTAGAGCAGGGTGAATAGAGCTACAAAATTTCTCACAAAATAGATTAGACCTTCAAATTATATCAAGTTTTAAAGCAATATCTTTATTGCAATTTGAAGTCCTGTCTAACAAGCATAGCAAGGATGAGAGAGATGGATTGCAAGCACTTGACAAAGGGATGTAGAGTGGTTCCACACTTTAAACTAGAAGTGATTCAGTCCACTACCTAGAGAGGTCAACCTCTAGGACTTTGCAAGTGCTTTTCTCTATATTATCACCAATAAGAGTTACAATACAAGACCACCAAAGGACTTACCCATCCCAACACAAGAAGATATCCACCTTACCAAAGGTCTTACCCACTTATCTTGAGTCTTTGTCCTTCACCAAGGTCTTACCCACTCAAGCTCAAGTCTTCCACCTTGAAGGACTTTGCTTCTCCTCTTGGATCATCAGCCGTTGCCTTCTCCTTCACCTGGAGAAGATCACCACCACTTCATACACATTTAAGAGGACGATCTACATCCCCATCTTCACTCGATGGAGCTTGCTTCACCTTTACTTCATGTTGGAAGGGGATATAGAAGTAGTGAAAGATTGAGAGCTTTACATTCACTAGGGTGGAGCTCTCTTACAATATGCCTAACTCACTCACAAATCATGAAATGAAGTGTAAAGTAGAGAGAGAAAGGGGCTCAAGGAGTAGCAACACACTCAACTATAGCAAGGACTTTTAATAACATGAAAGAGAAAACTTGAAATGAAATCCAAGGGGTCCTATTTATAGCTAGAGGTTCTCCCTTGAGTTGGGGAACACTTAGATTCAAAATATGTCCATTTTCCTCAAGTAAATGAATCTATTTTCATTCCAAATAAGTCACCAACGGTTATAATCACTTTTTCTACATTTTCCATTTAGTGCATTCGATCAAGTTTCAATAAAGGTAACTCGACTGATTGACTAAAACATACAACCAACTTTCAAACTATCAGTCGAGTTTATTCTGAGGAACTCGATCAATCAGCTAAAATTGAATTTTCTTAGTGAGTCATTCAGTTGAGTTCTGTGAATGCACAACTTGACCAATGAGCTATCATAAAAAAATCAATCACATGATCGATCGATATTGTAACTCAACTGATGAACAACCCGTGATCGATTTTTTAAATTGACTTAAAAGTTTTTAAACCTTGGTATAAAGTGTCCCACATATTTTTCTCATCTTAGTTACAAGTCATATCATCAATACAAGTGATTACAAAATTCTTCTAAGGTCATTTGAAGTAATTTCCTTATTAGAAAGCTTCCATTGCATTTGACTTGAACTTTGACAAGATAGGGCTTGTGTAATTTGAGCCTTTTCATGTACATAAAGCCTAAAATCAATCTTGAACAAATATATAGATACATATGAATGTAATGGTTGAGTCATTATAAAAAAATTGGACAATGTATAACCTCTAGGTCAACAAGGTCAACCAAAGGCTCCACTTACAGACACAAGATCACCTCAAGAAAAATAAGGTACCAAGGTCAAATATTGTTTAAGAAAGATGGTAGCGAAATCCTAGGCCAAACCAAAGGAAGATGGGGGAAAGGAGAGAAAAAAATTCCTCTCACTTGCGTGCCCCATAGTCAAAACATGGCCTCTGACCCTTGTGACAAGGAGTTTACTCTAAAAAATGACCAACATGTCAAAAAATGTTCTAAGGCTGAGAAAAATAAGAATATGGGGTAGAAAATCCAAACAAAACGTCCCCAAGGAAAGTCATATACTTACCAAGGTTGAAGATGATCAAGAGTCACAACATGCAAGGTGTTTCGATCACCAAGAGCTCCAAGATCATTCCTTCTTGATCTACCAAGCTACAAAGATGAGAAAAATAGAGGGAGGAAGAAGGAAGCCTGAAAGGTTAACTTGTGTGGAGAGAAAAGGGATTATATACTTGAGGGAGGAGAGAAGTATGTGGGTTATGAGGTGTTTACACCTAAAAGGCACCCAAGGGACACGTCCATCCAAGAAACACACATGAAACCACTAAACATAATCATGAATGAGATGGTGATAGAGACTAGGTGTGGTCTTGACCACTTGGGTCACCACCACATTGGTTTCGGTTGTAATACCCCAAAGAGGTCGAAACAAAATCACCATATACAACCTGGTCGAGATAAAAGGTCACCAAGGTCAAAACAATTCACAAAAGGACACTCTTCTCAACCCAAAACCACCCCAAGACCATCATATTTGAAACCAAAACATCTAGAGGGGGTGTTTTAGTCGACACACACACAAGGCACCCCACAAGGTCGAGATAAGGGTCTCTACACCCAACTATGGTCAACAAGGTTGACACTCAACAAAACCTTAGAAACCCTAATCACCTCCAGAGATGCCACCATTTATCCAAGGCCCAAACAAGTCACCCACTTATTTCTCTCTCCACAATATGATGTCAAGGCTTGGAAAACACACTCTAAAAGTGACAAATTGCACATTAAACCGTACTTTGGGTAAATTGCTATTTGCCCCAAAAGAAGCATAAAAAGCACAAAACATCATCCAAACAAGCTCAAACTGGAAACTTAAGCTTGTCACATGCTATAAAAACATCGTAAAATATTATAGCAAGGTTCTAAGCATATTAAACAATCTAAACAAAAAGGGTTCCCCAAAGCTAAGGTTAGGGGTCTTAAATGATATGATGTCCTTGTTGAAATCGGGTCCTAAATAACTTGGCAATGTTATCGATGTTTATCTTGAACCTTTTCCTAATGACATAAAGAAACTCTGGGGTGAAGTTGTGATGATCTATGATGCTTCATGTAGAGAGACATTTCGTTTTCATGCTATGTTGTTTTGCACTATTAGTGACTTTCTAGCATATGGAAATTTATATGGATATAGTGTAAAAGGATCCAAAGCATGCCCTATATGTGAAGAGAACATTGATACAATACAACTAAACTATGGTGGAAGGACTTTATATCTGTTCATCAAAGGTTTCTTCCAAACTTTCATCCTTACCAAAGGTTGAGCAAAGCATTCAATGTATTGAATGAGGAACAGAGTGCGCCTAAACCTATATTAGGGGATGTTGTTTATGAAAGGGTAAAAGACTTTGTCATTGCATTTGTAACAAATCACAATGCACCATTCCCGCATAGAGTGACAAGTCTTTATACAAGAAGAGGTCAATATTCTGACATCTTCCTTATTAGACTTCTTTGGTAGTTAGTCATTGTATAGATGTTATGCACGTTGAGAAAAAGGATTGTGATAGCATCATTGGTACACTATCGATTATAATAGGTAAGTCTAACGATGGCATTAAAATCTAGAATGGACTTACTTGAAATGGGAATAAGGAAAAACTTAACATATTTACCTCCTACTTGTTACACTTTCTCTAGAAAGTAGAATAAATTATTGCAAGTGCTTGCTTAATGATAAGGTACCACAAGGGTACTCTTCTAATCTCCTTAGTCTGGTATCCATGAAAGATATAAAGCTGATATGTCTTAAATCTCATGATTGCCACATTCTAATGCAACATATATTGCCCATGAAAATTGGATCTACACTACCAAAGTATGTAAGGTTTTCAATCACCAGACTTTGTTTCTTCTTCAACACTCTATGCAGCAAAGTTATTGATCCTGAGAATCTCAAGAAATTGCAACGAGAAGTGGTTATTATGCTATTCCTTCTTGAGATGTATTTTACTCCTTCATTCTTTGATATAATGGTCCATCTTGTTGTCCATCTGAGTAGGGAAGTGAAAATGTTGGGACTAGTTTTATGCATTGGAAATATCCTTTTGAAATATACATGAGTGTTTCTCAAGGTGATGTTTGAAACCGTTATCAGCCTAAAGGAACTATTATTGAGGGTTATGTGTCTAGGGAGGTTATGGACTTTTGAAATGAATTTTTGAGTTGTATTGATGCTCATTTAAATGAAATGAATATTGAGGATTATTTAGATAGAGGGATTTTAGGAGAACGAGTGAAAGTAATCAGTATGTGAGCTATGGGATCAAGCACACTTCTATATTTTACACATCATAGACGAAGGAGTAGTTATATCACCGAACATACCAATTTCATCAAGACAAAATATCCTCAAGCCAATTCAATGTGACTTGCTAGAGAGTATAATAAGACATTTATTACGTGGTTAGAAGATAAAGTTTTATGTCACTATCTCAAACACCAAATAATGTTGTTGAAAAATAATGCATTTCCTTTAAACCAAAATGAATACTAGGTATTATGAAGGTTTTGACATAAATTGATTTTATATTACACAAAGAATCAAGATGATAAGAGTTTTGTCCAAAAAAGTGGGTCACCTTTCAAGCATCTGCATTGCAATTTTCTAGTTTGAAGGATAAGACTCCACGTTAAGCTCAAATGTTATATTATGGGGTCATTGAAGACATATGAGAGCTTGACTACATATATTTTATAGTTTCAATCTATAGGTGTAATTGGATTGATAGCACCAACAAATTTGTTGTGGATGCTTTGGGTTTCTTATTAGTGAGTTTTGAATATATTAGCGAGAAGGGTGAAACATTCATAATGGCATCACATGTGAGAAAGTATTTTATTTCGATGATCCTGCAAATGAAAATGGTCGGTTGTTCTTCATAGTAAAAGAAAGTTTATTATAGATCCTAAAGATTAAGAGGAGTACTATGACAACTATCACGAGTTCAGTCCATTCTCAATTGGCTTGACAACACCGAATACTGAAGCTGATTGTGACTTACATGTGCATGGAGATCACACAGAGGGAATGTTAATTGATACAAGATCCAAATTTTTGTGGCATGCTTCTATTTTTTAAATGTTATATAAGAATTTTACATTCTTTATGACTTATATTTCTTATTTGAATGTTTTTTATATGACATCATTTTAGATGGCCTCTGATAATGAGTTTGATGATCATGTTGATGATTTCTGTGAGGATGAGCACCCTGACACTACTGTAAGTTGTATTGTTTTATTACATAGATGTGCATTTTTCAATGTCTATATTGTTGTGCTTTATGAAATTTATAAGTTAGGGCCATCAGAGCTTAAGAGCAAAGGGGGACTACAAAAAAGGTACAAGATCTAATTAAAAAAAGTATACATGAAGCAATGAGAGAGTATAATTCTTCTCAGATAGTACCTATGGTGACTCACTCTTCATACAAGGTGGGCCCTCCTATGAAAGAGGTTGTTGAGAGTAATCCCAATGACTCATCACGTAGAGTGTTTACTATAAGTAATTTTATGACATAAAGTCTCTTAGAATAATTTGTATAATATGTTTTAGGTATATATATGTATAACACTGTATGGAAATTGTAGGGGTTGAGGCCATGCCGTCTAAATTTACAAGTATATGTCGTTGTTGTGGGTGAGGCTTACCCGCCCCTAGCAGGTGACATGACTAATGGTGCTGCAATGCCCGTTGATGCGGTTCATGTGTGCCCGAGGCTTGTCTACCCCACTTTGAAGTAGACACCACTGCTATATGACCACCCCAACCACAAGATGATAGGTGAATCAGAAGGCGGCGTGGTCACATGGCCTAAAGAGGGAGTCATCTGTACTAATGTACAATAAATTTACACCATAGTTTATATCCATATATACATGACAATTGATATGATATTATATATATACAGGACATAGAGCCTAAGAAACCCCTTATAGTTTGTCCTCCACCTCCACCTCCTCCTCAGTTACGTCCTAGTTGGCTTGTGTTGGGTTTTTAGAGGAGGAAGAGAAGCAGCAAAAACAAAAAACTTTCTCCCCAAAACCCAGAACAAAAGGAATCGCGTCAAAGTCTATAGAATAGGAAAGATGGTTTGTGGATGCATACCTTCTCTCGAGGCTTTCTCGGCGACAATACCTCACGCCTTGCACGGTCTTCACCTCCAGTCTTGGACGGTGTCTGTGCATCTCCTGGTCGCACCAGGAATGAAGACTCCTCCTCTCACCGGGACTGTCGGGATTGACAGTCGTCCTCCGAGCGACAGAGGTCTCCCGCCTCTGCAGTCATCCACACGGACCGCCTGGAACTCCGATCTCCTTGTCGCACAAGGAGCCGAAAGGAGTCGCACCATCTTGTTGGCATACTAGTCGCCAACACATTCTTCTGCTACCAGTTGCAACTGCAGTTGTCCTTCCCTTACTGTGCCTCCCTTTTCGAGTAGCACTTGCTCTAGGTATCTTGGTTACGAAAACTAGAGAGAACGACAACTTTGCAGAGCAACCGGCTTGCACTGAGTTGTACTCTGAGAAGCCCCCAATACCCCTATATATAGGTGGGTCATGGGACGGGGCTCTCTGTGCCCGACAATATGGGACTAAAAATAGGTGTAGAAGGGTTCAAGATTTTCCACAAAAGCAACCAACTCGCAACCTGAGCCGATCGTTTCACAACTGAAACGGTCGGTTGGGGACCTGAACCGGTCGGTTGACACCTCAACCGATCGGTTGGGACCCTTGAACCGGTCGGTTCACAAGTGAACCGGTCGGTTGGTGGTCTTGGTCAGTTCCTAATTGACATTCCTTCTTTTTTTTTCTAATTGGTATCGAATACCAATCCTATTCCCAATCAAATTGAGCAATTTTAAAGGAAAGGAAAATTCTCACCAATCTTACTTTCCCAACTTGCTCGGTTGCATCAGTTGCAGCGATCGTTTCAACACTTGAAGCAATCATTTCGCCATGACCATGAGCCGATCGACTCAATACTTGAGCCGACCGGTTCACCATGCTCAGCCGATCGGTTCATCACATGAGCCGATCGGTTGGGAGAACAGATTGTGCAGAATCAGTCAATTGTGATTTCAATCAATCCGATACTGCAATCAATGTGTCCAACACCTTGAACATTATGATATTGAGCTATCGATTAATTGAGTGTTTAATTGAACTACTAAACTCCTTTAGTAATCAATTTAAACATTGCTTGTGGAAAAAAATCCTCTTCCAGGTTAAATCCTATGTGTGTGACCCTGCAGGTCCATTTCACGTTGGCAGTGAAAGTCCATAACACTTATGACTTCACAAGCAAAGAGCGGTGTCTAGTCACACATCAGTGCTACCCAAGTGAAATAGAATGTTGGAGAACAACTTTCAATCCTACAATCCATGAATGGTGTTACAATGAATTTATAATTCCTTTGTCATTGATATCCTGAATGAACTCGAGGCATGGAACAATCATCCTATCAACATTCATTTCCTTGATCTCAGAGCAGATTGGTGAGATGTGTATGACATCAATATCACATATTGATTCACACGTGCATGCGCATGCCTTTCTCAATCCTACTCATCAAGTGGCCAAGGATATCAAACTCCCTCAGGAGGGACAAATCCCATATCTATCACTCACCCCTCAAAAGCCCCATGTATCAAAGCCACCCAATCATCACCTTTATAACAACCCATGTTTCATGACTGTGTTTGATGATGTCAAAGTGTACCCAACGACATGTGTTGAGTGTAGTGATTTTAGGTCTAAGAATCACACTCACCACCATCACTATGAGAGTTGACAGTGACAACCAAGTCATGGTTCCATGTGTCACTCTCACGGTAGGTCTGTCTGGGACCTTGTTCTCTAACAAGTACCTATGTGCTTGGTTTGATATCACTATATCATGACTAATGAGATTCTGTCATCAACCAACACACAATCTAATCTTCAGTGCTATTGATGTCTATGATTATTTCCATAATAACAACCGACTAGGGACTAAACAAGAATGTATACTCTTAACATCCGTATGATCTCATCGTTTAGGTCCTCAACCCAAAAGCATACGTCATTGAGTAAAACAATTCTTTAGACATCTATCATGTTACAGCATCATCTCAGAAACAGTTTAAATATATAGATTGGAAATTGCCTTTATTATTATTCAAATCATTTACAAAGTATTCCACTACAATCATCACATGACTTGCTCTATGGGCATACATACCAACAGACTCCCACTTGCACTTAGAGCCAGTTACCAAGGAATCTCAAAACTTGTGACCTAGCATGACCATCATGCTTCTGCTGAGAAAGGGCTTTAGTCAGTGGATCAAATATGTTGTCTTCAGTTGGTACTCTGCAAATCTTCACATCTCCTCACTGTACGATCTCTGGTATGAGATGGAAGCGCCGCAGTATGTGCTTGGACCGCTGATGTGATCTGGGCTCCTTAGCTTGTGCAATAGCTCCATTATTGTCACAATAAAGCTCAATTGCATCACAGCTACTGGGAACAACACCAAGTTCAGAAATGAACTTCCTGATCCACACAGCCTCCTTTGTTGCATGTGAAGTAGCAATATACTCGACCTCTGTAGTAGAATCGGCAACTGTTTCTTGCTTGGAACTCTTCCATCTCATAGCTCCATTATTAAGGAAAAACACAAATCCTGAGTGCGATCTGTAATCATCTTTATCGGTTTGGAAGCTTGCATCGATGTAACCCTTTACAACCAGCTCTTCCTCGCTGCCGTACACAAGAAACTGATCCTTAGTCCTTCGCAAGTACTTGAGGATGTTCTTCACGACTGTCTAGTGAGCATCCCCGAGATCTGACTGGTACCTGCTCGTCATGCTGAGAGCATATGAGACATATGGGTGTGTGCACAATATCGCGTACATGATGGATCCGATGGCTGATGCATATGGGATCCCATTCATACGCTCCCTCTCTTCACAAGATTGGGGACATTGAGCTCTAGAGACGGTGACTCCATGTAGCATGGGGACGTTGCCTCTCTTTGAGTTCTCCATGCTGAACCGCTTCGAAACTTTGTCAATGTACGTGCTCTGACTTAGTCCGAGAAGCCTTCTAGATCTATCTCGATAGATCTTAATTTCTTGGATGTAGGATGCTTCTCCTAAGTCCTTCATTGAGAAAGTATTCCCAAGTGAAGTCTTTACCTTCTCTAAGGCTAAGACATCATTCCCCATCAAAAGTATGTCATCCACATACAATATGAGGAATTTGGTCGAGCTCCCACTAACCTTCTTGTACACACAAGGTTCATCTTCATTTTGAATAAAGCCAAACACTTTGAATTCCTCATCAAATCGAAGATTCCAACTCTGAGATGCTTGCTTCAATCCATAGATTGACCTTTGCAGCTTACAGACTTTATTGGCATTCTTTGGATCTATAAAACCTTCAGGATGTGTCATGTACACATCCTCATTTATATTCCCATTAAGGAATGTTGTTTTAACATCCATCTGCCAAATCTCATAGTCATAATAAGCTGCAATAGCAAGCATGATCCTGATGGACTTAATCATGGCAACTAGAGAAAAGGTTTCATCATAGTCAACACCTTGACCTTGTCGAAATCCCTTCGCAACCAATCTGCCTTTATAAGTTTGCACATTGCCATCCATGTCGGTCTTCTTCTTGAAGACCCACTTGCACCATATGGGTTTTACCCCTTCGGGTGGTTCCACCAAAGTCCATACTTTGTTGGAGTACATGGATTGCATCTTGGATCTCATGGCTTCAATCCATTTCTCAGAATATGGTCCCTCCATAGCCTCTACGTAGGTTGTTGGATCATCATCTATGATCAACTCACCACCTTCCTGAGTTACAAGGTATCCAAACCTCTCAGGTTCAAGGCGGGTCCTACTAGATCTACGAGGTCCTTGTGTTACCTGAGGAGACTGAGATTCCACAACACCTTGTGAATCTCCATTTTCCTCTCGTACATCTACCGGTTCTATGTTTTCTTGTTGGGCTTGAACCTCTTCAAGCTCTATTTTCCTCCCACTGCTTCCTTTGGAAATAAATTCCTTCTCTAGGAACACAGCTGTCCTGTCAGCAAACACTTTTTTATCAGTAGGGTGGTATAGATAGTATCCCCTCATTTCCTTGGGGTATCCAACAAAATAACATTTATCGGATTTGGGTCCAAGCTTATCAGGAAACATTTTCCTAATGTAAGGCTCACAACCCCAAATCTTCAGAAAAGACAAATCGGGACGCTTCCCAGTCCATATCTCATATGGTGTCTTTTGAACCGATTTAGATGGTACACATATAAGTGTAAATGCGGCGGTTTCAAGAGCATAACCCCAGAAAGAAATCGGAAGATCAGCAAAACTCATCATTGATCGCACCATATCCAACAATGTGGGATTCTTTCTTTCAAACACACCATTATGTTGCAGTGTTCCAGGGGGAGTCCATTGTGATACAATACCACGGTCTTGTAGAAGGTCCTCAAACTCCTGGCTTAAGTATTCTCCACCTCGATCGGATCGAAGTGTCTTAATACTTTTACCAAGTTGGTTTTGTACTTCATTCATGAAATCCTTGAACCTTTCAAGGGTTTCTAACTTATGTTTCATCAGGTACACATAGCCATACCTACTGAAGTCATCAGTAAAGGTAATGAAGTACTGATACCCACCTCTGGCATTAGTTCTAAAAGTCCCACATACATCAGTATGTATGAGTCCTAATAGATCACTAGCTCTCTCACCTTTACCTGAAAAGGGAGTCTTGGTCATCTTGCCCAACAAACAAGATTCACATGTCTCTATTGATTCATAATCAAAAGAGTCTTGATAACCATCTTTATGGAGTCTAGAAATGCGCTTCTCATTTATGTGCCCTAGACGACAATGCTAAAGCTACGTTTCTTTTGAGTTGTTGAGTTTTTGCCTTTTGGTGTTTACGTTGTATACACTTGTCTCCAAATCTATCAAGTATAGACGATAAGACAATTAGGCACTGGCATAAAAGATCCCATCTTTAGAAATGGAAAAATTTCCATTCTTAATAAGAAATTAAAATCCGTCCTTGTCTAAACAAGAGACGGAAATGATATTTTTATTTATGGCCGGTACAGAATAGCAGCTTTTCCACTCTATTATTAGCCCACTAGGTAGAGTTAACTCATAGGTTCCTACGGCACTGGCGGCAACCCTTGCCCCATTAGCAACACATAGTTCAACCTCGCCTTTCCCTAAAGGCCTACTTCTCTTAAGATCCTTCACATTTGAACAAATGTGAGATCCACATCCAGTATCAAGTACCCATGACAAAGAAGTAGTAAAGTTAATCTCTATCACATATACACCAGAAGTAGAGATCTCTATCTCTGACTTCTTCTTCCAATCTTCCTTCCACCCTCTCCATGTAGAAGAAATTGGTTTGGAGAGAGAACCCTTCTCTCCCTTACCTAGTTTCTTCTTCACCAATGCATTAAGCGTACATAGAGTGGATTCAAAGGCTCTTGGAATATCTGGATTGTGCAGAACACTTCTCACAGTCCTCAACCAGTTATGGAATTTATTCTCAATTAATTTGTCCATTTTAAAAGATGATTCTTTCACCATTCTATAAGAGAAAATTTGCATGTGTCAAAACTCCTTTTGATTTGATTTGAATAAATTTGACGATAGTTAATTAGGCCTTTAATTAATTACAGCTCCCACTATTTTGACTCAAATTGATAGCCCTCACCATCAATTCGGAAGATTGCAGCATACAATCTTCTAGTGGGTCAAGATCCTGAAATCCTCTGAGCCATGGACTAGCTTGGGCTGTCACCCACAACTCAGATCTTCCAGGTAGGCAACTCTTGCCAATTGCATCATATGCAACTCTTGAAAGATGTCATATGCAACTCCTTGCAATGATCATCTCCATGCCTCAAGGCGCTAGATCCTATCTAGGTCACCTTGTTAAGTCCGACCCAAAGCCAACACAATGAACATGCACCCTGCTTTGGCAGACGCACACATTCATCCTTCACTCTTCCACGAGATAGACGGTGCACCACGCTTGGGCGTGCCCACACTTGGTCGATCAAGATTTTCACGTGTGTCACATTTGGAAGGCATCTAAAACTTAATATTTAATGAGGGATTTGGTTTTTATATACATATACATATCCAATGACCACAATATATAGTATGTATCATATACATGCTATATCCCACAGAAAACATGCAAAACGATAAAAAGCAATGATTATGGCCATCCTATTGTGATTTCTCGAGCCAAGAGGAATCATGGTCATCTAGGTCTACATCATATGCAACCTGTACAAGATGAAATATGTGCCTTCCTTTCTGGGTTTCATCAGCTCGTCTCCATGACCGATCGACTCACCATCAGGTTGGTTGTGCGGGTGCCACCAGCCGATCGACTAGCTTCTCCAGCCGATCAGTTCACCGATCGTCGTGCATCTCATCAGGTCGCCACCTGCTCATCTTGCTCCTCGAACCGGCCGTCTGGATCATCAACCGATCGGTTCACGCCTTGAACCGATCATCTCAGGTCGTCTGCCGTTCTTTGACATAATAGGAAATAAAATCTATCATATTTATAATTTAATTGTGAAACCCCAAGTTACATTCGGGGGGAGCAAAGGTAGGAAGAATTCTCGAATTATTTTGAGTTACATCAGGAATAAGAGAAGGGGAATCGGTGCGTAGACCGATATGCAAGCAACCCCATACAACCACACATAGATATAGGGGTTTATAGGCCATACTCATGCTACACATCCACCAAAAAACTCGTTTAAGGGCGACGCGTATCGAGTGCATTAATATTACATATCATATATGTATATTTGGGATTTGTGGATTGGACATGTATAAAGCCGATATTATTCGCATCGCATGCAATAAATAAAGGTGACAAACTAAAATCAATCATATAGATAATCCTAAAATATAGAACAGTTGACCTGGCTCTGATACCACTGTTGGGTTTTTAGAGGAGGCAGAGAAGCAGCGGAAACAAAAAAAAATTCTCCCCAAAACCCAGAATAAATGGAATCGCGTCAACGACTATAGAATTGGAAAGATGGTTTGTGGATGCATACCTTGTCCCGAGGCTTGCTCGACGACAATACGTCGCGCCTTGCGCGGTCTTCACCTTCGGTCTTGGACGGTGTCTGTGGAGCTCCTGGTCGCACTGGGACTGAAGACTCCTCCTCTCACCGGGACTGTCTGGATTGACAGTCGTCCTCCGAGCGGCAGAGGTCTCCCACCTCTATAGTCATCCACATAGACCACCTGGAACTCCGATCTCCTTGTCGCACAAGGAACTAGAAGGAGTCGCACCCTCTTGTTGGCGTACTAGTCACCAACACACTCTCCTGCTACCAGTTGCAACTGCAGTCATCCTTTCCTTGGTGTGCCTCCCTTTTCCGGTAGTACTTGCTCGGGCTCTTTCGGTTACCAAAACTAGAGAGAACGACAACTTTGCAGAGCAACCAACTTGCACTGAGTTGTTCTCTGAGAAGCCCCCAATACCCCTATATATATAGGCGGGTCATGGGACAGGGTTCTCTGTGCCTGGCAATATGGGACTAAAAACAGTAGTAGAAGGGTTCGAGATTTTCCACAAAAGCAACCAACTCGCAACCTGAACCGATCGTTTCACAACTAAAATGGTCAGTTGGGGACCTGAACCGGTCGGTTGACACCTCAACCGATCGGTTTGGACCCTTGAACCGGTCAGTTCACAAGTGAACCGGTCGGTTGGTGGTCCTGGTCGGTTCCTGATTGACTTTCCTTCTTTTATTTCTAATTGGTATCGAATACCAATCCTATTCCCAATCAAATTGAGCAATTTGAAATGAAAGGAAAATTCTCACCAATCTTACTTTCCCAACTTGCTCGGTTGCAACAGTTGAACCAATCGTTTCAACACTTAAAGAAATCATTTCACCCTGACCATGAGCCGATTGACTCAACACTTGAGCCAATCGGTTCACCAAGCTCAACCGATCAGTTCATCACATGAGCCGATCGGTTGGGAGCACAAATTGTGCAGTATCCGTCAATTGCGATTTCAATCAATCCGATACTCCAATAAATGCGTCCAACACCTTGAACATTATGATATTGAGCTATCTATTAATTGAGTGTTTAATTGAACTACTAAACTCCTTTAGTAATCAATCAAAACATTTCTTGTGGACAAAACTCCTCTTCCATGTTAAATCCTATGCGTGTGACCCTACAGGTCCATTTCATGTTGGCAGTGAAAGTCCATAACACTTATGACTTCACAAGCAAAGAGAGGTGCCTAGTCACACATCAGTGCTACCCAAGTGAAATAGAAAGTTGGAGAACAACTTTCAATCCTACAATCCGTAAATGGTGTTACAGTGAATGTATAATTCCTTTGTCACTGATATCTTGAATGAACTCGAGGCATGGAACAGTCATCCTGTCAACATCCATTCATTTCCTTGATCTCAGAGAAGATTGGTGAGATGTGTATGACATCAATATCACATATTGATTCACACGTGCATGCGCATACCTTTCTCAATCCCACTCATCAAGTGGCCAAGGATATCAAACTCCCTCAGGAGGGAAAAATCCCATATCTATCACTCACCCCTCAAAAGCCCCATGTGTCAAAGCCACCCAATCATCACCTTTATAACAACCCACGTTTCAGGACTGTGTTTGATGATGTCAAAGTGTACCCAACGACATGTGTTGAGAGTAGTGATTTCAGGTCTAAGAATCACACTCACCACCATCACTGTGAGAGCTGACTGTGACTACCAAGTCATGGTTCCATGTGTCACTCTCACGGTGGGTCTGTCCGGTACCTTGTTCTCTAACAAGTACCTATGTGTTTGGTTTGATATCACTATATCATGACTAATGAGATTCTGTCATCAACCAACACACAATCTAGTCTTTAGTGTTATTGATGTCTATGGTTATTTCCACAATAACAACCGACTAGGGACTAAACAAGAATGTATACTCTTAACATCTGTATGATCTCATCATTTAGGTTCTCAACCCAAAAGCATACGTCATTGAGTAAAACAATTCTTTAGACATCTATCATGTTACACCATCATCTTAGAAACAGTTTAAACATATAGATCGAAAATTGCCTTTATTATTATTCAAATCATTTACAAAGTATCCCATTACAATCATCACATGACTTGCTCTATGGGAATACATACCAACAGCTTGCACCTGACCTATTCAACTCAATAGGTCCTTAATGAATGGGTATGTCACTATAGATAGGCAAACATGAACAATATTCTTCTATGATGGTTTCTACTAAAGAGGACGTTGTAGGTCAACCTCATGATACTAGTATATTTCTACAAAATGTTATGGAGTTCTTTGGTTATGCTTGGTTGAATACATCTATGATAGAACTTTGCATATTGTGAGATCTTATATAGCTATATACCTCCTTTTTTATATGTTGATCTATTTTCTTATATATTAATGCATACATGATATATGTTTTGCAACACTTACATAGGGTCTGTACATAGATTTCAATGCCCCATGTGGCATTTCTAGTTCCATCCTTGATTAGACATGTAATTTAAGACCTCACATTTGTTACTCAATACTGCTCTATCGCATATAATGTTTTGTAAGTTTACTTACTTTTCTTATAATTCAAACTTAAGAAATTATATTTTTTGTGGATTTTGAGTTATACATTTTGCCTTCGTATCACTCAGAAATAAACATTGGGTCTTATTGGTTATTGTTTCCATGAGGCTAACTATGTATTATCTCCAATATAAGGGTGACAAAATAGACAGTGGGGACATGATTTGAAAAAGACATTATTCACATAAGTACATTTTTATATTTATATCTATTAACATATATATTACATGACTATTTACTCCTGGAATTCAATGTGTTACATTAACGAATAGGGTTATAAAAGACTTCAAAAAATCTAGAAGAAAGGTGGACAAGAAAAGGAAAGCAATAGTTTAGGAGGATGGTGAGGTAGTTTTTTTTACTTCAATGCATATTTATGCCAACTATGCTCACTTTTATTATTAACATTTTGTATTTTGAAATTTATAGTGTTATGTACAAGAAAATAGTTGGGCATGCTGATACTATCTGATGCATTTTATGGACATGATTGTCAAATATGTGACACTAGACATCAATGACATACACAATAATCTATATATATAGTCTTGATCATCATAAGTATATAGTCTCATTAGATTATATGAAAATATCATACTTATTAATTATACACGTCATTCTCTTTTCATGTGCTCAAAATGAAAGACTTCAATTGCTAGAAAAGCTAGAAGACGTACACATGAATTATACGACACAACAACTACATGATATACTAGAACAATGGACACAATCCTTTGAAAAGGATGTCAACTTTAATTTTTATTGGGATGATGAATGGCATTCCTAAAGTTTGATGTCATTATATTGTTATTGTTTCAATATACATGTGGTTCTTGTGACTTCTTGAAACTTTAAATTTGATGCATGCATATGTGAATGATAATCTATATACATGTGTGAATGTGAAGATGAATGAATGAATTGAGTTTCTACATATCATGAGAATAGATTGGTATATATGTAAATGAAGTATCATGTGTTCGAATGAATGAATTATGTTTGTACATGTGATAAATTGGAATTGGAGAATGAAAATAATTATGTGCATATCCTATTTGTTGTTGCAGGTGTGGTAGCCTATTGTTAAGATGAACTCACATGATGTTGTTAAACTACAATTTAGAATTCCATTTCTAAACTACAAGTTCTGCATCCTATTGACCCACTAGACAATAGGTCTATAGGCTTGCTTTTAAAAAAACATAGTCATCAGTATTTGCGATAAAGTCTACACTATAGGCTTAGGTCTTTGATTTTATTAAAAGAAATCACATTAAAGGGGAGCTGTGACGTACAATATAGTTGTGTTGGGTAGCACATCATAGTCATCAGTTTCAAAGTTATAACCCTCACTATATATGTTAGCTGTCATCTTTATGAGTTATAATCAATGAAAGTAATGCTAAATAGGTGGTGGTGCTTCATAGACCAATGACTTAGGGTCCTTTACCAGTTACAAATGTGACATGATATGGCATTTGTAATTTTCGTTTTTCTTCAAAACTAATGACACAATCTCCTATATGTGTTAGTTTTTTAATGATCACAACCGATGCTAAATCTCCATCATTGATTTTGCGGTCCACAAATAATCAACGTCTTTGACATGTGACTATAGTGTCACCCACTTAAGTGTCGGTCTATAATCGACATTATTGGGTTGTTTTAATTGACGCCCGGTATGGTTTAAGTACTAGTGAAACTTGATAAATAAAATAATAAATGCCTATAGCATAGTCATCCAGATCAAATAAACAAGAAATGCATTTCTCCAATTTACAATGTTTTTTATGCAGACTCATTGGGTTATTGAACCAAATGAGACATGCAAATCTCATTTATTGGGCAACATGACAAAAGCGACCTTTCACTCGATCTAGTGAAATGGTGAGTATTCTATTAGGTTGTGTACATATTCATGTATGTAGACCTTTTAGAATAAATGCTAAAGGTAGTTATTAGTACCTTATTGTATTTACTGATGATCTCAGTAGATATGGTGATTTTTGTTTGGCGCAATACACATAAGAACCTCTTGTAGTGTTAACGAAACCCATAAATGAAGTACGTAACCGCCACAATAAAAGTATTATGACACTTGGATATGATCAATGATGAACTATTTTTAAACCAAGTGTTTGAGGACCTTCTTGAGAGACTGTGATAGTGTATGATAGTGAACTCTACCTAAAACATAATGATAAATCATAAGTAAGAATCAAAAACTAATGAGTCATGGTGCGATTATATATAAATTCAACTAATCTTCCAACTTCCTTTTGGTCACATGGTTAAACACTAATAATGTACCGCCTAAAAGTCTTTAAAGGACACCATATGAGATATGGCATGGGAAATGTCCCAAAATGTGTTTATAAGGATTGGGACTAAAAGCTTACACAATATAATGGTTTCTTGAAAGATATTATACACAAATCACAATATGTAAGTTGGTTGAATACTACTCTTATCCCAATCTAGCAAAAAAAGTGTTTTTTGACAGGATGTTTGAATTCCTAATGGGGAATTCAATCCCAAAGGAATCAATGGGAGAATTGTGGAAATAAAAAAGTCAGAGATTAACAAGAAACATTGAACCTAAAGAGGTAAAATAGGAGCAAGGAGAATCACAAATTGTTTTGGAATCTCAAGTTCCTTTTGTAACACAAAACTACACAGCTCTAGTAGAAAATGTCTTAAGCATAAAAGATTATGATATCTAATAGCCTAGAGAGGCAGTGAGTTGGCCATAAGACAATGAGCCAATAATGTACATAAAAGATATTGAGGCATCACAATCTAAGAAATGGCTTGAGGGTATAAGATGAAAGATAGACAACATGTACACTAACAAGCTATGCCCTTGGTGGTAACACCTAAAGGGGTGGAACCCAAAGATTGATACTCGATATTTGAGAAAATACTAACACGGATGTTAGTGAAAATTGATTAAAAAGGTTCTCAAACAAATTCAAGGTGTTGATCATGGTAAAATCCTTTCACCAGTTTATGTCCATTGCAATCATGCTTACTATCACATCTTACTACAACTATGAGATTTGGCAAATGGATACCAAAACTGCATTCCGTAATAGAAATAAACAAAATGATGTGTTCATGACATAATATAAAGGTTTTATAACTCTCTTAATGCAAATAATGTCTATAAGCTACACATGCCAATCAATGTGATTGAAACAAGCATCTCTGAGTAGAAATATTCAAATTTGACAAGATAGTGAAAAAGTTTGACTTTAGTCAAGATAAAGATGAAATATATAATTACAAAAGATTTAGTTGGGGAACATATATATATATATATATATATATATATATATATATATATATATATATAATGATGGGGAATAACATCCTTATACTGTAGTTATTGAAACCTCATGAGGAAAATACCTTCTCAATGAAGGATTTAGGTGAAGCATCTTATGTGATAGGAATAAAGATCTATAGAGATTGTTCTTGAAAGATTCTAACCTAAGAAAGATCACAATCATTGACAAGATGCTGAAGGGGTTCATCATGCAAGACTCAATGAGAGAAGATTTGCCTATGTTCCATGGAATTAATCTTACAAGAGACTACTGTTCAATTTCTTATGAAGAATGGAAAAACATGAGTAAGATGCCCTAAGAATTCACGATTGGATTTATCATGTATGAAATACGATGTACTCATTCCTTTATCTTGTACATATTGGACATGACGAGATGATATCAATCATATTCCAGTGAAGGTCATTGGAATGCCATAGAGAAAATCCTTACATACTTGAGAAGAATTAAAAGGATCAATTCCTAGATTATGGAAAGAAGGAAGAGTTGGGTTTATGGAGTAACACCAATTCAAGATTCCAAGATAAAAAAGAAAATTAATGATCGCAATCTAAAATTTGTGTGTGACCTTCAAACAAAAACTATAAGCTGAAAAGCTCCATGAAATAGACAATTGTTTAATTCTACAATTGAAGCTGAGTATCCTTGTGTTATGAGCACAACAGAGAATACTATATGAATCGAGAAGTTCATATAGATGAACCCATAGGATGTTTTGACCATTATTGAGACATTAGAAATACCATGCCAACAATGGAGCTACTGGTTAGGCAAGGAATGTCAGATAACATGCTACAAAAAATCCATCTCATATGAGAAGTCATACAACGAGATGTGAAACATGCAATACACCGACTAAAGGCAAATATTGTGAAATCGCTTGATAAGAACTTACACAACAAAATCATGATGAAAATAATCATATATCACTAAGAATAAGATTCTTTGGTGATTGTCCCTAAGAGCAAGTGGGAGTTTGTTGGTATGTATGCCCAGAGAGCCAATGATATGATGATTGTAATGACATAACTTGTAAATGATTTGATTAATAATAAAGACAATCTTCCAGTTTATTATGTTTTGTTCAGTAATGAGATAATGTTGAAACATAATGAATGTATAAAGAATGATATTAATCAATAATGTATGTCTTTGAGTTGAGGACCTGAACAATGAGATCATAGATATGTCAATAATTGGTACATTCTTGTTATGTCCCTATTCAGATGTTATTTTGTAAGGTGATAGACAACAATAACTAATAATACTAGAGTGTGTGTTGGTTGATGACAAAATCTCATTAAGTCATGGTATATGATATCAAACCAAACACATATATACTTCATGGAGAATAGTGTACCAGATAGACCCACCTCGAAAGTGACATATGAAAACTATGATTGGTAGTTAAAATAATCTCTCCTAGTGATGATAGTGATTGTGGTTCTTAGACCTAAAGCCACTACACTCATCACATGTCGTTTGATGCACTTAGACATGATCCAACTTGAACTTGAATAGGGTTACCATAAAAGTCATACTCAACATTGTGACACATGGGGATGATTGTGAGTGATGTAGATGGGATTTGTCCCTTCGATAGGAGTTTGATATCCATGCCACTTTATATGTGGTACTATGAAAAGAATGCACATGTACATGTGAATCAATATATGATGTTGAGTTCACATATATCTCTGACAGTCTGCTCTAGTTCAAGGAACATGGGTTGAACATTGGGAGGATGATGATTTGATGCCTCAAGTTCAATTTGGATATGAATGGAAAATGAATTATACAATCACTGTAAAACTAATCACAGATTGTAGGTTAAATTTGTTATCCATCTTTCGTAATTACTTAGGTAGAATTGATGTGCTGCTAGATACCACTCATTGCTTGTGAAGTCATAAATTTGTTATGAAAATTTACTGCCAACATAACTTGGAACCTATAGGGTCACATACATAGGATACACTTGGAATAGGAGTTTGTTCATGAATATGGTTTAAAATTGATTACTAAAGAGTTAGGTATTCAATTTAAACAACAATGGTTAAATGTTGAATGCCTAGATTATGAACGGACCAGTTTAGATGTAGAACCAATTGACTCAAAGTGTCAGGTCAATCAAACCAATAATCAAAATCTGGTCCATGAGATGACCAATTCAAAAAGTGAATTGATCAACTCAGGTCCATAAACTAAATTATTCAAGTTCTAAGATGACAATTTGGTTGATCAATTTGATTACATCAAGGTTTAGTAATAATGTCATGTTATGCATTAAATTGAATATTCATTTCTAATACAATTGTGATTGGGTAACATGCTGAAATGACTGGTTCTAGGGTTGAACTGATCGAATCACATGCCAGTCGATTGATTTATTGGTGAACCAACCATTTTTTCTCTCACAAGTTATGAAAATTCATGAAATCCCATCCCCTTCAACTCATGTTCTGATTGGGAATCCTGACCCTGGTCCTCCCATAAATAGAGGGGTACTAGGGGCTTCTAAGACACATCAATTGCTCAGATTGTTGTTGTCTTCTCTAGTTGTGGTAACCAAGATAACCCAAGAAAGTCCTACCTGGTAAAGGGAGGGATAGTAAGGGAATGACAATTAAGTGCGAAAGGTAGTGCTAATACACTAACTAGAAGGGAAAACTCCTTCTTATATGTTCTTCTAGAATGATAGGAGTTCGTGATGGTTCATTACTACTGCTATCGAGGCTAGGATGATATTGCCTACCATTAGGAGGACAACACCAACTACTATCCATGGTGATCCACCGGGAGGCTACTACTAATGTTGTTCGGGTGCAACTTGAAGAAAGGAGCATGCTTCTTCTAGGGGATTGCCATTAAATTTGCTCTAGGGCTAGGTATAGCCTTGCTAACCATTCTTCCCATTATATAGTTATTGATGTGATCAATTGTTCAAAGGGGAATGTGGCAGTTAAATTTTTATTTCTGGGGCCTTATATGATGCCATGTTTCCCTACATTTACATCCTCCACCTGGTCATTATCTATTTGATCAATAGAATTATTCATTACTACATCAAACAAAATATTACAAGCCAATGTGGAATAGTCAAGGCTTTTTCATATTCACATACTTGGGTCATATCGTTGACATGTTGTTCTTGTCATGGAAATATATGTCTTCTTTCTTAAGCCTTCAAGATTGACTCAAAACTTTCATGCTTAAGTGATAGTATCTATATATCTTTAGAATTAAATTTCATGTCATACTTTCTTACAATGATACTTTAAATACACCTTTGCCTACAAATCCTTCCCAAGTAGTTTGATTTTAAGCTCCAAGGGTAACTGCCTTTGTGATCCCTAGATTTTCTAAAACTCAATCTAATGTGTGATGCCCAAATTGGAACCTCAACTCAACGAGAATCCCAATTTAAACACCCCACACTAGGCTAAGAAGAAGAAAATTAGAGGAAGTCAGAAGGAAACAATGGTATCACATGCACATGAATAAGAACAAAACCATAAAACACATGTTCACCATTCCACATATAATTAAAAAATGAATTATTACAAATTTATACTACACATTGAACAATAAACGTTTTCATATGCATGTACTACATCTACAATATGATCTTTTAGATAATAGGTCCACTTGTACACCATCTCGTCACACTACTCTTAGCTACCTAGTTCTTCAAGAGCATATGTCCAAAACCTAAATAATAGATTACATGTGGAACACATCAACAAAATATTCTAAAATATTGTACTGAGTATGCCTATGTGTCTTTTTATATACCTCTCATTACTGTGACTTGGCAATAAGATAAAACTAGTACTTGGAAGTAAAAAAAGAAATATAAAAAGGCATACTTGAACAAAGATATGTTTATTAACAAAAGAGAAAACATATTTTTGGCACATTATGCATTATATGTAAATTTGATCAACCACATGCACTATTCTACCAATGAGATTTAATTCTCACATGCACTATTCTTCCAAAGAGATTTGGTACTTTCGGAAATGTACTATTCTTCCAAAGAGATTTAGTGCTCACATGTACTATTCTGCCAAAGAGATTTAGCGCTTTCATCAATGCCCTATTATACCAAAGAGATTTAGTGTTTCCATATAATGGATCAAATTTTGTATGTTTTATGTGCTCATTGTCATATACGTATGGAAAAGCAAGCAAGATGTCATACAAGAACAGTCATGCCTTATACCAAGTATTTGTACACACATAAAAAACCATACTACATAGTAGGCCAAGTAAGAAGTAAGGGGTTACCTTGATCAAGATATTCTAGTCATCACATATTCATGATATCAAGTATATCCTTTTCAAACCTAATTAAGATAAGATGACATGTACATTAGATTCTCATCATCTACCCTAATCATGACTCCTTAGGGTTTTACTTTGTTTATTAGGTATCTATCGTATGACTTGTCTTATTATCTGGAATTAATGATGTTGATGTTTCATTTTAGGTCACCATTATTAATATAATTATTTGTTTCATATAATTAATATCACACATTAACCCTAGCTCACATGCATTAACCCAAGTTAGGATTTTCTAAACATTTGAGGATCATTTGACATGTAACATTATTTATATGCACAATTATGATCTTAGAGTTACAAATTACCTTCCAATTAATGATATGAGGTCACACTATAATTTTTAGAATTTCGTTAGCATATATATAATAATTGCACATTAATTAGGATTATAAGATCTAAGTATCTATATGAAGAATTTCATATGATCTCGTGCATCAACATTACAATATCTAACATTAGATGGATTATATATTATATTTTAGTGTTACTTATGCATTATCATAATTTTTAGTCACTATTTATTACTCATGAAACAAGCATTTCACAACATCATGATATCAGTATGATATAAGCTTCAAATGACTAATATTATGGTTTCATTCAATTCAATCATTTTTCTAAACTTTTTGATACCTTATATGTATTTTCTAACAATGAAGCTAATTATTGTGATTTATATAAGATATTAGTGTTTTCTGATATTTTCACCTTTGTTGGCTAGTCATACGCTGCCACCTGGCGACTGTTGCTCTACTGAGCCAGTTGTTTTGGGCTTGGACCCATCAAATTCCTCGGAATTAACCAATGGAATTGGGTAGTCTGCCACCCAATCTAATCCCTGTCATGATCTGTCTCTCTAATGTTTGCATGCGAGGGACAAGGCCCTGCTCTTCTGTGAACAAGATCCATCACCACCGCCCTATTCTCTGGAAAGCAATCACCTACGTTCTAATCTTCTTTTCCCTCTTCTTCCACATCCTAAACATTCATTCAGTTCTATTCCTCACCACCAACCTATCTTCTCATCAACACACCTACTCCTTGTGATATGCTTGAGAGGTCATCATCGTGGGTTTTTTCTATGGGGGAGCAACGAGGCAACTTGCCTCTCCTCATCCTCGTACCAGTTTGAAGATTTAAAAAGCTTTACGACAACTCTGTCCACTCTTTGAGGCACTCCAACTACACTACAGAGGTCCACTGATCCACTCCCAACTCAACATTCATCTTCAGCCACCCTTGACTTCAACTGTCTTGCTAAACTCCACAAAAACCACTAAAAAAGCCTGCAAACTTCTCCTCCTCCGTCTATCCTCGGTAATGGATATGAGAGGGAAAACTAGGATCTTGTTCTCTCTACCTACTAAACCAAAACTTATGACTAAAAGGTTAGTGGGTTCCTTTTAATGGGAAGATCATTTCTATTAGGTCATATCCACACATAACCTCCCGTTCCTTGACATGGGATCGTGGGTTAGTCATGATTTATAAACAAATCCACTACCTTGCTCTAGCTGTAAGGTAGGGGATGACTGCATGCCATATGTTCTAATAGATCTAAGGGCTGTAAAAGGCCCACATAGTCAATCCGGATCTCACTCTCCTTACTAGTTGTGTGACATTAATTGAAACTAGGACTTAGGTCTACAAAGCATTAATAATACATATTATCAACCAACTTCAAACCATAATAACTTCTTCTAGGATCCTCCAATCTTTATGAAATTTTGATCACAGTCTTATCAAAACTCAAGATACATTCTATGCAACTTTGTTGCCAAGGATCACCTATTTGACCACCCAATCAAGTTTTCAAAATTGCACAAATTTATGAATCATAATCAGCATGTCAACACCAAATAACATCAATACTTCACAAAATCACTTTGAACTCATAATATAACTCAAACACATAAACCCCCTTATGTAATTAGGTATGCATGGACTCCAAAATTTCACTCCATCACATACTACACACCTTATAAGAAATTTTGTCCTTGAAATTAAGGAAACATCCAGTTCATCACATCCTTCACATCTAAAATAAAATTTTATCCGCAAAATTTTGACCAGATCCATTCCATCACATCATATACATCTTAAGATAGATTTTTTCCTCAACATTAAACCAAAAGATCTTCAACCACATGAGGGAACCACTCTAGGTTCAACATCTTCACAAACAAGGGTTCTAATACTATGTATATAACATTGCATGAGATTTAAAAATAAACTAGGTTTAACCACCCCTTCATATAAGGGTGAAACAAGGGTTTAGAAACTCAAATTATTTCATAAAATATTTCATATTTTAGTATTTTCATCCTTATTTTTCCTAAGATTCAAGATTCCAACATTTTGTTATCATTTTGGGTAGAGTCAATGATGATTAAAACATTTTATTTATATATACCATATTAAAGTGACATCAACATATCATTGTACTAAGTTAAAAACCAACACCCTTCTGTGGAAATATATTCAACCTCTTCTTTAAGCATATACAGTAACACCTCATTTATTGTTTATCATAAATATGATCTCACTTCACTTTCATATTATGTTAAAAAATCTTTATCAATGATTTTCTCACTAGATTCACCAAGCAAAAGCTATCATCACTATTCATGTATATGGTTAAACAATATTTGCATAGGAACTATTAAATCATAGCTGGGTTCACCATCATGTCCTATCTACTATCATATCTGAAGATGAGATCCCATGCTTACATATACTATATCGTGGTTGGTCTAAAAAACTTATACAAGTGGCTCATCAAACATGTATCAAAACTTTATCAAGTCAAACTGAGGTTTTTCTAACCAATTTCCTGAGGATAGTGTCATTCTCATATGTATGAGCTCAATCAACTCTATGAGTATCTCATAAGCACACACTTTATCATTCCTCTTTGGAATATGGTTCTCGGGCTACCTCATTGGCCCTAGTGACCAACTTCACAAGCTCTAGCCACATTGGCACAAACGAAAACAAGTTATGACATGATATTCATAGATCTGTACTCATGATGCATGCTTACCCAAAACTTTTTTATACACATCCACTAGGTTCCTACAAAGTACCACCAACTCAAGCTTGAGGCTTTATAAAAACTAATGTAGTTACCTCCTTAAGGGTCTTGGGACTCTCTCTCCCTCACCCAGATAGAAAGTACTCATATTCATTTTCACATGTTCATATATAGATAACCTCTCTCTGATTATAGCATTTGACCCTCTCAAGGACATCTATAGTTCAACTTGTCTATAGGAATCATGCATCAAGAGACTTAACTCATTCACTTAGGAGTAGTCTAGTATAGGACATATCATATCACATATTTCTCACATCTTGGAGTTTTGGTTCTCTGATAATCCTAAAACTAGTCCCCAACACTAGAGGTCCTCTTTTACAAAAGAGTTTGAGGCTTTTGTTGATTCACATCTTGTGTTAACATAACATATCTTATCTCAACTTAGCTTATCTTCACTTAGAAAAGCATATGTATTTGCATCATCAAGTCTTATGTCAAATCCTCAAACCAAAAATGAGGTCCTTGAAGACAAACATTTATCATCATAAACCATCTTATACCATCTATATAAGAGTTATATCATCATCTAATATTATTCCGACTATTCCATCTAACACAAATTCTAACAAGGCTCTAGACGTCTAATCCAGAACCATCCTACCTTCCATATTGTTGTCACTCATTTTCACTTAGGTTGCATGACCACCTCCTACTCGTACATGTGTGTGGACATATTTTTGTAAGATATATATTAAAATCATATATAATTATTCTCCGATAAAACAAGAATCAGAGAAAACTATCAAGTCTCGATCAGATTGGAATCAAAACTAAATCATCAAAATGAGTGTCCCACATATGATACAGAGTTTAGTGTCATGTTACCTAATGAAAAGGGTGAGAATAGGGTGTAGACTGGTGTAGCTACCTAAAACATATATGCATCATATGTCAAAAGTTTCTCTTCTGGTGATGTATTGTGACAACCTGACTTTTCTCTCTCCTCCATGATACTCCTTCCCTCTCATCTAATGATCTTGTACTCAATCAAGTGTCAACTCTATAGTATGAATGTGTTAATGATCCAATTTGGTGACCTCAATGATCAGTTAAACAATATGTGACATGGATTTGAGTATTAAACTATAGCTCCCACTTTAACGGATCACCACATTGCAAGTGATTTTGAACCTAATCATTGTCATCACTTTGATCTATTATATATTTCATATTGTAGATTTTTCAATTCTGAATCCAGCAGTATAAAAATTTCCTCAATCAAACAACCGTAGCCAAGGATATGGCCACATGAACTTTGCTTTATTTATCTTGTTTTAATTGTTTTTGCTTTGTTCTTCAGCCTCATTGAGCCCAATTAGACGCGGCCCATCCACTAGCTTCCTCCCCTTCCTCTTCAGGAAACGCGTGAGGTGGCTAGGAAAAAGCTTCCCCGCCTCCACCCAGTTTGGGTAACGGAAAGGGGGGGGGCATGACCTCAAACCCTAGCCTTTCATTGTTTCTTATAAACCCCCTACCATCTAACCCTAGGCCCCCTTCCTCACCTCTCCTTGATTTGCTTTCCCTTCAAGTCACCACACTCTTCTTCTCCACATCCTGTACAGACTGGCGCCATGCCAAGATGCTGCTCGAGCCGCCCCTTCTTGCTGTCATCGTAGGTACAAGGGTCGACAGAGAAGAGCACAAAGACCATAGGCTTTGTGCCCCAAACGCCAACCGCGGGGGATAACCGCACCGCTGGTTGTCCTAGCTTCTCCATCCGTCGGAGGGCAAGGGGCAACTTCCCCTGTTGATGATCTGTTCTCACGGAGGAGAAATAGGGATCATGATAAGTGGAATCGTGAGAGAGAACCAGCCACGCGGGCCAAGGATATTCAGGCGTGAGGCCCAGTAAGCTGCCGCCAAGGCCAAATCCAATTGCAAGGTGAATGAATGACCTCCTAGTTCTTCCTAAGTTTCAATACATGTGGTGTAATGATGATAACTTTACCTTCCTTTGGCCACATCTCCCATATAATATATGAAAATTGATCAGCTCGACAAGACCTACCAATTGGACATTGTTCCAGTTCCTAAATCTAATGTTTACTCCCCTGATTTCTTGAAAATGATAACTTTATCCATGATGAGTTCATTCAATGCATCTAGGTGATAAAACTTGAACCTTTAATGATCATCTATCTGCCTAATCATGAAATCAGAACCTTTAGTACATCTTTGATCTATGAGACGGTCCTTATCACCCCTATTGCTTAAGAATTACTCCCGTTTGCACTATGTGACTTGTCCTTGGACTTCAATGTATGATCTTGATCAAAGTTGTTATGTTTCTTGAATACGATTAATGTATCATTGTCTTGATGATCTAATCTTGCATCTTGTCTAAATATCAATGTCTTGATGATACCTAGACCCTAAGGGACATCTACCCAACCTTGTTTATGCCTCTTATGTCCTATTCTTGCTGATATAAACCATCCCCTATGCTTGGTTCTATTTCATTGATGACCTTTGTCCTTGGTTACTCTATTATGAGTCTCGTGACCTAATTTTAGCATAAGTGTCCTTAATCTTATCATGTCCAGATGAAACCTCGAAAGTATACGAAACTTGAACCACACTCTTATGATGGTCCCTAAATCAATATAAGGTCGTCAAATGTACTAATAACCAACCTTGTAACCCAACTTGGCCAAAACCATGAAATAAAGATAATCATGGTTAATGATGAGAATCTAATGTATATGTGCCATCTTATTCTTAATCAGGTTTGGCATGAGACTAGATGGTGAAGGATATGTTAGGTTATGAAATCTCTGAATCAGGTATGGGCCTTGTCTAGTTATATGACTACCGTTTTCTTGTTTGAAAAGACATATATTGTATGCTTGTTTGTCTATTTTCTAAAAAATTGCCATGTAGTATTGCTATGTCTTACTCGATGTTTTTCTCGTCAGTTTTATAACTTGAACACATATATAGATATAACTCCATTATAATATTGATTGATAAAGGGCTATTGGTTACGACCTTGAGGTCCCTCTCGTATAAAAGGGTTAGCTAAGCTTGAGCACCCTTACAGAACCTTCCGACGGGAAGATGGTCAAAGGCCTTAAACATGTTTGACATTGTTGGTATAATGGAGTTAAATGACATAAAATATGGTTTCAAATTTGTTAAACAATTAACATGTTTATTCTTGTTCGTTTAATCTTGAAATCTTTTAAAAATTATGCAAAGCTTATATATATGTGTATCTTTCGGCCCCATACTCAACACCTCGTGTGTTGACCCATTTCTCGTATGTTGTTTTTAGGTTCAGAGATGGCTAGAAGGTTGATGGGCTCCGTGAGCTATGCTAGGTGTACCTGTTGTAAGATCCAGATATAGCATACATGAGCAGACTTGTACAAAGTGACTCTTGAACATGTAATTCAAATCATGTAATATAATAATGTTGATTAATATATCTTGTTGATTGTTGAGATTATGTTGGTGCTTGTATCTTGTTATCTGTTCATGTGTGCTAAGCTTTATGCTTCCGCATTTTCCCTTTGGTATATGTTTGGTTCATGGGACTGGGATTCCGGTTCCGTGACAGATGGTATCAGAGCATAAACAATAACTACACCAAACGTTGCTCACATGACACACAAACGAAACTCACCCTACATCTCAACCCTAGAAACTTAATGAATTATCCTTGTGGATTAGGTTGACTTAGCCTCTAAGTTAGAACCTAGATGTTCTAGAACTAAGTATAGACTTGTGTAAGTTACCTCCCTAGACATGATTCGCGATATGTGCTTAGGATGTCTACATAAGTGTGCACCATGTTCTTGCTAGTTCTCTAGGTGTCATGATACTAGACTACCTAATGAGTGTGGTAACTCATTTTGGTTTTGGTTTTATTCGAATGGAGTATGGTGGTTTTCATCTCCTGTTTAAACATTAGAGAAAACATATTTCAAGTATTATTATATGTACATATGAAAAATGTTACCACACGCAGAAAGGTAGTGAGTTTCCATGCAACCTAGGAGAAAGAGATGTAACATCAAGTTTAGATGAGAGAGTTTATATGATAGTGATAGTCTCTAGAGTTGTCTAGAGCCATGATATAGGTTAGGCAAGTGAGTAACCTAGAAACCTAAAATGATGATAATGATATTGATGACGATGTCGATGTTGATAAGACCCAAGTTGTTTGAGGAAGGTGGAGTATGTTTTACGATATGGATTGAGTTGGACCATGCAACCCTAGCTAAGACTAGCACCTTGTATGATACATATGGCCTGGTTGATGTGCTAAACATAGATAGTGGGTTGGCATGCTTGCTTGTACCTAGCTTTGTACATGCTGAGATATGTTATGTGGCATACAATTTGAGACCAACACGGGCCTCAATCTCTTTACAAAGGAGGACCTCTAGCATGGGACATATGAATAAGGTGACCTTTTGATGTGAATCGACCCGCCTCAAGAGAAGGTTAGAGTACCTAAACTCCATAATATTTGAAATGTTGAAAAATAGGAATGATGAAATACTTGATGATGAGTCCCTAACTAGAATACTTCTAAGTATATGAGATAAGTCGCCTAGTTTATGGTCTCTTGAAAATGTTGAACCCTAGATTCCTATTAAAGATCTAACCCTAGAGAAAGAGGCAATTTCATATTTGATGCTTGATATATAGGTGAGGGAGATATCCCAAGACCCAAGATGATGTATATGATGTGTGATATCCATGATGAGCCTCATACTCGGTTAGTAATTATATGTAAAGGAGTCTAGCAGTTACCCTTATTTCTCAGATGATGGGTAGTAATTTTATTACAGGTAGAAGTTTGTGATTAACATGTCTTGTTGGACACATATATGTCTTAGATTGAGTAGCTAGTGATTGTAAAGCTCTTTCTGATACAAGTGAGAAAGTTTCAAAACCTTAACGTTGATGATAATGTTGTTCCTTGAATGATGCTCGATACGTGAAAGAATCACTTGAGTTAAACTTTGATAAATTCCCAATAAGTCACACTCATAAGGTAGACCTAGTATGAAATCAAACCATACATGAAGATGTAGTTTTGAAATCATGAACTCGATACGGTGATGCCTAGAGATCTTAGCTTGAATAGTTAAGGGTAACATGCTTAATCTCATACCCCGAATAATAATAATAATAATAATAATAATAATAATAATAATAACAATAATAATAATAATAACAATCATAAAAATGAACTTGATATGCCGATGATCTTGGAGTCATAACTTGAATAAAAATGATGAATAAATTGTTTAATTTTAGATTAAAAAAAACATAATTGATTAGAGTTGGTAGAAATTTTGGGAAGGCTAAAGCTACTTGGAATCTAGAGTAAAGATGAGATACACACTCGATGATAGTCTCTTTTGGTCATGATCATGCACATGTTTTCTTGAGAATTGATAAATGTAGATGTTGATGATACCCCTTCGCCTCGTACAAAGATATGAACAAAAACCCTAAGGTATGAATACAAAGGGTTGGGTAAACCATAATACCATGATGATTCCACATTATGAGGGAGCACTAAGTAATATATGTATATGATCAATGTGAGTACACACTTGATGATAACAACCTAAGTCTGCACCCCATCGTGGGGTATGCCTTGACAACCATGGTTGAATAACCAGACCCGATGGATCCTGACTTGACTCTTAATTGTAATCGTGGACGAATTTCGAGGAAGAAATATATTGTAAGGGGGGAAGGATGTGACAACCTAACTTTTCTCTCTCCTCCATGATAATCCTTTCCTCTCATCTAATGATCTCGTACTCAATCATGTGTCAACTCTATAGTATGAATGTGTTAATGATCCAATTTGGTGACCTCAATGATCATTTAAACAATATGTGACATGGATTTGAGTATTAAACTATATCTCCCACTTTAACGGATCACCACATTGCAAGTGATTTTGAACCTAATCATTGTCATTACTTTGATCTATTATATATTTCATATTGTAGATTTTTCAATTCTGAATCCAACAGTATAAAAATGTCCTTTACCAGACAACCGTAGCCAAGGATATGGCAACATGAACTTTGCTTCATTTATCTTGTTTTAATTGTTTTTGCTTTGTTCTTCAGCCTCATTGGGCCCAATTAGACGCGGCCTTGCCGCTAGCTTCCTCCCCTTCCTCTTCAGGAAATGCGTGAGGTGGCTGGGAAAAAGCTTCCCCGCCTCCACCCAGTTTGGGTAACGGAAAGATGGGGGGCATGACCTCAAACCCTAGCCTTTCATTGCTGCTTATAAACCCCTTCCCATCTAACCCTAGGCCCCCTTCCTTACCTCTCCTTGATTTGCTTTCCCTTCAACTCGTCACACTCTTCTTCTCCGCATCATGTACAGACTGGCGCCGTGCCAAGATGCTGCTCGAGCTTCCCCTTCTTGATGTCATCGTAGGTACAAGGGTCGACAGAGAAGAGCACAAAGACCATAGGCTTTGTGCCCCAAACCCCAAACGCGGGGGATAACCGCACTGCTGGTTGTCCTAGCTTCTCCAGTCGTCGGAGGGCAAGGGGAAACTTCCCCTGTTAATGCTCTGTTCTCATGAAGGAGAAATAGAGATCGCAATAAGTGGAATCGTGAGAGAGAACCAGCCATGCGGGCCGAGGATGTTCCTGCGTGAGGTCCAGTAAGTTGCCGCCAAGGCCAAATCCAATTGCAAGGTGAATGAATGACCTCCAAGTTCTTCCTAATTTTCAATACATGTGGTGTAATGATGATAACTTTACCTTCCTTTGGCCACATCTCCCATATAATATATGAAAATTGATCAGCTCGACGAGACCTACCATTTGGGTATGGTTCCAGGTCCTAAATCTAATGTTTACTCTCCTGATTTCTTGAAAATGATAACTTTATCCATGATGAGTTCATTCAATGCATCTAGGTGATAAAACTTCAACCTTTAATGATCATCTATCTGCCTAATCATGAAATCAGAACCTTTAGTACATCTTTGATCTACGAGAGGGTCCTTATCACCCCTATTGCTTAAGAATTACTCCTGTTTGCACTATGTGACTTGTCCTTGGACTTTCATGTATGATCTTGATCAAAGTTGTTATGTTTCTTGAATACGATTCATGTATCAATGTCTTGATGATCAGATCTTGCATCTTGTCTAAATATCAATGTCTTGATGATACCTAGACCCTAAAGGACATCTACCCAACCTTGTTTATGCCTCTTACGTCCTATTCTTGCTGATATAAACCATCCCCTATGCTTGGTTCTATTTCATTGATGACCATTGTCCTTGGTTACTCTATTATGAGTCTCGTGACCTAATTTGAGCATAAGTGTCCTAAATCTTATCATGTCCAAATGAAACCTCGAAAGGATACGGAACTTGGAACACACTCTTATGAAGGACCCTAAATCAATATAAGGTCATCAAATGTACTAATAACCAACCTTGTAACCCAACTTGGCCAAAACAATCAAATAAAGATAATCGTGGTTAATGATGAGAATCTAATGTATATATGCGATCGTGTTCTTAATCAGGTTTGGCATGAGACTAGATGGTGAAGGATATGTTAGGTTATGAAATCTCTGAATCAGGTATGGGCCTTATCTAGTTATATGACTACCATTTTCTTGTTTGAAAAGACATATATTGTATGCTTGTTTGTCTATTTTCTCAAATATTGCCATGTTGTATTTCTATGTCTTACTTGATGTTTGCCTCGTCATTTTTATAACTTGAACACATATATAGATATAACTCCGTTATGATATTGATTGATAAAGGGCTCTTGGTTACGACCTTGAGGTCCCTCTCGTATAAAAGGGTTAGCTAAGCTTGAGCACCCTTACCGACCCTTCCGACGGGAAGATGGTCAAAGGCCTTAAACGTGTTTGATATTGTTGGTATAATGGAGTGAAATGACATAAAATATGGTTTCACATTTGTTAAACAATTAACATGTTTATTCTTGTTCGTTTAATCTTGAAATCGTTTCAAAATTATGCAAAGATTATATATATGTGTATCTTTAGGCCCCATACTCAACAACTCGTGTGTTGACCCATTTGTCGTATGTTATTTTTAGGTTCAGATATGGCTAGAAGGTTGATGGGCTCCATGATCTGTGCTAGGTGTACCTGTTGTAAGATCTAGATATAGCATACATGAGCAGACTTGTACAAAGTGACTCTTGAACATGTAATTCAAATCATGTAATATAATAATGTTGCTTAATATATCTTGTTGATTGTTGAGATTATGTTGGTGCTTGTATCTTGTTATCTGTTCATGTGTGCTAAGCTTTACGCTTCCGCATTTCTCCTTTGGTATACGTTTGGTTCATGGGACTGGGATTCTGGTTCCGTGACAGATGGTATCAGAGCATGAACAATAACTACACCAAACGTTTCTCACATGAAACACAAACTAAACTCACCCCACATCTCAACCCTAGAAACTTAATGAAATATCCTTGTGGATTAGGTTGACTTAGCCTCTAAGTTAGAACCTAGATGTTCTAGAACTAAGTTTAGACTTGTGTAAGTTACCTCCCTAGACATGATTCGCGACATGTGCTTAGGATGTCTACACAGGTGTGCACCATGTTCTTGCTAGTTCTCTAGGTATCATGATACTAGACTAGCTAATGAGTGTGGTAACTCGTTTTGGTTTTGGTTTTATTCAAATGGAGTATTGTGGTTTTCATCGCCTATTTAAATGTTGGAGAAAACATATTTCAAGTATTATTATATGTACATATGAAAAATGTTACCACACGCAGAAAGGTAGTGAGTTTCCATGCAACCTAGGACAAAGAGATCTAACATCAAGTCTAGATGAGAGAGTTTATATGATAGTGATAGTCTCTAGAGTTGTCTAGAGCCATGATATAGGTTAGGCAAGTGAGTAACCTAGAAACCTAAAATGATGATAATGATATTGATGACGATGTCGATGTTGATAAGACCCAAGTTGTTTGAGGAAGGTCGAGTATGTTTAACGAAATGGAATGAGTTGGACCATGCAACGCTAGCTAAGCCTAGCACCTTGTGTGATACATATGGCCTCGTTGATGTGCTAAACATAGTTAGTCAGTTGGCATGCTTGCTTGTACCTAGCTTTGTACATGCTCAGATATGATATGGGGCATACAGTTTGAGACCAACACGGGCCTCAATCTCTTTACAAAGGAGGACCTCTAGCATGGGACATATGAATAAGGTGACCTTTTGATATGAGTCGACCCACCTCAAGAGAAGGTTAGAGTACCTAAACTCCATAATATTTAAAATGTTGAAAAATAGGAATGATGAAATACTTGATGATGAATCCCTAACTAGAATACTTCTAACTATATGAGATAAGTCGCCTAGTTTATGGTCTCTTGAAAATGTTGAACCCTAGATTCCTATTAAAGATCTAACCCTAGAGAAAGAGGCAATTGAATATTTGATGCTTGATATATAGGTGAGGGAGATGTCCCAAGACCCAAGATGATGTATATGATGTGTGATATCCATGATGAGCCTCATACTCGCGTTAGTAATTGTATGTAAAGGATTCTAGCAGTTACCCTTGTTTCTCAGAAGATGGGTAGTAATTTTATTACAGGTAGAAGTTTGTGATTAACATGTCTTGTTTGACACATATATGTCTTAGATTGAGTGGCTAGTGATTGTGAAGCTCTTTCTGATACAAGTGATAAAGTTTCAAAACCTTGAAGTTGATGATAATGTTGTTCCTTGAATGATGCTCGATACGTGAAAGAATCTCACTTAAGTTAAACTTTGATAAATGCCCAATAAGTCACACTCATAAGCTAGACCTAGTATGAAATCAAACCATACATGAAGATGTAGTTTTGAAATCATGAAATCGATACGGTGATGCCTAGAGATCTTAGCTTGAATAGCTAAGGGTAACATGCTTAATCTCATACCCCGAATAATAATAATAATAATAATAATAATAATAATAATAATAATAATAATAATAATAATAATAATAATAATTAACTCTATATGCCGATGATCTTGGAGTCATAACTTGAATAAAAATGATGAATAAATTGTTTAATTTTAGATTAAAAAAACATAATTGATTAGAGTTGGTAGAAATTTTGGGAAGACTAAAACCTGCTTGGAATCTAGAGTAAAGATGAGATACACACTCGATGATAGTCTCTTTTGGTCATGATCATGCACATGTTTGCTTGAGAATTTATAAATGTAGATGTTGATGATACACCTTCGCCTCGTAGAAAGATATGAACAAAAACCCTAATGTATGAATACAAAGGGTTGGGTAAACCATAATGCCATGATGATTCCACATTATGAGGGAGCACTAAGTAATATATGTATATCATTGATGTGAGTAAACCCTTGATGATAACAGCCTAAGTCTGCACCCCATCGTGGGGTATTCCTTGACAACCATGGTTTAATAACCAGACCCGATGGATCCTGACTTGACTCTTAACTATAATCGTGGACGAATTTCGAGGATGAAATTTCTTGTAAGGGGGGAAGGATGTGAAAACTTGACTTTTCTCTCTCCTCCATGATACTCCTTCTCTCTCATCTAATGATCTCATACTCAATAAAGTGTCAACTCTATAGTATGAATGTGTTAATGATCAAATTTGGTGACCTCAATGATCATTTAAACAATATGTGACATGGATTTGAGTATTAAACTATAGCTCCCACTTTAACAGATCACCACATTGCAAGTGATTTTGAACCTAATCATTGTCATCACTTTGATCTATTATATATTTCATATTGTAGATTTTTCAATTTTGAATCCAGCAGTATAAAAATTTTCTCTATCAGACAACCGTAGCCAAGAATATGGCCACATGAACTTTGCTTCATTTATCTTGTTTTAATTGTTTTTGCTTTGTTCTTCAGCCTCATTGGGCCCAATTAGACGTGGCCCAGCCGCTAGCTTCCTCCCCTTCCTCTTTAGGAAATGCGTGAGGTGGCTGGGAAAAAGCTTCCCCGCCTCCACCCAGTTTGGGTAACGGAAAGGGGGGGGCATGACCTCAAACCCTAGCCTTTCATTGTTGCTTATAAACCCCCTCCCATCTAACCCTAGGCCCCCTTCCTTACCTCTCCTTGATTTGCTTTCCATTCAAGTCGCCGCACTCTTCTTCTCCCCATCCTGTACAGACTGGCGCCGTGCCAAGATGCTGCTCGAGCTGCCCATTCTTGCTGTCATCATAGGTACAAGGGTCGACGGAGAAGAGAACAAAGACCATAGGCTTTGTGCCCCAAACCCCAACCACGGGGGATAACCGCACCGCTGGTTGTCCTAGCTTCTCCAGATGTCGGAGGGGAAGGGGCGACTTCCCATGTTGATGCTCTATTCTCATGGAGGAGAAACAGGGATCACGATAAGTGGAATTGTGAGAGGGAACCAGCCACGCAGGCCGAGGATGTTCAGGCGTGAGGTCCAGTAAGCTGCCGCCAAGGCCAAATCTAATTGCAAGGTGAAGAATGACCTTCTAGTTCTTCCTAAGTTTCAATACATGTGGTGTACTGATGATAACTTTACCTTCCTTTGGCCACATCTCCCATATAATACATGAAAATTGATAAGCTCGACGAGACCTACCAATTAGGCATTGTTCCATGTCCTAAATCTAATGTTTACTCCCCTGATTTCTTGAAAATGATAACTTTATCCATGATGAGTTCATTCAATGCATCTAGGTGATAAAACTTTAACCTTTAATGATCATCTATCTGCCTAATCATGAAATCAGAACCTTTAGTACATCTTTGATCTACGAGAGGGTCCTTATCACCCCTATTGCTTAAGGATTACTCCCGTTTGCACTATGTGACTTGTCCTTGGACTTTAATGTATGATCTTGATCAAAGTTGTTAGGTTTCTTGAGTACGATTCATGTATGAAAGTCTTCATGATCTAATCTTGCATCTTGTCTAAATATCAATGTCTTGATGATACCTAGACCCTAATGGACATCTACCCAACCTTGTTTATGCCTCTTACGTCCTATTCTTGCTGATATAAATCATCCCCTATGCTTGGTTCTATTTTATTGATGACCTTTGTCCTTGGTTACTCTATTATGAGTCTCGTGACCTAATTTGAGCATAAGTGTCCTAAATCTTATCATGTCCAAATGAAACCTCAAAAGGATATGGAACTTGAATCACACTCTTATGATGGACCCTAAAGCAATATAAGGTTATCAAATGTACTAATAACCAACCTTGTAACCCAACTTGGCCAAAACTATCAAATAAAGATACTTGTGGTTAATGATGAGAATCTAATGTATATATGCAATCTTGTTCTTAATCAGGTTTGGCATGAGACTAGATGGTGAAGGATATGTTAGGTTATGAAATCTCTGAATCAGGTATGGGCCTTATCTAGTTATATGACTACCATTTTCTTGTTTGAAAATACATATATTGTATGCTTGTTTGTCTATTTTCTCAAATATTGCCATGTAGTATTTCTATGTCTTACTCGATGTTCGGCTCGTCATTTTTATAACTTGAACACATATATAGATATAACTCCATTATAATATTGATTGATAAAGGGCTCTTGGTTATGACCTTGAGATCCCTCTCGTATAAAAGGGTTAGCTAAGCTTGAACACCCTTACGGACCCTTCCGACGGGAATATGGTCAAAGGCCTTAAACATGTTTGATATTGTTGGTATAATGGAGTGAAATGACATAAAATATGGTTTAACATTTGTTAAACAATTAATATGTTTATTCTTGTTTGTTTAATCTTGAAATCTTTTCAAAATTATGCAAAGCTTATATATATGTGTATCTTTCGACCCCATACTCAACACCTCGTGTGTTGACCCATTTCTCGTATGTTGTTTTTAGGTTCAGTGATGGCTAGAAGGTTGATGGGATCTGTGAGATATGATAGGTGTACTTGTTGTAAGATCTAGATATAGCATACATGAGCAGACTTGTACAAAGTGACTCTTGAACATGTAATTCAAATCATGTAATATAATCATGTTGCTTAATATATCTTTTTGATTGTTGAGATTATGTTGGTGCTTGTATCTTGTTATCTGTTCATGTGTGCTAAGCTTTACGAATTCACATTTCGCCTTTGGTATACTTTTGGTTCATGGGACTGGGATTCCGATTCTGTGACATGTATGTCGTCTCCAAATAATTGAGTGTCCCATACCATTGTACTATAAGGAGAGAACAATATCTAAGGACTTGGTATACAACAAGCACCAATATAAACTTAGTTCTTAGACATCTACATGCTAACCTAGAGGCTATTTCACATCTAGTATCTAAAAGATGACATATCTAACCCAAAAGAGTTTTAAGTTAAAGGCTATTTAGTTTTGAGTTGCATAGTGAGCAAATGGAAAGATTTGATATTGTTCATGCTCTGATACCACCTGTGACTTCCTATGATTTTCTTCTTCTTTTTCTAGTGTGTTTGGTTTGAATTGGGATTCTCACTGAGGTGAGGTTCCAATTTGGACGTCACACGTGTGGTCAAATTGTTGAAAATTTGGGGACATCACAACCCTTCATGCACTATCATAACTTTGGCACATATAATTCCCTCCAAATGAAGAGTCCAGAAACTTATTAAGATCATCATCCACACCTCTATAGTATAACTTGATGAGATTATTTTTAAAAATATAATGGTGTGGGCATTTGAAGAGAAGTTCATTGTATCTTTCCCATACTTTAGCATGAGTTTCACCAGGGTCTTATGTGAGATGAGTAATCTAGGTTCTCATGGTGTATGTAAGGGAACGAGGATATCGTTTTCTGAATGAATTTATTTTCTACTTGATCATAGGTGGTGATAGTATCACTATTTTGAGAGGTATAAAAATTCTAAGGGAATACTTGAAAAGATGGAGTCTAATGGCATCATCAAAAACTCCAATTTTCTTAGTCATATCACATACATAAACAAACTTTGAGATGTGTTCTTGGCAATCCTCTCTTGTTTGCCATAAAGGGACTCTTTATAATAATGTTATTCATTGCTCCCTAATTTTGATGCTAGGGGCATTGATAGGAGGTGGTTGTACTAGATGATTCACATCAACATCCTTAGGGATTGAGAATTCCCTAAGTGCCTTCGATTGATTGGCCTCTTGAGCAACAACATAGGAAACATCGATTTCCTACTCAACTATAGTCTAGGCTTCTTGGATGAACCTCTCTCTCTCTGAGATACAATGACTGAGTTCACTCTTTGTATGACCTCCTCTTATGTCATTCTGGATGGATTCTACCTGCTTTGAATATTGAAGATTCATTTTATCTCATGTTGAAAGGTTTATGCAAGGCATATTCTACTAGAGCATTGCATGCACTGAAAAGTGGACCTACGTTGGAAAGATCTTTCTCAAGTCAAAAGACTGTAGAAGGTCTAAAAGTGAATCTACAATAGTATCAATGGTGAAAGTAAAATTCTATGATTAGTCTTAATAGAACTGGATTTAACTAGATAATTCTGGTGTCTTTGATAAGTCATCCAAATTTGATCCAGCTTTTAATGAAACAATAAATCCACTTAGAGTTGAAATATCTATCATATAAGAAAAAGAATGTGCAATAGTACCACATGCAAGAAAATTGATTTTATTGTAATGTAGTTCAAGATCAAACCCAAAGGACAACGTTTCTTAAGAGCCTTGGTTGTCATACCTAGTTGGACAAAGAACAACATTTGTAACCAAGAGTTGAGTTTAGTCAAACTAATTGTAAGGAAACTAAGAGATATGATTAAAGTTCATTTTTCATCAACAATGAATGTCACTAAGGTGAAATCGAGTTTCACCACCCCTAGATGCACAAGCTCATCCACATCAAAATCTAAAATTAGATAAAATTATACAAAAGGGTCATAGAAAGATCCACCTATTAGGCATGAAAAACCACTTCAATGTCTCCTTGATCTTGACTTCTCGTTACTCGTAGGTCATCTATCTACTACTCTAGACACATCCGTTTTGAAGTTCTCTTCCATGCATTGACCAAACTATCCAATATTCAAATCATCACGTACTAAAGTTCTCACAAAAAGGAAATATAATAGATCTTATAAAGTAGGTGATCAATCCACAAAACATGCATTAAATCATAAACATTAAAATGGGGGAGTTATATACAACTAATGGAATTTTAAAAGTATGGACGTGCAAGAATGGGTAGAGGGGCTTATCCCAACACCCCAGTGATAGAGACTAAACACTCTTCCTAATAGAAACAGAGAAAATAGGGGAGAGGGGAGAATAGTCATAGTCATTATGGAGAATATGATCATGACTCAGTGAAACAATAGTCTTCTACTCAATGAAGAGATGGCTCATTCCAGGTAAGTAGAGAACACATAGAACAAGTGTCAATGATCTCTACCACCACTTCTTCCTTCTCTTCCTATACTTTGGATCATCAGGGAAGGGAGAGCATGTGGCTGATGGCAATGATGATGTAGATTCAACCACTTTGGTGGATGAACGGTGGACTTAGGAAGGGGAGAAGAATAGACCACCACAACTGTGCCATAGAAGAAATTAACAAAATGATGATTCACAATCATATTTGGAAATAAAGAACCTATCAACATAATGAAGATGAAGCATATCCCCTCCATGGAGGATAGGGTCGAGTATTTTTAAGCTCCATGATATAGAGAAAAAAGTTCGTTGATCTATAAAGTAGTAGCTGAAAGATTGAACCATCACATGCCAGATTGGATATCTCAGGAAAAAAGTAGCTGTGTACCCAGACGACTGGTCACGAACAACATAGACATAACACAAGAAGCTATTCATATGATGAAGAGGAAGAAGGGAGAAGACTATATGGCAATTAAAATTGATCTAACAAAGGCTTATGATAGGTTATCTTGGAATTTGATTCAAAACACTCTCAGTCTCCTACAACTCCCAACCAACATTACAACTTACATCATGAATTCGATAACTACGGGCACTTATTCAGTCTTGTGGAATGGATCGTGTACACATGCCTTCAAAGCTAGTCGGGGGCTTCGTTAGGGGGACCCCTTATCTCCATACATCTTTGTGCTATGCATTGAGAGATTAAGTGAAATGATCAATGAAGAAGTTGAAAAAAGGAACTTGGACACCTATCACACTTGGCAGAAGTGGGGTCAAAAGTGCTCACCTATGCTTTGTCGATGACTTGATTTTATTTAGCAAAGCTTCTTGCAGCCAAATGGACACGATCAAGAGTTGTTTCAGAAAGTTTGAGCAAGCTTCTGGACAATCTATATATATAAAGAAGACCTATATATTCTACTCGGTCAGTGTCCCAAAGCTCATCCGTAGAAGAGTTAACCAAATCAGAAGATTCAAGGAAACTAAAGACCTTGGGACATATCTAGGTGTGCCTATCATTCATTCCCGAGTCACCAAGAAAACTTATGCTAACATCTTAAACAAGGTGGACTCCCGTATCAATAGTTCGACCTCTCGCTCCCTTTCACTGGCAGGTCACTGCAGCTTAGTCCACTCAACCTTATCCGCCATTCCTATATATACTATGCAGACAACACAACTACCTTTGCAACTGTGTGATCGCATAGACAGTATCATACGAAAGTTTCTTTGGGGAGGCAGCTACAAAGACCGTCCCATGTCACTCATCACTTGGAACAAAGTGACCAGCAAAAAAGAGTATGGAGGGCTCGGAATACATACTATGAGGGAATGGAATTCAGCTCAGCTCTTTAAGAACACCTGGGAATTTGCTACGGATAGAGACACCTCCTGGTGTAGGTTCATGGCAGACAAATTTAAACATCATACGGAAGGAAAGCACCCCAACCAATCCCGGCTAGCTAAATCGTCCCTGGTCGGCAAGAAGTTTACAAAAGATAACTCTTATGACGAAGTTCTGAACAACAATGACCCTAGCTTGTGGCACGATAAGTGGTATTATAAGGAGAGTATGGTAGCTGAACAAATGATGTGTGTCATCCCCAATGAGTTACATGATCTGCAGGTGGCGAGCATTATAATTGACAAAAATAGTTGGGATGAGCCATTCCTATGAGATTGGCTCACCAACTCTCAAGTGGTGCACATAATACACATGAACCCGCCATTAAAGCTAGAGGACAAAGATATGAAGGTCTGGAACCTATCCATTAATGGACAATACTCTATCAGTACAACATACCATCAGCTCAGAGCCAAAAGGAATGAAAAGGTTGAGGGAAATTGGGAGAGGATATGGAAAGCTAGGACGGTTGCCAAAGTCAAATTCTTCATGTGGTTACTATCCCACGACGCTATCTTAACCAACCACAAGAAGGTCCATAGATATATGTCTTCAGACCTGAGCTATCGTAGTTGCCATGAGCACTAGGAGACTAGCTTGCACACTATTTGCGACTGTGAACAAGTTCACGAAGTGTGGAAGGGCATCTACCAAGACAAACTACCTTCGGATTTCTTAATAATAGATTTTAGAAGATGGATAAGAAATGTCTTACGAGGAAAGTAAATCAAGCAAAACTTCTTCATGATCGCTTGTTGGTACCTTTGATTGTGTAGAAACTCATAAGACCTTGATAATAACAAAAAATGAACTGAGCATATTATTAGATATATTAGACTAGAGACTGAGCTATCAAAGAAATCATCACAGAAAGAAATGGTGGAAAACAGAGCTATCTCATAGAACGACGAACAGTGGACACCTCCTCCCATGGACAGCCTAAAGATGAATGTGGATGCGGCCCTCCTAAGTCATAAAAGCCCAACAAGAATGATCATCAGGGACGACAATGGTGACTGGGTGGATGGTTATGGCTGGATCTGCCCTGTTGACTCTACTCTACATACAGAATTAACCACAATTGCAACGACCATGAACAAAGCGAAAAATCTGAATTGCAGATGCTTGATAATCAAAATCGATTGTAAACAGGCTACTGGGATGATCAAGGATGTCTACTTGGCAAATACCAGATTCGCTCATCTACTATATGACATCCAGAAGCTCCTTCAGGAGAATAGAGATTGGGAGATCAGGCATGTTTCTAGGTCATCCAACAAGGCTGCGGATGGCTTAGCCAAATGCCATCTCAGAAACAAAATTGCCTCGTTCCAATATGTCAGACCTCTTGAACCTATCAGGGAGTAGTATGTTAGAGACAAATGTAATGGTAGTAGTACTACCGTATTTCTTTCACAAAATAATTTGTGTAATGCTAGATCTATGGTTTTCTTGCATGAGGAGAGTGGGATGAATAGATGATCTCCTGACTTTCCTAAAAAAAAGTGGTGAAAGTTAGTAATTGATATCAGTAAGAGAGGTATGTGCATTCCTTACACCCTATGTTGGGATAATTGCATCCAAACCTTATATCTCCCTAATGAGGCTTAAATGAACCCCAAATCTTCTATCCTTTAATCCTAATGCTATTCATGCCTCAAATCAGAATATAATTTCTTCTTGTTTGGATCTTATACCCCACTACCCTGCTTATTGAATATTATGACTACTCTTGCCATGATTACTTTTCTAGTATGTAGATTTATGTTCTATTTAATTAAAAGTAGAAGTATTTATGTACAAACACCCACAGAGGGCATGCATTTAATCTCCCTAGGGAATGTTTTTATTCTCCTCTACATAATTGTGTAGGTGACTGGGAATGTCTTATACTCCCCGCACCTATAGGTTAGAGGTCCAGTAGAGGCCTCAAACCTACTTATTTAGGTAGATATAATTATATTACATGCAAATCCTTTTTAATATAATTGCTAATGGCAAGTTTCTTTTGAATATAGCCTCATACTCTTGTTATCTTCATCTTATGATGAACCCTAACCTGTTCTTATTTGCTTTACTTATCTTATTATCCTATACTAGTTTTGTGACACATATCTTGATTTATTTCCCCTTTTCTAGGGTGCTTTCCCAACCACCCAGGTGTTGGTGCTGAGCAAGGAGAAGGACAAGCTTGAAGGAAGTCATCTCAAGAGTAAATATCAAATTATCTAAAATGATGTCTAGGTTTCTATAGCTAGATCATTTTCTCTTATCTTTTTCTTTTGGGAGCAATCATATAATGAAAAATGAAAGCCATTTAATAGGCTTAGTACTTTTATTTCCGCTGCTAATCCTAATCTGACGACCCTCGTTCTGTCTCCTACCTTGTGACGGAGTGGGAAAGTCCAGGGAACAGAGTCTCATTCCTGTCATGTTCCCTCCCTCTCACATCGGTCCTTAAAAGCTCTCAGGAATATTACCCTCATATTTTGGAGACGAAGACGGTTGTTTCTCACCTTACTTTTCCCTAGTTCCGCACTGGGTTGGGACTTTCCCCAAAACCATGGATCTTTGTTCGCAAGGGGAAGGCCCACCCTGATGTTCCCTGCGCCCAAAATCAATGTAAGATGATCTATGGTCTCCTTGCCAAGGGATGAGCACCATAGATTGGCCAATACCTTACAAGAAAGCATTGTGAGACCTCTCCGATCTACAACTACATGGCCAGGAAACCTCCTAGCCATCCTAGCGACTCCGACCATTTCTAGAAAATCAACAACCACCGTCGGGTTCAGTGGGTTGTGGTGAAGGAGGGGAGGCCTTCACCGACTACTGGGGATGCGGGATTAATGAAGTCAACTGTGATGTGGACCACAACCTAGCACAAGTTTGCGAACAGTGACTCCCCGAAGGAAGGGATGAAGAGGTGTAGAAATACCTTTCTAACCTAGGCGCATCATTTTTGTTAGCTACCTACGCAGAGAGTAAGAATTTAATCACGCACCTTGACTTGGGTTGCAACCTAAGCAGTCTGCAAGCGGAGGTGGCTTCGATTGATGGGCTCAGCCAACCCAATTGGAAAACAAGGTAAATGTCTACCATTGTGACATGGCTCTTTTTTATTAGTCAATTTATGTTTAACTAGTGAAACTTATAATACATCATAGGATAATCAAGTGATAATTAATTATATATGAAAGTTGATTAAGACAATGTAAGGAATCCATTAAAATATAATAGATGCCTAATTCTACTTCAAATTCAAAAAGTGCTTATAGTTTCTACCTTTAATGTAATTATAAATGGAAAATCCTAATTTTGGTATTAATGAGTTTTGGTAACGTTCTTTCAATACTTTAAACCAATATTAACTTGTTGTTATTAAAAGGAAGGCATAGATCTAAAAAGATGATCTTTATGCATAATTGGCTTAATTTAGGGTTCCATGCACATGTATATGAATTAATGGGTCTGGAAATCCTAATTTTGATAAATATAACTTTTAATGTTTGTTAATGTCCAAATCCATGTTTAAGACAGAGATATTATGTTCTAAATCCAATTTGAGAATAAAGGATCCTTAATATAGATAATTTGAGTAATTAGGGTTCTATGTGTAGAAAAGCCATTTTAGGGTTTTGTGGATATAAAAGAGCAAAGTTGCAATAAAGTAACTTCTTGATAAGTATGTAGTGAATAGTTTATGTATGCATTTCAGGATTTTGTGATAGTGTAGTTGAATTTCTTGCTTAGATTTGATTGCTTGATTGGAATTGCTTATTGCTTGTGAAATATCCAAATCAGGTATGTGGTTAATTATGAGTACACACATTATGTTTCCCAATGTTTCTTGAGGATTTATCAATTGTAATAAAATTAAACTATTTGGATGTTTCATTATTGTAATCTTTAAAGTAACTAAGTGTATAAAAATTTAAGTATAAGTGTGACAGTCTCAAACCTACATACCATATCTGTATGTATGATGCAAGACCAAGCCCAGGAGGGAAAGTGGTCAAGCCCCTGAGGGAAGACCACTGGGCACCCAGAGAGGTGACCCTAGGCACCAAGCTCAAGATGGAGTAGGTGGCTGTAAGTCCCTTGCAAGGACTAAACCCTAAGAGAGGGTATCCCAGAGTATGTGTAAAAGCGGTTGAGAAGTTACATTAAAAACATAATTGTGCATTGTTAACAGCTACTTGATATGATTAGGTTGTTAGAACTTATGTCTGATATTTTATTTGTTTCCACATACCAATATATTCATTTATACTGACCGACATTTTGGTTGTCAGTTTTTTAGGTAATATTTGAAATTAGACAAACAGTAAAGTGGCACCTATGTATATTAAAGTTAAAATAATTAAGGAGATTTAGGTAGATAGAATTCTACTACGGGTGAAAGTCCCAGTTACCAAAATTTTGAAGGTATGGTAAAAGTAATTTTTATTCCAATTTTCAATTTAGTCTTTTGTAGAATTTATTAATTATTTTTTATTATTTGCAAAACCATTGATCTTGTTTTTGAGATTATGCCTCTAACTTCTTGATCTTCCTTAATTGGGGGTTACCGGGAAGTGGGGTCATTATAGGAACCACTCTAAAAAACCTTGTCCAAGTGATTGTTTCATTTTCTCTCGTCCTTGTTATGATTCTTAGTTAGGATTTCAAATTTCACTTAAGCTATTGGTTTTGACTGATATAATTTGAAGGTCTAATCTATCTTGTGAGAATATTTGAAATTCTATTCACGCCCCCTCCAGAGCCCTAGATCCAACAAGTGGTATCAAAGACAATGATCTTCTCCAACAATCTTCCATGAGACTAGAAGATGGATGACAACTCACTTGGTTCACTCAACCTAGATGGAGGCTTCTCTTTGCATCCTCAGATCTTTAATAACACCAACTTCCTCTATTGGAAGAGGTGTATGCAGTTCTACTTTCAAGGCATGAACTTCGATATGTGGAAGGTGATGGTCACACAATACATGGAGCCAATCAGAGATATTGCCACATTGAGTGAAGTTGCACTTAAATAAACTCAGCTCAATGCCAAAGCCATATGCATCCTCTATGCAGCCCTTACCCAAATAGAGTTCAATCACATCTCATCGTGGGACACCACCTATGAGATTTGGGACAAATTGTGCATTACCTATGAGATCACAAAGCAAGTCAGGGAGGCTAAGATCGACATGTTGAATGACCTTCTAGAGAAATTCAAGATGGGTCAGAAAGAGGGCTTGTAGAGATGTACTCTAGGCTCAATGTCATCATCAATGAACTAGATACTTTTGGGAACACTTTGGATAGATGTGTGATCAACTCCAAGATCTTGAGGACTCTACCAAAGAGATGGGAGTCAAAGGTGATCTCCATTGAAGAAGTAAGGAGCCTTGGTGACATTCCAATAAAAGAGATCACTGTCAACCTCCAAGCTCATGAGCCAAGGCTTGACACGAAAGAAGAAGAAGCCAAGCAAGAAGAGAAGGAATCCAAGAAGATCAAAGACAATGATTTCAAAGCACAAGTAGATGTGGTCATCCTTCAAAAACAACTTACTTGTCAGACATCTCCCTCCTCCTCTAGTGAAGATGATGGGCCTAGTGAGCATGAAGACGACTACATCAAGGGCAAGCACTTAAAGGGAAAGCAAGCCTCCTCCTCTACTTTTAGATGCTAAAAGTGTGGACAAAAAGGACACTACAAGAGTGAATGCCCCAAGTTAAGAAAGTCACACCACAAGGGCAGCTCCAAGAAGGAGGAAGGGTACAAGGAGATAAAGTGCAAGAGGAAGGACAAGAAGGTGAAAAAACACAAGAATGCAACTCATGTAGCTTAGGAAGCTTCATACTCATGTAGCTCAAGCTCTGAAGAAGATGGAGAGTACCACCTTGAACTCATGGCCTCTACTAGTAAAGAAATTGGTGAGGTAAATGAGGTAATCTTGCTTGAGTTATCTAATGAAGCTATTATTGATGTTCTTGTTTCTACCCATTCTTCTTTCTCTAAGTTTAAATCTAAAATAAAAAGGTTAGGAATTTTTTTTTATGATTTGTATGATAACATTGAAATTCTGGAGCTTAATGAGAAAACTCATCTTGAGATCATTGATAACTTACAAGGCCAATATCTTGATGTAGAGCTCCAATAAAATAGAGTGCAAGTAGAGAACAATATCTATCTTAAGAACTTTGAAACTCTTAAGGAAGATAACCAAAAGAGCCTAAAGGACCTTGAAACTCTTAAAATTGAAAATGTTGAATTTAAGCTTCTTGTTGATGATTGTAAGGATGAAATAAATGTTTTTCTTAAGGAAATTCAAGTTCTTAAATCTGAAAATTCTAGGTTGCTTGGTAATGTTAATGATTTATCTTCTAGACCTATCTTGCCTAGTAATGATATTGCTTCTATTTCTCTTAAGAAAGATTCTTATTTGACTAAAGCCCTTTGTCTAGAGGTTGACCTTGTTCGTTCTAGAGATGATACTACTAGTTTATCCTATACTATCATGCATCTAAATGATGATAATCATAGACTTAGGGCCTCTCTACAGAAGTTCCTCAAAGGGAAAAACTCCCTAAATGAAATCCTTGACCATTCTACCAAACGAAGTGGTACTAGTGGCTTGGAATTTGTAGGAGAACCAAAGGGTAAGAAAAAGCCAAAGGTAAGAAAAATAGCAAGGAGACCTCTTTCTTTATTAGAAAGTCTTCTGACACTAAGAATCATATGATTTGTTTTTATTATTACTGTGATGATCATTACTCTACTTATTGTCTTTGCAAGCCTAAGGGGATCATCCCAAAGATGAAATGGATCCCCAGGATAAGTCTAGATCCCAAAGTTCGTGTTGGGAACTAACACTCTCCTTTCTTGCAGGAAAAAGGAAGATGGACTGTTAATAGTGGCTACACTAAGCATATGACAGGTGATATAAGGCATTTCAACAACTCTAGCAAAAAGAAAGGAGGTTCAATTACATTTGGGGACAACAAGAACAATAATGTCAAAGGTGAGGGTGATAGGTGAATCCTTGTGTATCAAGAATGTTATTTTTTTGGATGACCTACATCAGAATTAATTAGTGTTAGTCAATAATGTGATAATGGTTACCTTGTGTTATGTACTTTCTTTGAACGTTTGACTCTACATTCCCTCACCTATCAAGTTGTATATAAGGGAACTAGAAGAGGTAATATTTATGTCATTGCGCTTGACTCCATTAATCATGTTGTTGGTAGATGTAACACCCCTCCCTAGGGTTTCTTACGTAACCAACGGAAGCACAGCCTAATCCCCAACATTATCAATAGTGTGGGGTACTTGGCATATCGGGGAGGGCATGTCACATACATGATCTCATATCAAGAAACAAATAACACTTGGCATTATTGAAACATAGATTCATACATAAGTTCTTGGAAAGAAAGCTACATCATGTTTCTAAAGGTATACTAAACATAAACTAGATAATCATGAAAAAGATAGGATCTCCATAGATGGACATCCCACCAGGCAACAACTCCTTAGAACTTTGGGTCCTTAGAATTCTCAAGATGATTCCTTCTCCTTAGCTCCAACTCCTGCGGACATCTCGTCCCCAACCATGCAAAGGAAAAACAAACATGATGACTAAGCGGCATTGGCATGTTATAAGACATAAAAATAAATATACAAGTGACTTAACATAATCATGAACATGCATTAACATTAATCATTTCTTGATGTCTTTTACATAAAGAAATTGACTAGAAGAATATGCTCCTCTCTTAATGCCCAAAAGGAGCCCATAATGCTCGGAAAGCCCATAATTGCTCGGAAAGCCCATAATGCTCGGAAAGCCCATAACAAGGTGCATATAAATCTAAATCAATTTCTATTAATCATGATCTTTATTAAACTTAGCTTATCTTCTTTAATAACCTAAACTTTGATCTTAATTGGGATTTCTCCCTCTTGAACATGATTGGGATTTCTCCCCATGACCATAATGGGATTTCTCCCTCTTATGCATGAATGGGAAACTTATTCCCTCTAAATCTTGATTTCATGTTCCTTAACCATAATTCATAACATAACAGTGGTTTCTATACTTAGACTTATATTATAGCAAAAAATAATGCAATAATCATATACTTGAAGGAAGACATGCATTTGTCATGACTTAAACATTAAGTGCATAAACATATCATAAACATCCAATAAATCCAATTTACTATGCCAAGGGCATGGCCCGCTTACCTTGAACTAAAACACCTAGGTCAAACCTGGTTTGACCGATTGGATCCTTTTAATCACCTAAAATTAGATTAAAACATTATATGTACATGAATTCATAGCCTTGAAACCCTAATTTTATTCCTTAAATTATTAAAGAGATTAGATTTGAGAAACATGGATTGAAAACATGTCAGATAGATAGAAAATCAAAAGAGCTTACCAAATCATATTTATTTATATTTTTCTGAGGTCGTATGCAAAAGTTACAAATTTTGCACTCTGGACCAATCAGAAATTAAGAAACCATAGCGTGACATCAATTGAATCTGTGATTATTTCGATGTAAATAAAACGTCGAAATACCAGAAAACCAAGCCGTGTGTGACATAATGATTAAACATGCAGGGGCATACTCGTCATTGCACTCTAACTGCTCATCGCGCGTAAGAAGGACAAATTGAATGTCAAAATACCTATAATGCCCTTGGGTGATCAAGTTAACTGATTGAACTCGTGGGGGCACCATGGTCATTTCAGTACCTAGATTGCTCCCCTGGGATCCATGGCGCGGACTAACGTCGAGCACCTACCAGGAGCTCCATGTCCTTCACCGCAAAGGAGACCTGCGGTCCCTTGAAGATCGGCTAGTGGTCCCTTGCCTTCGCGGTTCCCTGGCAACCTCAACGAGCACAAGGAGAGGCTCTCAGGGTGCTGGAGCACACTGGAGCGCGGAGCTCCTGTCCATGGCTAGAGCAAGGCCGAAAAGGGGGAAAAACATGAGAATGGAGTTAGAAGGCTTACTAGGGAGCACAAATCTGCTCGGGGAGGTCCAACGGAGGTGCAGACACGGTCGTTGGAGGCAAGGAAAGCCAATTCGATCATAATGACGAGAAATAGGGAAATACCAGGGAAAACAGGGGCGGCGGGCGACGGTTCAAGACCGGTGAAAGCACACTCGAAAAGGCGAGCTGATGGTTGGAAGAAGTTCGTGGATGAAAGGCGGAGCCACATCTAGCGTTTCCGTGGTCGGAGGACCACTAGGATGGTCTGGAGCTTGGGCACCGGCGAGGGCCTTGCGGAGGTCCTATAGGGTACATCGATCAAGGCTACATCGAGCCAAAACAAAGGTACAAAGAGGAAGGATGAAGGTTGAGGATGCTCACTGCGCTCGTGATTGAGCCGAGGTGACTGGAGGAGGTCGGACGAAGCTCGGATTGCCGGAGACCAAAACCGAGTAGGTCACGGCATCCAGAGGCATGAGGGGTCAAATTAACAGAGGAGGGAGATGGCTCGGGGCTCAGAGGTCCTTTTGGAACCCTAAAACATGGGTTTGCGTCACTGTGGCGGCGGCTGTGAGCAATAGCGTGTGAGTCGTTAGAGTGCCACTTTGGGTGTTTCTTGTATAGGGAAAGGGAGAGGATCAGTGAGGTCTCGCTGTGTTCGAGGAAGTGAGACGAAGTCGTTGGAGAAGGAATAAAGTAAAACGGCCTCGTAATGAGGGAGAGAGAGGTCGCCGAAGGAACTGCTGCGAAATGCTTCTGTTTGCGAGAAGAAACGGAGGAAGAAGAGAACGCGAGTGCCGTTGGATCTAGATCCAACGGCCACTGTGTATGCGTGTGAGTATGAAAGCAAAAAGTAATGCGTGACCAACATATTAATGCAAACCATAGGTTATATCCATTCAATCGATGAAATTGTATTCAAATCGTGGTCATACTATATTCAAATCTTTCTCCAATTAATTGGAGGGTCAAACATAGGCCAAATGAGCCCAAATTTTGACCAAAGGTGTATTATAGTGTCTAGAATATTCCTATGGTTTTATATTTCATTTTTGTACCCATTTAGGCCTAAAAGTAGCAAAACCCTCATGTATACTTAAATGACCATGATTAATGCAAATAAAGCCATTAACTCTTCAAATAAGAATTGAAAACCATAAAAACGTGCATTCAACATTATTTAATTTCAATTAACAATATGGAGGTCATTAAGCAAATAATTAAACAAGTAAATCACTAATTATCATAAGAGAGAGAAAATTGGACATAAAACATTTATCCTCATTTTCTTAAACAAAAGGGCATGGATACATATATGAAAACATTTTCTTTAATTAGAACAAGGTTAAGAGAGCAATTGGACATAAAAACTATTTTTCTTAAAATAACATGGGAAAATTACATTTAAGTCCTCAAAAATTATCTAATTAGAAAAAGAGCATGCAAGAAATAAAATAGTTTGAAAATTTGCATAATAAGAGTGGGATGTTACAGTAGATGCCTAGTAGTCAATTTGAATGATATTTCTCTTTACATCATCGGTTTGTCATGTAAATATAAATAAGTTGAAGGAGTAAAAAAAAAGGACTTGGTCAAGGGACTTCCCAAATTTGATTTTAAAAAGGATGAGGAAATCCAACCTTATACCCAAGGAAAGCAAACCAAGTCCTCCTTCAAATTCAAAGGAGTCCAAGTACCAAGAGATCTCTTGAACTTCTTCACATTGATCTATTTGGACCGATGATAACTCAATCGCTTTGTGGTTCCAAGTATTTCCTTGTTATTGTCAATGATTTTTCTAGATATAATTGGACCTTCTTCCTTGTTTCCGAGAGTGATATGTATGTTTTCTGAAGCATTTATAAATGAGTTGAGAATCAAGTCTCTTGCATCATCGTTTTCATCCATAGTGATCATGGAGGAGAACTTGAAAATTATATTTTTGAAAGTTTTGTTAGGAATCTGGTTATGCACATAACTTTTCTTCACCTATAATACCAAAATAAAATGGGGGTTGTAGAGAGGAAAAATAGTTCTTTATAGGATATGGCTAGGGTCATGCCTATAGAGTATGACATTCCAAAGAAGTTTTGGGATGAAGCCATCATTACCTCGTGTTTTGTGCAAAACTGGGTTTGTACACATACTTCTTTGAAGAAAACCCCCTATGAGCTATGGTGTGGTAGGAAACCTTCTATTGAGTATTTCCATGTTTTCAGATGTCCTTGTTTTGTTTAAAATATGAAAGATTCTCTCAACAAATTTGATCTAAAATCTTACAAGGCTATCTTTCTTTCCTATAGCACTACTTAAGGCTTATAGACTGTTTAATATTCATTTTACTAAAGTAGAAGAATCTATAAATGTTAAATTTATTGAGACTAACCCCTCTATTCCCTAAGATATTATTCCAAATGATGATGTTGCATGTGAAGTAATTCCTCTCTAAAAGATCTCAACATCACCCAAAAGGGAAAAGATGTGGTCACTCAAGAAGAAGAAAAAGATGAAGAGAAGAAGGATCCAGCTCCCTGATTTGCGAAGAATTATCCAAAATGTCTTATTTTAGGTGATCCATTTGAAAGAGTGAAGACACGGGCTGCACTCAACAAAGAATAATCCAACAAAAAATTCATCTAACAACTGGAGCCAAAGAAGATCAAGGAAACTCTTGGGGATGATGAGTGGATCCTAGCTATGGAGGAAGAGTTGGAGCAATGTGAAAAGAACAAAGTTTGGATAGAAAGATTCTTGGCACTGAATAGGTCTACCGCAACAAGCTTCATGAAAATGGCAAAGTGGTAAGGAAAAAAGCAAGGTTAGTGGCTCAAGGATACAATATACAAGAAGGTATAGATTTTGATGAAACATATGCACTTGTAGCTAGACTTGAGTCCATTTGTATGTAACTTGCCTTTTCTAGTGATAAAAACTTTCTTCTTTATAAATGGATGTTAAAAATGTCTTTTTTAATCATACAATTGAGGAGGAAGTGTATGTATAGTTTACCTAGCCATGTTTATTTGTTGCAAAAAGCTATCTATGGACTCAAACAAGCACTTTGAGATTGGTATGAAACTTTAAAGAACTTTTTGTTAGATGATGGATATATCATGGGGAAAGTGGATTCTACCTTATTTCTAAAGCACACTTCTAACAATTTTCCTTTCATTCAAATATGTGTTGATGATATCATTTTTGGAAGAACTAACCTCGATCGTTGCAAAGAATTTAGTGATCTTATGCAGAGTAAATTTTAAATGAGTATGATAGGTGAGCTCACGCTCTTCCTTGGATTTCTAATCAAGCAAACTAAATATGGAAACATCATCAACCAAGGAAAATACATAAGTGAGCTACTTAATTTCTTTGGGATGGAGACCACCAAGCTGAGGGACACACCCATGTCAAACACCGCCAAATTTGATAAGGATGAAGGTGAGAATGTAGATGAGAATCTCTATAGATGTATGATCATAAGTTTACTTTACTTAACTGCCTCTAGACCAGATATAATATTTAGTGTTAGCTTGTGTGCTGGAATTTAATCAAATCCTAAGAAATCATATCTTATAGATGTTAAGAAGATTTTATGTCACTTAGTCAAAGCCCAAAATTTTGGACTATGGTATCCCAACTCAAGGAACTTTACTCTTACTGTTTTTAGTGATGCAAATTATGCAGGGTTCTTAAGTGTTAGAAAGTTCACAAGTGGGACTTTCTTTCTCCTAGGATCATACTTGGTGTCTTGGTTCTCTAAGATACAAAGCACAATGGAATTATCAACCATCGAGGATGAATACGTTACAGTCAAGAATTGTTGTTCCCAAGTCCTATGGATGAAGCAAATGCTCCAAGACTTTAACATTAATTTTGATTCTTCTCCTATCTACTATGATAATACTAGTATAATTAACTTGTCATATAATCCTATCTTTCATAGTAGATCTAAGCATATAATGGTTCGCCATAATTTTCTTCATGATCACATTGACAGAAAGGATATCTATATCACACATGTGGACACGGAAAATTAGTTGGCAAACATTTTCACTAAACCTCTAGACAGAGAGCAATTTAACTTTATTAGTTCTAAAATTCTCATAACTTCTTTCAATGAATCGAATATGCCTTCTAGCTAGTTGTTATCTATCCTATATGAATTACTTATTATGTAATCACCATTGCTTGCTATTTTGCTAAAATCAATTTTCATGTTCTTTTTGCCTTGTTTATCTCTTATTTTTTGGGTATTTTTTGCTAATGCATGTTTTATCTTAAAATAATACCCAATGATGTGATATGTGCCTAAGTATGTTTAAAATGTAAAATGAACTAGAAAAATAAATTTAATTATTACTCTAATGGCGAGAAATTAGAATTTCTAAAGTTGGTTCAAGTTGACCATCAGTCGAGTTGCCAAATCGACTGATCGAAGACTAAGAGGTTTTTTGAAGAGCCTATCGGTCGAGTTTCTGAGTCACAGAACTCGACCAATGACCGAGCTGGAGAAAACTTAAGATAGGTTCGGTCGAATTTTCTCCATGTCAACTAGAGAACAGTCAATTGATCCAACCTCTAGCTCCCTCAAGCTCTCAACACTAGCACTGACCTTCCTCTCCCTAGATTAATTTCAACCTATATCGACCTTCCTTGACCTCTTTCCTATCAACCCTAGGTGTGTGGATGGGTTTTGGTGGTTTTTATCTAGTTTTTGGTTTCTCAATCCTCTCCATTTGGTCTCCATGGCATCCAATAGGAGAAATAGAGCCGCCCCAACTAATGCACCATCATCTTCTTCCAATTCTCGCTTGATTCTCTTTGATGACACTTTCTTTTTCTCAAATGAGGCTCTCAAAAGGTAAAAGGAGCTCCTTCCTAGAAAACTATTTCCTTTTCGTTCCCTTTTTAAGCCACGCCCATGGAGACAAGAGGTCGTAGATCAAGTAGCATAGTTGTTGTACGACCACCTTCTCTTAGCCTGGTGTGTTGAATGCACATGTTATAACAATTCCATCACAAGCACCAAAGTCGTTCACCAATTATATGTAAATTTGGATTGGAATTATGACATCATCATACCCCCACCTAATACTCAAGTAGTCCTCACCTCTCTATGATCACTCGGAAGAAATTCCAAGTTTCTAAGGATACCCTGAACATATTTTCGGGTACTAAAGTGATTGACACCTGGTGCAAAGACTATCCTGCGTAGATGAGGTCTTCTACAAGAAATATGTGCTATCCCTGATATTCATAAGTTCTTCAAGAAGCCTCAATTCCCATATAGGAAGAAGTGAACCCTTCCCTCCCCTACCTTAGGCCTCAAGAGATGCATACTTGCCTTATTTGTTAACTACAATATTCATCTAAAGAAAAATATATTTGACTACGATCATTATGTAATATCTCTTGAAGAACATAGGATTCAAGTGGGCAGGATATGTTCTCCACCATATTTCCTACTTTGACTCAGGAAAGAACACCCATGGAACCCACCCACCCTAGCCAAACCTGATATGTGGTCTTTTCTAGTTTTCCACTGGAAAATCTCTTTTCCATGACCTACACTACAAACCTACCTAAAAAAGAGTTTTCATTAGTGAGAGCACACTTCAGAAGTCTATGCCTATACTATCCTCTACCACACCTGCTGCCTCTACCTCTACCTCTACCCAAGAACCTCCACCACCTCAGCTACCCAATCTGCCTGTGCCTCATTCCATGTAACCAATGAATCCCTTATGGGCTACATGATGCATCAATATATGTACAACCTTCAGGTTCAGGAGTTCATGCATCAGGATCTTTGTGCTATCATGTCCAACATGAATCTGTCTTGTGCACACCCTTACCTTGCCTACCAGCCCTACCCAGGAGGTGACTATGCATCCTTTGCATATGATTACTTTTACCCTACCCCTCCACCTACTACTTTTTCTGCTACACCCTCTATTGTTGGTGGATCTACCCCTAGAGTATTGCCTTTTCCTTCTGTCCCCGTGGCCACCTTGCTTGCTAGTCTTGGTACTTCTTCTCCTTCCCTCCCACATGCCAATTAGCACCATTCTCTTAGCATGTCTTGGGGTGATACAAATTCCCGTTGACCCAATCGTGGTTTCGGTCCCTCTACTGATGACGAGATGCTAGACTAGGATGATGATGAGGTTTCTACTTATGAGGAGGTTGATGAGGATGATGGTGATGCTTCTGACGATGGCTCTGATGGCTTTGCTGGTGACTCTAGTGATGAAGGTGATGTTGCTGCATCTTCAGACAGAGATGATGACTATGGGCCTAAAGCTTCTTATGTTGATCATATTGTGGATGATGTAGGCATAAATGACCTAGATGTTTGGTTTTTTCCAATTTTTAGTCTAGATGTGTATCATATATATATCTTTCTAGGCTATTTCGTATTAAATATATTTGGGCACATTTTTTGAGTTGTACTATTTATCATCTAGTTTTCATCATTTTGGCTTGTAGTTGTTTTCTGAGAACATACTTTCTAGGTTATGATCTTAATCTTTTGTACACTTACTCTTTGATTTAATATATATCATTAGTTGATGCCATGTTTACCATATTTTGATCATGATAAAGACTGTATGTTTCTCTTGTCTCTTTTTGTGTTCGCTTTGAGATTGCATGTTGTATGAGAATGTGTGGTTGTGCTTGGAAAAGACTCATTTCCGTTCTCTTCTACCCCACTTACTTTTTGATAAGGTCAAAAGGGGGAGGGAAGTTCAATGTTTTGAAGCTCAAACATATTTCTTTTATTTCCTATGTGATCCTTTTCTTGTTCACTATAAGCTTTATCATGTGATTTGCAAACAGACCATATAGTATATATATGTCATATTCCTTTGTGTAGATGGACTAACTATGCATGTAAGAGTCGGCATACATTGAGGGGGATAAATTCACATTGTTAAAATATCAAATCCCCTTGCAATTCACAAGGCAAAGGTATAACTTTACATATCCTTTTCAATATGATTGAGGAATGGTTTGTCATTGTGAAAAAGGGGGAGAATGTTGGCTTGAAAGTATTACATTGCCCATATTTTGATAATCAATTAACCATTCCATTCCTATGTATCTAATATGTTTGTTAAAGATTGATTTTAGGCTTTAGGTACATGAATATGATCAAATTACATAAGCCCTAACTTTTTCAAAGTTCAAGTCAAAAGCAATGCAAGTGTGCATTTTGGGAAATCACTCCATATGACCATAGATAATTTTTATAATCACTTGTGTTGATGATATGACTTGTCACTAAGATGAAAAAAAATTAGGGACACTTAATTCTAATTTTTTATCAATCAAATGTAAATATAGTATTTTTTTCAAAGGCTATTCATCATTGAGTTGGAAACTCGACCAATCCAGTGATGGATGTTTTGAAGAGACCAATCAGTTGTGTTGCACACTCATAGAACTCGATTGCCTGGATCATTGAGTAAAACTGATTTTAGCTCATAGGTTGAGTTTCCCAAGAAGAAACTCGATAGATAGTTTGAAAATTGTTTTTGTCAGTTAGTGGATCGGTCAAGATACCTTTATTAGAACTCGACCAAATAACCTGTATGAAAAACACATATGAAGTGATTATAACCGTTGGTGAGTTGTTTTGAGCGAGAATAGATCTGTTGCAACTTTGAAAATGGATATATTTTGCCCTTAAGTGATCCCACAGTCAAGGGAACACCCCCAACTATAAGTAGTAAACCTTGGAGTTCATTCCAAGTTTGGTCATTCATGCTATTCTAAGTCAATTCTATAGTTGAGTGTGGTGCAACTCCTTGAGCCCCTTTTTCACTTTCATTTACATAGCATTTTGTGATTATGAGTGAGTTAGGACAATTGTAAGAGAGCTAGTTCCTTGTGCTTGTAAATCTCTCATTCCATTTCATCTTCCCTACCCCTTTCCTCAATGAAGCAAAAGTCAAGCAAGTTACTCCAAGTGAAGGTGGAGCTATTGTTGTTCTTCTTCCAGGTTGAAGAAGAGGTGATGATCTTCTCTTAGTGAAGGAGAAGGAAAATGATAAAGATCCAAGAAGAGTGGATAATTCCTTGAAGGATGAAGACTTGTGAAATAGTAGGTAAGTCCCTAGAAGAAGGCAGAATACTCTTTGCAAAGTGGGTATGTCCTTGGTAAGGTTGAAGACTCTTTGTACTTGATAGGTAAGTCCTTCTGTGGGTCTGGTGTTGTAACTCTTATTGGTGAATATATCGAGGAAAGCACTTGCAAAGTCCTAGAGGTTGACCTCTCTAGGTAGTGGATTGACTCTCTCCTAGTTTGAAGAGTGGAACCACTCAAAATGACCTTGTCCAAGTGCTTGTTTCATTTTCTATCATCCTTGCTCTGATTGTTAGTTAGTACTTCAAATTACACTTTAGCTATTGATTTTGATTGATATAATTTGAAATTCTAATCTATCTTGTGAGATTTTTTCAAGCTCTATTCACCCCCTACTCTAGAGCCCTAGATCCAACAATTTCATCATTTACCATCTATTTTGGAGGAATCCAAAATACTTAGGTAGAGAACATTAAGAGGTAAATATGTACACAATTTAGACTAAATGGAAATAAAGGAAAGTTTGCAATATGAAAGAAAGTAGTGAATTCTTGGGTTGCCTCCCAAAAAGTGCTAATTTATAGTCTTTATCTTGAATCTCTCATGATTTCTTATCAAGCGCCTTCATCCGGGATGTTTCCTTCCTCTTCTATAGTGATATCCCCATAGCTCTGGTCACATCGTTTTCCTCCCAAATAGTATGTGTTGTTTGATCCTCATTATACAGTCATTGTATTTCCTCTGCGGTGAACATGTAGATCTCCCTAAATCTCCTACCATAGGAGACTTTCAAGATACATATACGCACATTGATCTCTACGTCCGTCGTGGCCAAGAAGGGCCTTCTAGTATGATGTAATCCCATATACCTATGGGATTAGTGTCCATGACTAGAAAATCAGTCGGGAAGGCAAAGTCTTCCCTAGAGTCCATTACCACCATTTGATCCATTTAATATGTGTTTACAACTCGTCTTTGAGAGAGATGGACCCATCATATTGTTACATTGAAATGGTTGACAGATACTTGTAGTTAAACCCAAAACTATAAGAGCATGGACAGGGGGTCGAGAATTGATGTGGCAGTTTATGAAAGGGGTTCTGGGATTTCCCCTTTTCTTCAAAAAGTGACCTCCCATAGTGAAACTGACATGTTCAGATGTAATGATCTCTTCGTGTGGTAGTATCACCACTTTTCTCTTCCCTAATGCAAGCATCCTTCACTAGGTAAAGGGATGTTTTGAGGCATTTCGTCTTTAACTTCCTAGAATTTAAATAGCTTCCATTTTTGGTTTGTGGAGGTGGGGGAGCACAAGGATTGGTCGGTCCTTGGTACTATTAAGGATTAGTGTTCATATAACCTTCATAATTATTTTTCTTGGTCATGTGTTAGGAAGTAAGTCTACCATCCTCATGGAGTGCAAGAGAAAGAGAGATTTTGCCAACATATTCTTAAGGAGAATGATCATCTGTCCAAGTAAGAACACCTCCTTCTTGATTTCATCTGCGCCCCTTAACCTTCCAAGAATTTCATCCTCAAATCTTGAGTTGTCTCTTATCCCATGGTTGTTCGTTGTCGACCCTTGCTCATCTTACCTTGTTACATCAAGTAGAAAGTTGGGTGATTCCTCAACCCCAGCATGTAGGAATATTTCATTGGTCCTTGGTTGTATCTATTCCCAAATGGTTTCAAGGCTTGAATTTTAAAGATAGACACGATGTCATTGCCATACCGACTGGAAGACCGTCCAAATTGATTCTTAATCAGGTTCGTTATATCAGTGATTATGTTCATCAATTGAGGAGTGGTATCATATTAAACTAGAATGGGAGGTGGGATATGAAGAACATAGTTTTTGTCATGATGATCTCCCTTGCTTGATGCTTGGGGGCGTGAGTTCTTAGCAAGATGTGTGAAGAGTGTCCAAGACTTATTTGATGTTTTAGCCATTAATGCCATGCCGCACAAAGAATCAATAGTAGTTCAACTCAACACAGTAAGGCCAGCGCAGAAGGCTAGCACTAGCTTCCATAAAGGGACCGAAGTCTCGTGAAGCCTTTGGAACCTCTTCCAAGCTTCATGGAATGGCTCATTTTCTTTTTGTGTGAAGAAAGTGATGCATCTCCTCATCTAAGTCAACTTGGATATTGGGTAGAACTTTTTCAAGAATTCATTCTTCACCATCGTCTAGGTCACTAGCTCAAGCTTAGACATGTACCACTTCTTAGATTTTTCTTTTAGAAAAAAGGGAAAAAGGGTTCTATAGAAATAGTCATCAGAGGCAGAAGGTGTGCAGAATATGGAGCAGGTTTCCCGAAAAGCATCAATGTGGTTGTATAGATTATCATTCTCCATCCCATAGAAGGTGGTTAGGAGTCCAAGAAGAGTGGGTTGGATGGAGAAGTATTGACCTGGCATTTGGTCAACAAGGGTGGCCATGGGTGAGGTGTAATTTCCTGGGGTGAAGTAGTCATGGAGTGGGATGTTGGATTGTGGTTGAGAATCTGGAGGACCACAGTTTCCCTCTCTATAGGGACATTCCATCCAATATCTTGATGTTTTTGACACAAGTGTTGAATTTTCATTCTGCCTGTCTCCAAGTTACATGATGTAGCCCTATTTTAGGGCTCCATCTTGTGCCTTTTTGTACTTTTATCACATCTAAACAAAGTAGATTGCAAGATATTTCCCCTAATATGCTTATCATTGCAAAACGCGCTTATGGATGTTCTTTGCATCATTTTCAGGTACTTGTACCATGATTAAGGTGAATGAGAGAGAAGGAACGAGTCCTAGGGCTCCTCCACTCATGGAGGGGTCTAAAGAAGGCCCCCAAAGTTCCCTCAAACTACATTCAAAGGCCAAGGATCGAGATCAAGCAAAGAAATCCTTAAATGGTGAAGTTTGAAGATAAATCACCTACTGCAGACCACAACACAGCTGTGGGAATACCCCCACGCTCGTAATGTTTATGGTGATGAATCAAAAGAATCAAGAGGGATTTTGCATCCAAATGGCCATGACCGTGGCCAACCAACATGATTGTGGCCAGGAGAGCTGAAGAAGGTTGTGGCCATACCTCCACAGTCGTAATGTTTATTATGAAAAATCATCAGAGGCAATATAGATTTTCACCCAAATGGCCACGACAATGGCCATCAGCACGGTCGTCGCCCATTGAAGATACAATGACTGTGGGATATGCCCATGGTCGTACCATTTATTGAGAAGAATCAACTTGGAGTTGCCCCCCCTAGATGCCACAATCGTAGCCGACCACCACGACCGTGGCCTATGAAGATTAACTTGCCCATGCTACTACTCTACGACCAAGTCCTTCTCCTCTAAACCGGTTGTGTTAACAAACATGGCCATGGTGCTTCTCATCCAGCATGACCGTGGTACTCTGCCACGGTCATGGCCACCTCTTACTTAGCACTCTCACCACCCTTCTACAACATGCCGTGGACGTTTCTGGGGAATGAGGTGCTCGACCTAGTTAGATAGTGTAGCTTAGCCTTTCCTTTTACCCTCACCATCGATATTATTTATTCCTTGTGTTACTTTTGCATCGTGGTTTGCTAACTTGGTTTCTTGTTGTTTGTTTGTGTATTGTGCATGTGACAACTGTGCATGCGCCACACGTGTGCTACTTGTACTTACTTGGTGTTGTACGACCCCGAGATTGGTTGAAAGAGGCACCAAAGTCACCGCAACCAACACCGAGAGGCCGAGATGGCAACAAAAAATCCACCTTCGGATGCTCAACCACCTCCACCACCACACCACCTGCTCTACAAATACTTCACCTCGGGGAACTACAACTCCCCCATCACCACCTTAGTTGACCAGATGTCGGGTCAATAGTTCTCCATTCCTCATGCACTCCTTGGACTCCTTCCCACTTACTATGGGATGGAGAATGGGAATCCCTATCAGCACATTGATGCTTTCCTTGAGACGTGCTCCACATTTCGCACCCCACTGCCACTGACGACTCCATCCATAGAAATCTCTTTCCTTTCTCCCTAAAAGAGAAGGCTAAAGAGTGGTATGTGTCAAAGCCAGATCTGGTTACATGGAATGAAGTTAAAAATGAATTCCTTAAGAAGTTCTTTCCTATTGCAAAAGTTGTCCTACATGAGAAGGTGCATCACTTCTTTTGCTCAGAAACAGAATGAACCCTTCCACGAGGCATGGGAGAGGTTCCAAAAATTTCTCTATGACTGACCTCACCGTGAAGTTCCTTTGTTGAAACTCGTTCAAGAATTCTACACTAGGCTTGAAGAGCAAAGCCAAAACAACGTCGAATCCTCCTGTGGGGGTACTTTAATGGCAAAGCCGCCCAAAGAATTGTGGCCCTTGTTTGAACATCTCACTGAAAACACACGCCATCACATTTCTATGAAAGGGGAGCATTGTGGTCGAAGCGACATCCCTCCACCTTCCTCTGTGGCTTCAACCCGCAATGCTACCGACCCCGATATGATGAAAATGATGGCGGACATGATGAAAATGATGAAGAATCAAGTTGGTGGCTCTCCTACCCAACCCATCATGGAAGTCGACTCTGTGGATGAGGAAGTGAATGCTTTGCACTCCTTTGGAGGCTGCAACAACCTAGGCCCCATGTCCAACACCTACACTCCCGAGTGAAGGAACCATCCGAATTTTTCTTGGAAATAACAGAATGAGGATGGACAAGGACAAGGGCAACACAGACCACATTACAACTCAAAGTTGGAAGAGGAGGTGCTTGGAAGGTTAAGAAGTTTGGATGATGTGAAGAAGGATGTGACATCACATGGGCAGTCCATCAACTTCCTCAAGCAAAGATTCGATCAAATTCTCTCTCTCTTACAAGGAGGGAAGAAGGAAGACTTCCATCTCAACCGATGCCCAACCCAAATAATGATGGTACTTTCCTAGGGAAAACTTCAAGTTCATTTTCTCCACCGTCATACCAAGCACCGCCGAACCCCTATGCCCCACCACCTCCGTAGGAACCTTTCAACTACTAATATGATCCACCTCCACCTCATTCATACCAGCAACCATTCCCATAATATCACCCCCATCCACAACAACAACAGCCACCACAACAACCAAAACCACAGTTCATCCTCTAAAACCAAAATTAACCTCACCAAAGGCCAACACCACCCCAACAATCACAACCACCCCCACAAGCCCATCCTTCTTCCCATGAATAAGTAAATATGATATCTACAATATGGGGAGAAAAAGTTGCTCAAAAGCTTGACAAAGGGGAGAGGAAAGTGATTGAGGTTGATGACAAAAGCTCGACGCTAGAGAGTGTCAAGTGCAACGAAATTTCTACTGATCCTGGTTTTACTGAAGAAGCACCCTCACTTTTCCACTGCTTCACATGCCATTGACATAGCGACACTTAAAGCAATACCTTTATGGGATTCAAAACCTTCTCATGAGATGAGGATCACCATCGTCCCTCGTCAAGTTCCAATGAGTGTTGTAGATATAGTTGATGTAGTAGAGAAGCAATTCAATGAAGGTCTATCTCCCCAAGAAAAAGGCAGTAGTATCATGGATCTCCTGGGACCCTTGAAGCAAGGGACGGAAGCCATCACATCATTCTTTTTGTTGGTGAAAGATGTGTGCATGGGGAGGAAAAAACAAGTGCTACTACCGACCAAGGAAATTGTTGCTTCAAAATTTGTTAACTTCATCTTCGACCTGGGCTTTCCAGAAAAGAGAGGTGATCTAAGAGTGCCTCTCATCACCTGCTACATTGATACACAACCCATTGAGCACTCTCTCCTTGACTTAGGTGCAGGGACAAGCATCATGCCATGGAGCATGTATCTACATCTTGGCCTAAATAAAATGAAGCTGGTAGATTGTGTCCTTGTCTTAGGTGATGGAACCAAAAGGAATCTCTTGGGAATACTGCAAAAAAAATAGTATTGATGGATGAAAGGATAAACATTGCATACGTGACCAACTTTCTGATATTGGATTTTGGACCTATTGATGGGAAAGAATACCTCATATTGGGGAGGCCCTTCTTGTCCACCGTGGGGGCAGAAAACAATGTGCGTACGGGCACTCTAATGGTCACCTATAAGAGGAGAAAGTTTGATTTCTTTATATTTACTAAAGAGGAGAGGGACAAGCTGTGTAATGAAAACTTCGATGAGAGTCTATGTTTTTATGATCCCCTAGAGTTGTGGAGATCAAGTCCATACTTTCATTCGATGCACACTACATGGGATGAAGCATGTGTCTTTAGAACGCTGGATAAGATTACTATAGATGAAAAGGAGGACACTGTGGGTGTCGACACTTAGTGAAAAGAGCAACAAGCCCAGTTGAAGGATATAAATTTAGTGCTAGTGGGAGGCAACCCACGTGGTTTGAGATTCTTGAACCTTTTTTATCATACTTTCTTTCGGTTTCTAAGAAACACACACACGACACTTGATGGTTTTTCTATTTGTGAATCATGTCAGCACAAGTACAACAAAGAAAAGACGATGTTGAAGGGTTTAGCCAAATTGGAGGTCAAAGTGGAAGAAGAAATTATAAACCAAAAGAGGAGCTATAGGACGAAGGCCGCAACAGCCGTGCTGTTCAGCACGGTCGTGGTGGTCCTGTCCAGCTCACCTTGTACTACATTGACCACCCCAACTCTTGGAAGTTGTCTTTCACAACCCCATGCCTTTTACCCTACCAGTCTAAACTTCTATTTTATGCTGAGGACAACATGATTTAAAAGTTTGGGGTGGTAGGGTGGTAACCCTTCATTCACCTCATTTTTCTCTATGTGCCTTGTGCTAAATTTTTGCAAAGATGATCAAACAGTTTGAATGACCTTCATACTTGTTTATCCTGACATAGTGTGCCTGCTTGCATTCATGCATACATGTAGTTTGGTTGCATTTTTGTGTAAGTTTTCAAAGAATTTGCTCATTTTGCTATTCCATATCATGCATTGCATCCTCATGTAGTTTTTGGTAATTTCTTGTGCATTTTAACTAGGATTTGCTTTTTTATGTTTTAAATTTCCCTAAAGTAGGTTTCGATGTGATTTAATACCAATTGGCACAATTTTGCCCAATTTTGCCCAAATTGAATGCTCTTGCCCTAAAAGTATGTTTTGACTTAATCTCCACTATTTGGTATGAAATGTTTTTTATCCTTTGACAAATGCATGCTAATTTCTTAGATCTTATTGCTATATGGCCTTTTTTGTTGACTTTTTACATGCACACCACCTCTCTTAAGTTTTTGAATGCTTGGTTGAATCATGAATTGAGAAAGCTACAAGCGCTTAAACCCTATGGAAACACTTGGTAGAAATGTGAATGTTATGTTGTTCTATCATGCGGTGTGATATCATTTGGTGAAGTGTTGGATTAGCTTCCATGCAAGAAATCTTATGTTGGAAACTACACTAATAACCCCTCTTTGATCCAACTATTCTTTCACCACCTTCATACCTCTCCGCCACATGAAAAGATGCAAAAGTTCACATAGCAGCCGTGGCCACCCCCAAAAGTTTGGGGTGGCCACATCTCAGCCTCCCCGCTTCACTCTATCCACCATTTTCTGTATATACACCAAGGGAAAAGAAAAAGAAAAGAAAAAGAAAAGCAAAAATAAAATAAAAGGATGCTTCTATTTAAGAGCATTCATGTCAAATAGAAGGAAAGCGCATACACTGGCTGGTTGGCCTAACCTTCCAACCTACACTCATGACGAACGTCCTATGCTGGAATAACAGGGGGATAGGAGGCGATGATAGGTGTAGGATGTTGAGGGATCTTATGTCCATCCATAAACAAAAGCTAACCACTATCTTGGAACCCATAATCAGTGCGGTGAGAGCTGACAGAACAATTAAAAAGCTCAGTTTTTCAAATTCTTATAGGGTGGAGGTCAGGGGGTTCTTTGGAGGTATTTGCTATTGTTGGAATGTGAATAAGTGCATAGTGAATGTCGTCAACATCCGTAGACAATTCATTACTTGCAAGATCAACAACGCTTTCTTTCTGACTGTGGTTTATGTAAGCTCGCAAATGGGAACCATAAGTTTGATCTGGAAGAACATCATTCATATGAGCAACTGGATTCAGGATCCATGGATGGTGGTCAAAGACTTCAACACTGTGTTGTATCCCTAGGAGAAAAGCGGTTGTAAGACTTTTAGCAGGACAAAATTTTGCACATTTGAGATCACTCTTATGGAGGTGAGTCTGAGCAACTTGGGTTACTCGGGAATGAAATTTACTTTCTGACATGGCCTCAAATAGGAGATACGGGATCGGGCGATCGCTAACGCTGAGTTCATTAATAGTTTTCCAAACCTAGTTATCGAGCATTTACCCAGACTGTGGTCAAATCACTCACCTCTCATGGTCAAATGTAGGAGGCATGAACAACAACCAAGCAGGTTCATAACGAAAGCATCATGGCAGAGTGATGAAGGTTTTGCAGACATGCTCAACTAATAATGGGACTCCAACCTTGGATTCTCAAAGGCTTTGCATAACGCTCGAGTTGGGATCCAAAAATGGGACGTAGCATAAATGAAGAAGAAAAGTAAATAGAAAGATTTACTACTTAAAAATATTGAACGACTACAAAAAGACCTGCCCATCCAGTACAATGCCATTTTCGACGCTTTGTGCCCTGATTTCCAAAGCCATCTCGACGATGTAACATCCCTGACCTGGGTTATAACCTAACCCTGGAAGTTTTTCCTAAATATGTAATTATATACTTGTGAATACTCCCTGGCATGTAATTAAGTTCCTCAGGAACATATATTTTCAATTTTTGCTCCTTTTTAACCAAAGTTGTAGCATTGTGTTGTATGCAGGGACCTATGTGCAAATTACCCAGTGTAAGGGTTCAAATTAAAAATTCACGAGTTAAGATGTTCCTTTGATGTTGAAACATCATGAGGATGTGTATGATGAAGTTTGAAGGATTTCCCAACCTTGAGAACCAAGGTGCAGCTGTGGAAGCAATCCTTATGCTTGGAAACCCTAATTTGGAGTAAAGTGCAATTTAACCAAATTGAGGGGTGCAACTTGTAATTTTCACTTTCTAGAACATCTTTTATAACTCTTGTCATCATTTAGAGTAGAAATGATGAAAAGGACACATCAATGAATGATCAGATAAGAAAAGTGATCTTTGTGGTGAAAGTCACCTAATATGGGTATGGAGACCTTTCATGTATGTACCCTAGTTGAAGGTTGGCTTTCTTTACCCTTATATCTTGAGATTTCATTAGCTTTGCATAAGTTTAGATGAGTGTGGACGTGCCCTTGAGCAAGGAGGGACTTAGATGTAATTTCCATACTTGAGAGGTCCTTATGGTGTAAAAAGGGCAAAAGTATATAAGCCATTTCCTTGCAAATAAGTGAACGGATCCTTCATTTCCTTCACTTCCTCTCTTCTATCCTAAAACGACCAAGGCTAGCTCTGGAGCTCAAGGGGACGACCAACCTGTTATAGGTAAGAGAATACCATCTTTTAGCTCGAATTCATGGAGGAATTCTTCCTTTAAGATTGGTTTTGTGGATAGCTTAATTAGTTCTATCTTTCTAGCCATCTCTTCTCAACTTTCCTTGGAGAATTCACCTTGGCCGACCTGTGGAGCTTCTAGGACGCCATTAAAGCTTGGAGATTGAAGGCTTGGAGCTCTAGGAACAACCTTTAGGCGGGTTTTATAACTCTAAACTCTTGCTTTATATGCATACTTTGTTCTTGCAATTTAGCATGTTAGTTCTTCTTCTACCTCCCTTCTTCCTTGCACTTTTGCAAGCAAAACGGTGGGAGAACCGACCTTGACAGAGGTTGAAGATGAGGGGCGTGAATCCCTATGTTACTTTATCAAACGACCTTGGACCCTTTTGGTCCAAACGGTTGCAAACCGTTTGGGGTCAAACGGTTTCAAACTGTTTGCCCTCAAATGGTCTTGCAAGACCGTTTGGATTGAAACGGTCTCAAGACCGTTTGATAGGGTTGAACAAGGGAAGACCGTTTGAGGATCTGTTGGTTATATATTGAATTTCATTCCTGCAAAGAATTAAAGTTTAATTCTTAACCAATTGAGAGTTGAAGGCACTTCAACATCCAAACCCTAATCGGGTCAAAATTGCTGTTTTAAAACATAGATCTTGTTGAGTTTTGGGTTGAAGGACCCAAACGGTCTCAAGACCGTTTGGGGGTTCCTCCAAACGGTCTCAAGACCGTTTGGGCACAACCCAAGACCGTTTGAAGGTCTAGGGTTGAGATAATCTAATGGTTTGAAGGTCCAATTACAATAAGTTGATGAATTGATAGAAATGCTGATTTTTGACCTAATTGGAGTTCAACCCTAATCTAACCGACTTGGTTTTTGGTCAAACTTTGGGAAAACGGTCTCAAGACTATTTGGATGATGTCCAAACGACCTCAAGACCGTTTGGGCCAAGTTTGGGCCCAATTGGAGGTCAATTGATAGGTTCAACCTTGAATTGATTCACATTGTTGAATATTGATGACTATCCGATTTGAAACCCTAGTTGAGAAGGATTCAACCCTAATTAGCTTTCAATTGAGGGTCAATTTGATGTACAATTGATTGAGGTTCATCATAATTAATTCAATTTATAAGTGGTTATCATGGATTTGGTTAATTGAGGGGTTCAACATACATATCCATGACCAATTGTAACTTTTGAACCACATTGGAGGTCCAAACGGTTTGAGCCCATTTGGAACAAACGGTCTCAAGACCGTTTGAATCAAAACGGTCTCAAGACCGTTTGAGGCGAAACGGTCTCAAGACCGTTTGGGGCCAAACGGTCTCAAGACCGTTTGGGCTCAAACGATCTCAAGGTCGTTTGGACCAATCGATCTCAAGTCGTTTTGATCAAACGGTTTCAAACCGCATGAGCTTCAAACGGTTTGGAAAGTCAACCTTTCTAAACGGTCAACACATCCAAACGGTCTCAAGACCGTTTGAGACCAAACGGTCTCAAGACCATTTGGTGGTTCAAACCGTTTGAAGGTTGAAACCGTTTGATGGTGTTGATGGTGGTTTGTACTTAATCAATTGATGGTGTAATTGGTTCAATGGTGATCTAATCTAAACCCTAATGGTAACCTAGGTCATTAAGGGACTAAGTGATTAATGAGTTGACCCATGATGGTGATCATGAGGTAATTTACCAAAATACCCTTGAGGGGTTTAATGGATTAAAACCGTGTTCTAGTCAAACCCTAATCACATGATAGTGATGTCTTGGCTCATGTTAGTCAATGAGGACTTAACCCAACCTGATCTAGAGTGGTGTTATCACCATCTACTAGTAAGAGGAGAGAGAATGTATCCTAAGAGAGAGAAAGTACCCTTTTATGGTGGAAACTCGAGTAAGATACTTTCAATACACATGAATGTGCATGATTAGGGAATGATCCACCTATGTGAGATCATGGAAACCCTAATTATGATGTCTAATGAATCTTAATCTTATTTAAGAGCTTTAATGATGATGTTTCTCTTACATGATGATGTAATGAGTACAATTCACCATGGGGTGAATAGTAAACCCTAATTCTAGGGTGATGGCATGTAATATGAATAGTAAACCCTGATTGATGAAAATTGGGGAACTTGTTTCTTCTATGAGTTTGAAGATGTAATCTCTGGAATGAATTGTTTACTGTTACCAGTTGAATTAACCTTGCAGGTTGTCATGAGATGATGATCATATCCAGGTATGGATTACAATACTATATTCATTGAAAGCATGTCTTAAGCTTTATGAATAAGTGAAATATCTTGATGCACTGTTAGTGACATCTATTGAGATTTATGGGCTGTAAGAGCCATAAATACCATCAAGGTCATGCTTAACAGATGACTTGTGATGAGATGATTGAGAATTGATGATTGAAAATAGTTAGGCGTGCTACATTTTAGTATTCTCATGTATAGCTGTTATGCTAATGTTATTGTTTGAAGAACAATGTATGATGTTAAAAGAATACTCAATGTACCTAACTAATCAAGTGAAATGTAGAGCCCTGATCATAGATCCATCATTGTCAGAGTATAAATGATGGTGAAATAGGTTTTTCCCAAGGGAACTCCTGGATCACATACTCTTGAGTATGTGGGGTATATGGATGTGTAGAACCTTACATCCTAGTGCAGGAATTGATGTAGATTTTTATAGTCCGTAAAAACTTCACTACAAAACCCAAAAAGTGAGATGTATCACTATTCTCCCAAAGTAAACACAAACACCGCATCGTTGAAAGATAAACAAGAAATCTTCCGATGACGAAGAGAGTACAGAATGCCACTGTAACTCTAAAATAGCGAAGGTCCAGTTTACCCTGGAGAGCTATAAATAGCAGACATCCTGCCAGATGTGCTGCAAACAATCCTCTAACTAACTGAGGAAGATGAGGTCATAAGAATCCGGCTCTTTTATTGACCTATGTATGATACTGATGTGATTTCTTAGCGATCAGTTGGAGTATGAGTGGTATGCCTCATCTCCACAGGGCATCATAATGTTTGAAAAACATAATCAACAGCGTAGTATATCTGTAAGAGTTAACTACGAGTTACTTGATTGATGTTACACTGAATAAAGTTTATGTTCTTTATGTTTCATAAATGATTGAACTCTTGCTTATCATCAAAATTGCTAATGAATACCTTGAAAGCTTTTACTGCTTAAGTTATTCTTTGTTTTGCTTATAAAGCTTCTAGTGGAGAGTTATAACTCTCGCTGGGGCAATTATGTATAATTGTCTCACCCCGTAGACTTCAACTTTTTAGGTGGCCATCGAAGACGGAGGAACCGGTCCCAAGGTGACCAATCCCAGCAGCAGCAGCACCAGGAGCAGCAGTAAATCTCAGGTGGAGATTCAGCCTGCTATGTGGTGTAGTTAGAGTCAGTCCTATGTGTCCTCTGTACTCTCAGGTCTTGGAGTGTTTTGGTTATGAGTTCTTGAGATTTTTGTATCATGTTGTATATAATTACTCAAGAAGTAATTTGACAGAGATGTATACAGTTTAAATCCTTTTTCTATGGAAAAGGTTTGTGGTTTCAAGCTCTTGTCTCGAAAAGTTTTAATTTCCCGTGATTTTGTCTTCCGCTGATTATCGATTGCTTCCGCTCAAGTTTAAATCGTGATTATATCATGGTTTGGAGATTTGAGCCCACAATTAAGTGGTATCAAAGCTCTAGGTTCGCCGAGTCTACAGAGGCATAGGACTTAGGAAGTCGAGTCTATCTTTAGTATTCCTTCCTTATCTAATAGAATCTTCTGCTCCTCAGGAGAAGAAAATACATAAGAATGTCAGAGCCACATGATGAGAACGTGGTAGAAAGTAGTGTTAGTGCACCTCAAGGCGGTGCAGGAGTACCAGAGATAGAACAGCCTGTACCTGAGCAACCCAAAGAGCCACCCCAGTTCGACCCACCCGACATGGGTAACCCAGCAGTTCAGACAATGTTCGGGTAGTTCATGACTGCCATGACACACATAACCGACAGGATGTCTATGCCTGTACCCAGGGCACCTGTCCAACCAGAAGGTCAAGGTATCGGGAAGACGTTCGAGCGACTACGTCGTGTTGGAGCTACCGAGTACCTTGGGACTGCTGACCCCGCAGATGCTGATCTGTGGTTGACGGAGTTGAAGAAGGCTTTCAGGATTCTCAATATCCCTGAAGCTGAGAAGGTCAGACATACTGTCTATCTTCTCAAAGGAAGTGCTGGTCATTTTTGGACAATGGAAGAGCAGAAGAGACCTGGAATAGAGATCTCGTGGGAAGACTTTCGACGGGAATTTGTTCAAAGATATTTTCCAAAGACCTTCCTAGACGAGAAGATCTCTCAGTTTGAGAGACTGAGGCAGGGCTTAATGAACATTAGCGAGTATGAAGCTAAGTTCATGGAGTTGTTGCGGTTTTGTCCGCACATGGCTGCCACAGAAGAAGAGAGAATCAGGAGATTTGAGAGGGGTTTGAATGCTGACATGTCTACCCCTGTGTCTGCCTTAGAAAACTGAGAGAGATTCTCTACCTTCGTTGAGTCAGTCTGAAGGATAGAGAGATTTGTGGTTGAGAAGAGGCAAACTCAGAAAAGATATCCACAGTTCCAGGGTTCTTCATCTAAGGACTTTAAGAAGCCTAGATCCTCTGCACCTAACCCTCCACCACCTAGATATAGTTCTCAGACTCAGTGGTCTCCAAGTAGAGGTAGAGGACGAGGAAAACCACCTCAGGAGACTCAGAGTTCTGCATCAATGTCCGTTACTGGACCACCAAGACCACAAGAGAGAAGCTTCTACAACTGTGGTAAGGTGGGACATTTGTTGAAGGACTGCCGATCTAAGCCTGTCAGTGTGACACAGCCTCCGAGACAAGGACAACTGGGATCACAGAGAGGGCAATCTCAAGGAGCGGCTCGAGGACGCGGGCAAGCGTCTCATGCTGGATCATCAGCACCACCTCAACAACAGGCTACAATGAGGTTCTATGCTATAAACCCACCAGAGGCAGTGGTTGATCCACAAGTGGTGACAGGTCATATGAAACTTTTATATTCTGATATGTCTAAATCTTGTGTAGTATATGTTCTGATTGATCCGGGTGCTACACACTCTTTCATCACTCGAAGAGTGATTCGCAACTGCAATATGATAGCTAGTCATAGGGTAGATAGTTTGTTGTTGGAGACTCCGTTGAGTGGGTCTGCCGTTCTGCAAGAAGTATGCTCTCCCTGCGTACTCTTCTTTTCTAAGCATCGCATTCAAGTGGACCTTATACCGCCTGATATGCAAGGATTCGATGTAATCCTAGGGATGGATACCTTGGAAAGGTATCGAGTTGTCTTGGATTGTGAGTCCAAGTTTGCAGTGTTTGCTGATGAAAGCAACACATGGTTCTTTCAAGGAGAAAGAAAGATTCTTCCCACCTGTCTTGTATCAGCTATGGTTGCTGATAAGTTGATGAGGCAAGGATGTTATGCGTTCTTGGCCCATGTGGTAGATGTTACCAAGGAGAGTCCCAACCCTATTGAAGTTCCTATAGTCAGGGAATTCGAGGATGTGTTTCCTGAAGAACTTCCTAGTATACCACCACCTCGGGAGATTGATTTTGAGATCAATTTGGTCCCAGATATGAAACCCATAGCCCAGACTCCGTATAGGATGGCACCCGCCGAGATGGCAGAACTCAAGAAACAGCTTCAAGAGTTACTTGAGAAGGGTTTCATCTGACCGAGTACCTCACCTTGGGGTGCTCCGGTTTTGTTTGTTAAAAAGAAAGATGGATCAATGCGGTTGTGCATTGACTATAGACAACTCAATAAAGTAACAATAAAGAATAAGTACCATTTGCCGAGGATTGATGATCTTTTTGACCAGTTGCGTGGTGCAACAGTCTTCTTCAAGATAGACTTAAGGTCTAGATATCATCAACTCCGCATTAAGGACAATGACATATCCAAGTCTGCCTTTAGGACAAGGTATGGTCACTATGAGTTCACAGTTATGTCGTTTGGACTAACCAATGCACCAGCTGCATTCATGGAACTCATGAATAGAGTTTTTCGACCCTTCCTTGATTAGTGTGTTGTCGTCTTCATAGATGACATACTGATTTATAGTAAGGATGCTCAGCAGCATGAGCAGCATCTTCGCCAAACTTTGACTTTGCTAAGAGAACATAAGCTATATGCTAAGTTTAGCAAGTGCGAGTTTTGGTTATCTGAAGTGTCTTTCCTTGGACATGTGATATCTGCCTCGGGAATTCGAGTTGACCCTAAAAAGGTAGAATCTGTTCTACAGTGGGAACAAACGAAGACACCGACCGAGATCAGAAGTTTCTTGGGATTAGCTGGTTATTATCAGAGGTTTATTAAGAATTTCAGTTCTATAGCCTTACCTTTGACCAAGATAACCAGGAAAGATGTTCCTTTTGCTTGGAGTGATAAGTGTCAACAGTCTTTTCAGATGTTGATGGAGAGGTTGACAAGTGCACCTGTACTTGTGCTACCTGAGCAAGGAAAGGAATATGTAGTCTTCTGTGATGCCTCCAATAATGGACTTGGATGTGTGTTGATGCAGGATAAACAAGTGATTTCTTTTGCTTCCCGACAGCTTAAGAAACACGAGGAGAATTATCCGACACACGATCTGGAGTTAGCTGTTGTGGTCCATGCCTTGAAGATCTGGAGACATTATCTCTACGGAGAAACCTTCCAGATTTTCACAGACCACAAGAATCTTAAGTATATCTTCTCTCAGCATGAGCTTAACATGAGGCAACGTCGCTGGATGGAGTTAATCAAGGACTACGACTGTACAATTGATTACCATCCGAGCAAGGCCAATGTGGTTGCAGATGCCTTGAGTAGGAAATCAGCAACATCAACCATGGATAGAGCACACCTAAGTTCCTTAGTATGCTCTAGGAGAGATATGCTTATCTGTTTAAGGCAAGACAATGTGCAGTTGAAGGTGTCATTGTTAGCTGGTTTGTTAGCTGAGATGCAGATTAAACCTACTCTAAGAGAGCAGATAAAGGAGGCACAACAAGTAGATGCTACAGTTCAGCAGATTAGATCTGAGTTTGGTAATGAGAAGCGAGAAGGTTTTCATGAGTCAGATGACCAGGTGGCATGCTATCATGGGAGGATGATAGTACCATATGTAGATAACCTAAGGAAGTTAATTCTGGAGGAAGATCATTCTTCAATGTATGCTATGCATCCAGGGAGCACCAAAATGTAATGAAACATAAAAGATATGTATTGGTGGCCTGGGATGAAGAAGGATGTAGTTGAGTTTGTTCTAAGGTGTCCTGTGTGTCAGCAGGTCAAGGCTGAGCACCAGAATCCTGTAGGAACAATGCAACCTTTACCCATACCACAGTGGAAGTGGGACCATGTGACCATGGACTTTGATGTTGGCCTACCCAGGACAAACAAAGGACATAATGCCATTTGGGTAGTTGTTGATAGGTTGACAAAGACAACACATTTCTTGTCTGTCAAAACAACCTATTCTGCTGAAAGGTTATCCCAGTTGTATGTTCAAGAGATAGTGCGTTTGCACGGAGTTCCTGTCACTCTAGTTTCTGACAGAGGTCCCCAGTTTACAAGTCACTTTTGGGAACATTTACACAGAGCCCTAGGCACCAAGTTAAGGTTTAGTACAGCCTTTCACCCATAGACTGATGGACAGTCGGAAAGGACTATACAGACCTTGGAAGATCTGTTGAGAGCGTGTGTTCTCCAGTTTAATGGAAGTTGGGATCTACACCTGAACATGATAGAGTTTGCCTATAACAATAGCTATCAGCATAGCATTGATATGGCACCATATGAAGCCTTATATGGTAGAAGTTGTAGATCACCCTTGTGTTGGTATGACACTAGTGAGCACCAGTTGTTAGGTCCTGATCTTGTGCAGCAAACTACGGAGAAGATTAAAGTTATACAGCAACAACTTAAGACTGCACAGGATAGACAGAAATCGTATGCTGATAAACGTCATAGACCCCTAGAGTTCCAGGTTGGAAACAGAGTGTATCTCAAGGTCTCACCTTGGAAAAGAGTCCTTCGTTTTGGAAGGAAAGGAAAGTTAGCTCCTAGATTTATGGGACCTTATCCAATTGTTGAAAGAATTGGAAAGGTGGCCTATAGACTAGAGTTACCTCAGGAGTTGCAGAAGCTACACCCTGTGTTTCACATTTCCATGCTGAGGAAATGTCACCCAGACACCGAGTCAGTTCTACAACCTATGGAAGTAGAATTGAATGAAGATATAACATATGAGGAGGGACCAGTGTCAATCCTTAATAACAGAACTAAAAAGTTAAAGAAGAAGGATATATACCTTGTGAAAGTCCTCTGGAACCATCGTGGTGTTGAAGAAGCCACTTGGGAACTAGAGGATGAGATGAGGAGGAAATACCCTACTCTTTTCTCTTAATACGCTTTATCGATTTCAGGGACGAAATCCTTGTGAAGGGGTAGAGAATTTGTAACATCCTTGACCTGGGTTATAACCTAACCCTGGATGTTTTGCCTAAATATGTAATTATATACTTGTGAATACTCCCTGGCATGTAATTAAGTTCCTCATGAACATATATTTTCAATTTTTGCTCCTTTTTAAACAAAGTTGTAGCATTGTGTTGTATGTAGGGACCTATGTGCAAATTACCCAGTTTAAGGGTTCAACTTGCAAATTCACGAGTTAAGATGTTCCTTTGATGTTGAAACATCATGAGGATGTGTATGATGAAGTTTGAAGGATTTCCCAAGCTTGAGCACCAAGGTGCAACTGTGGAAGCAATCCTTATGCTTGAAAACCCTAATTTGGAGTAAAGTGCAATTTACCCAAATTGAGGGGTGCAACTTGTAATTTTCACTTTCTAGAACATCTTTTATAACTCTTGTCATCATTTAGAGTAGAAATGATGAAAAGGACACATCAATGAATGATCAGATAAGAAAAGTGATCTTTGTGGTGAAAGTCACCTAATATGGGTATGGAGACCTTTCATGTATGTACCCTAGTTGAAGGTTGGCTTTCTTTACCCTTAGATCTTGGGATTTCATTAGCTTTGCATAAGTTTAGATGAGTGTGGACGTGCCCTTGAGCAAGGAGGGACTTAGATGTAATTTCCATACTTGAGAGGTCCTTATGGTGTAAAAAGGGCTAAAGTATATAAGCCATTTCCTTGCAAATAAGTGAACGGATCCTTCATTTCCTTCACTTCCTCTCTTCTATCCTAAAACGACCAAGGCTAGCTCTGGAGCTCAAGGGGACGACCAACCTGTTCTAGGTAAGAGAATACCATCTTCTAGCTCGAATTCATGGAGGAATTCTTCCTTTAAGATTGGTTTTGTGGATAGCTTACTTAGTTCTATCTTTCTAGCCATCTCTTCTCAACCTGTGGAGCTTCTAGGACGCCATTAAAGCTTGGAGCTTGAATGCTTGGAGCTCTAGGAACAACCTTTAGGCAGTTTTTATAACTCTAAACTCTTGCTTTATATGCATACTTTGTTCTTGCAATTTAGCATGTTAGTTCTTCTTCTACCTCCCTTCTTCCTTGCACTTTTGCAAGCAAAACGGTGGGAGAACCGACCTTGACAGAGGTTGAAGATGAGGGGCGTGAATCCCTATGTTACTTTATCAAACGACCTTGGACCCTTTTGGTCCAAACGGTTGCAAACCGTTTGGGGTCAAACGGTTTCAAACTGTTTGCCCTCAAATGGTCTTGCAAGACCGTTTGGATTGAAACGGTCTCAAGACCGTTTGATAGGGTTGAACAAGGGAAGACCGTTTGAGGATCTGTTGGTTATATATTGAATTTCATTCCTGCAAAGAATTAAAGTTTAATTCTTAACCAATTGAGAGTTGAAGGCACTTCAACATCCAAACCCTAATCGGGTCAAAATTGCTGTTTTAAAACATAGATCTTGTTGAGTTTTGGGTTGAAGGACCCAAACGGTCTCAAGACCGTTTGGGGGTTCCTCCAAACGGTCTCAAGACCGTTTGGGCACAACCCAAGACCGTTTGAAGGTCTAGGGTTGAGATAATCTAATGGTTTGAAGGTCCAATTACAATAAGTTGATGAATTGATAGAAATGCTGATTTTTGACCTAATTGGAGTTCAACCCTAATCTAACCGACTTGGTTTTTGGTCAAACTTTGGGAAAACGGTCTCAAGACCGTTTGGATGATGTCCAAACGACCTCAAGACCGTTTGGGCCAAGTTTGTGCCCAATTGGAGGTCAATTGATAGGTTCAACCTTGAATTGATTCACATTGTTGAATATTGATGACTATCCGATTTGAAACCCTAATTGAGAAGGATTCAAACCTAATTAGCTTTCAATTGACGGTCAATTTGATGTCCAATTGATTGAGGTTCATCCTAATTAATTCAATTTATAAGTGATTATCATGGATTTGGTTAATTGAGGGGTTCAACATACATATCCATGACCAATTGTAACTTTTGAACCACTTTGGAGGGCCAAACGGTTTGAGCCCATTTGGACCAAACAGTCTCAAGACCGTTTGGATCCAAACGGTCTCAAGACCGTTTGAGGCCAAACGGTCTCAAGACCATTTGGGGCCAAACGGTCTCAAGACCGTTTGGGCTCAAACGATCTCAAGGTCGTTTGGACCAATCGATCTCAAGTCGTTTTGATCAAACGGTTTCAAACCGCATGAGCTTCAAACGGTTTGGAAAGTCAACCTTTCTAAATGGTCAACACATCCAAATGGTCTCAAGACCGTTTGGTGGTTGAAACCGTTTGAAGGTTGAAACTGTTTGAAGGTGTTGATGGTGGTTTGTACTTAATCAATTGATGGTGTAATTGGTTCAATGGTGATCTAATCTAAACCCTAATGGTAACCTAGGTCATTAAGGGACTAAGTGATTAATGAGTTGACCCATGATGGTGATCATGAGGTAATTTACCAAAATACCCTGGAGGGCTTTAATGGATTAAAACCTTGTTCTAATCAAACCCTAATCACATGATAGTGATGTCTTGGCTCATGTTAGTCAATGAGGACTTAACCCAACCTGATCTAGAGTGGTGTTATCACCATCTACTAGTAAGAGGAGAGAGAAAGTATCCTAAGAGAGTGAAAGTACCCTTTTAAGGTGGAAACTCGAGTAAGATACTTTCAATACACATGAATGTGCATGATTAGGGAATGATCCACCTATGTGAGATCATGGAAACCCTAATTATGATGTCTAATGAATCTTAATCTTATTTAAGAGATTTAAGGATGATGTTTCTCTTACATGATGATGTAATGAGTACAATTCACCATGGGGTGAATAGTAAACCCTAATTCTAGGGTGATGGCATGTAATATGAATAGTAAACCCTGATTGATGAAAATTGGGGAACTTGTTTCTTCTATGAGTTTGAAGATGTAATCTCTAGAATGAATTGTTTACTGTTACCAGTTGAATTAACCTTGCAGGTTGTCATGAGATGATGATCATATCCAGGTATGGATTACAATACTATATTCATTGAAAGCATGTCTTAAGCTTTATGAATAAGTGAAATATCTTGATGCACTGTTAGTGACATCTATTGAGATTTATGGGCTGTAAGAGCCATAAATACCATCAAAGTCATGCTTAACAGATGACTTGTGATGAGATGATTGAGAATTGATGATTGAAAAGAGTTAGGCTTGCTACATTTTAGTATTCTCATGTATAGTCGTTATGCTAATGTTATTGTTTGAAGAACAATGTATGATGTTAAAAGAATACTGAATGTACCTAACTAATCAAGTGAAATGTAGAGCCCTGATCATAGATCCATCATTGTCAGAGTCTAAATGATGGTGAAACAGGTTTTCCCAAGGGAACTCCTGGATCACATACTCTTGAGTATGTGGTGTATATGGATGTGTAGAACCTTACATCCTAGTGTAGGAATTGATGTAGATTTTTATAGTCTGTCAAACCTTCACTAAAAAAACCAAAAAGTGAGATGTATCACTGTTCTCCCAAAGTAAACACAAACACCACATCGTTGAAAGATAAACAAGAAATCTTCCGATGACGAAGAGAGTACAAAACGCCACTGTAACTCTAAAATAGCGAAGGTCCAGTTTACCCTGGAGAGTTATAAATAGCAGACATCCTGCCAGATGTCCTGCAAACAATCCTCTAACTGACTGAGGAAGATGAGGTCATAAGAATCCAGCTCTTTTAATGACCTATGTATGATACTGATGTGACTTCTTAGCGATCAGTTGGAGTATGAGTGGTATGCCTCATCTCCACAGGGCATAATAATGTTTGAAAAACATAATCAACAGTGTAGTATATCTGTAAGAGTTAACTACGAGTTACTTGATTGATGTTACACTGAATAAAGTATATGTTCTTTATGTTTCATAAATGATTGAACTATTGCTTATCATCAAAACTGCTAATGAATACCTTGAAAGCTTTTACTGCTTAAGTTATTCTTTGTTTTGCTTATAAAGCTTCTAGTGGAGAGTTATAACTCTCGCTGGGGCAATTATGTATAATTTTCTCACCCCGTAGACTTCAACTTTTTAGGTGGTCGTCGAAGACGGAGGAACCGGTCCCAAGATGACCAATCCCAGCAGCAGCAGCACCAGGAGCAGCAGGCTAAATCTCAGGTGGAGATTCAGCCTGCTATGTGGTGTAGTTAGAGTCAGTCCTATGTGTCCTCTGTACTCTCAGGTCTTGGAGTGTTTTGGTTATGAGTTCTTGATATTTTTGTATCATGTTGTATATAATTACTCAAGAAGTAATTTGACAGAGATGTATACAGTTTAAATCCTTTTTCTATGGAAAAGGTTTGTGGTTTCAAGCTCTTGTCTTGAAAAGTTTTAATTTCCCGTGATTTTGTCTTCCGCTGATTATCGATTGCTTCCGCTCAAGTTTAAATCGTGATTATATCGTGGTTTGGAGATTTGATCCCACAGACGACATCTTGAGAAGCGAGGAGATTGACATTAAGCATAGAAGCCACGTTACTTGGCTCAGAGAAGGCGTCAAAAACTCAAATTTCTTTCACTGTCATATTAATCAAAGAAGGAGGAGGAATACTATAACAAAACTGAAAGATAGTAATGGACACTAGGTTACTGATGAGGAGGCTTGAATGGAGTTGGTTACTTTTCACTTCAAATGGACGTTGCAGGCTCCTACCACAACAGAAGACAATCTGTATATGTATATCCCGGGTGAATCCAGTAGCCTTACGGATGAGTAGATGACAGACATAGGAAGCTCCCCATCTGAAGAGGAAATCCATAGAACTGTGTTGATGATGGAACCCGGGAAGGCAGCTGGGACATATGGAGTCAACAACTTCTTTTTACAGAAAAATTGGAACACTTTGAGAAGAAGCGTGATCAATACAGTTAGGAAGGCTCTAGTATGCTGAGGGAGATGTGTAATTCCACTATTGTTCTGATTCCCAAGGTGGCTGAACCTAAAAAGTGTGAGAATCTTAGACCTATCTCGCTAAACAACGTGATTTTGAAAGTCATCTCTAAGATTGTTGTTGAATGGCTCAATTCGTTGATGCCAGACTGGATCTCCAAAGCTCAAAGTAGTTTTATTCCTAGTGGAAGAATAACCGATAACATAGTGGTGGTGCAGGAGATAATCCATACTATGAAACGTAAAAAGGGGGCGAGGTCCATGGATATCAAAATAGACCTCAATAAGGCATATGATCAGATGTCCTGGGGATTCATTGCTGACACTCTTATGCGCACTGGGATGCCAGAGAACCTTAAGACCTACATCAAGAGGTCGATCACAGAAGGTAGCTCATCTATTGTGTGGAACAGTAAACCTTTGTCGGAATTCAAAGACAACCGAGGCCTTAGGCAGGGAGACCCGCTCTTACCTTATATATTTGTGTTGTGCATGGAGCACTGTTACAAATGATTGAGATCGAAGTTTGAAATGACAATTGGAAATTGATCAGAATGGGTCGCAATGGACCGGTGGTGTCTCATGTATGCTTTTTCGACGACCTCCTCATTTTTGCACAAGCCAAAGTAAGTAAGATCCAAACCATCATGATTTGCTTTGCTTCCTTCTGCACTGCGTCCGGCCAGTCTGTGTCTCAGGCAAAGACTAGGCTCTTTTTCTCCAGAAGCGTGTCCAGTGACGTGAAGAGGACGATAAAGAACTATTGTGGGTTCCACGAGACGGAGGATTTGGGAAAGTATTTGTGGGTTCCGGTGATCCACAACAAGGTTAATAAGCATACATATAGTGACATCACTAATAGGATGGTTACCAAGATCAATGCGTGGTCCGCTAAAAGTTTGTCTCTAGCAGGGAGAATCATACTTGCCAAGGCTTCCCTTGTTGCGCTTCCGACATACATCATGTAGGCAGCAATATTACTGATGCATCTGTGCAATAGGATTGACAGGATTTTGAGGCAATTCCTTTGGAGAGGGGTTCAAAAAGACAATCTGGTTTCCCTTTGAGTCTGGGATAAGGTGACCTTCTCTAAGAAGGATGGGGGTCTTGGATTGAAGAGGATGAGAGAGTGGAACATGACTCGGTTCAGTAGGCATGCCTAGGGGCTGAGCTCCAACCAAGACTCCATTTGGTGTAAAGCTATGTGGGAGAAGTACAGAAGAATGTAATGGATGCACGAAAATCTGTCCAGATTGAGAAATGCGGCCATGCATTAAAAGGAGTTCATTGAATCCAATTCATATTTTATTCTAATGAGCGGCAATGACAGCCTTATGGCGAGGGTGACCGATCTGGAGAGACCTAGCTTTGAAGCCCATCCCCCTGGAGCTAGCAGACCTGAAGGTGGAATCTCTTATCAACCTGGAAGGTGTGTGGGACGCGGAGTTCTTGGGGGGGTGGCTGCCCCCACAGATCGTAAATTCTATCCTTAAGGTTAATAAGCCTGTAGTCAACCATGGCGCTGATGTTAGAGTCTAGGATCATACCCCCACTGGAAATTTCTCGACAAAATCAGCTAATTACTGGCTGGAGGTGGCGAGGAACCGTCCGGTGGTGGGTCAATGGAGGAAGATATGGAAAGCTACAGTTGCTAATAGAATCAAGACCTTCACCTGGTTGTTCATGCACGAGGCCATACTCACAAACAACAGAAGGGGTCAGTGAGGCATGACTACCAACACTCTGTGTCCTAGATGCGGTAGGGAGGACGAAACGGTGATGCACGCACTGCGGGACTGCGACTATGCGAAACAGCTCTGGAGCATGCTACTAGAAGGAACTAAACCAGGCTTCTTCTCAACGGTGAGTGCAAAGGAATGGTTGGGTGAGGATTTGACAGCGAAGGAGGACGATGTTGTGAGATTTCTGGTGGCCTGCTGGACCATTTGGAATGCTAGAAACAAACAAACCTTTAATAGTTCCCTAGTCAGCTGTTGCGGGTGAATAGAGAAACAACAACACATTTGGAGGCATTTAACAGTGGCGATCATACTGACAGTAGGGTGAGGGCCGTGAAGTGGAAGCCACTAGAGCCGGGAGCCCTCAAGTTCAACTGTGATGCGTCGGTGAGAGGCTCAAAGGTTGTCTGCGCCGTTATGGCAAGGGATGAGTATCACAGATGGGCAGGGGGTGCTTCAAAAGAAATAGCAACCTCAGACATTGCAGAGGCAGAGCTGGAAAGTATATGCCTAGCTATGGAGATTGTCAACCGAAATGAGATCCTGAATGCAATTTTTGAATCGAACTCTAGCCAGGCGATCAACATGACCAACGACAAGTTAGCTGATTACCCAAGATATGCGAAGATGATGTGGAAGATCAGGGGTCTGAAAAATCCATTTTAAACTGTGAAGCATGCCTGTAGAGAATCCAATCCGGTGGTCGATGGCTTGTCTAAAGAAAAAAAACAATTGCTCCAACGAGTTCCAGAGTTTCCAACTCCCCCCTCAGGGGATTGTTGATCTTTTATTCGATGATTTTTTTAAGGGTAGGAGTACTACCTCATTTAACTTTCATTGCTTGATTAGTTAGTGTAAAATTAATGTTGATTTGCTCGCAAGGGGAGGGCGGGATGACTAAGATAGCCTCCTGACTTCTTCTAAAAAAAATAAAGAAAAGATGAGTGTGTAAAAGCAATCCCAAATCTAACCAGAATCCTTTCTTCCTCTTTCACACTCACTGAGCTATGAAACATCAAATCTAGCTCACTTTACCCTTTCTACAGCCAAGTGGGTCATCTAGTGTGGTTTGAAGCATAAGAGTGAATGAATGAAAGCGAAACAATACTCCTAGTTATCTTTGATTAAAACCAACATGAAATGATTTACCTGGAATAACATGCAGGACATATGGACAACTTGTGTTTCTATGCTTTATATTTGAAGTTTGTATGCTCAGTGCTCAGTTCATAAATGGTTTGTGAAGGTGGATAGGAGAGAGGTGAAGCACATGTACTTAGTCACTCCCAATACCATGTATTCAATAATTATATGTTGCTATGCAACTGTCATTCATTTTTTGTTGAAAAGAACCTGAAAAGAGAGATTGAGTTGGAGCATACTTGAGGACAAGTGTGTTTTCAGTTTGGGGTGGTGATGTAGCCCTATTTTAGGGCTCCATCTTGTGCCTTTTTTTACTTTTATCACATCTAAAAAAAGTAGATAGAAAGCTATTTCCCCTAATATGCTTGCCATTTCCAAATGCGCTTATGGACGTTCTTTGAATCATTTTAAGGCAAATGAGAGAGAAGGAAGGAGTCCTAGGGCTCCTCCACTCATGGAGGGGTCTAAATAAGGCCCCCAAAGTTTTCTCAAACTACCTTCAAAGGACAAGGATCGACATCAAGCAAAGAAATTCTTGAATGATGAAGTTTGAAGATAAATCACCTACTACAGACCAAAACACGGATGTGGGAATACCCCCATGATCGTAATGTTTATAGTGAAGAATTAACAGAGTCAACAGAGATTTTGCACCCAAATGGCCACGACCATGGCCAACCAACACGGTCGTGGCTAGGAGGGCTTAAGACAGTCGTTGCCATACCTCTACGTTTGTAACGTTTGTTACGAAAAACAACAGAGGCAACAAAGATTTTGCACCCAAATGGCCACGGTCGTAGCCATTAGCACGACTGTGGCCCTTTGAAGATTCCATGACCATAGGATACGCCCACAGTCGTACCATTTATTGAGAAGAATCAATAGGGAGTTGCCTCCTAAGCTGCCATGACCATGGCCGATCGCCATGACCGTAGCCTATGAAGATTAACTCGCCTGTGTTGCTGCTCCATGACCAAGTCCTCCTCCAAACTGGCCATGCTACCCAACACGACCGTGGTGCTTCTCATCCAACACGACTATGGTACTCCGCCACAACTGTGGCCACCTCTTACTTAACACTCTCACCACCCTTCTACAACACGCCCATGTGCATTCTCTATGACTATCCTCATCTACCCCTACCGTGATCGTGGCCCATCAACCTGGTTGTGTTGCCACCCTAAACCTAGCACTTTTTACATTAATTTTCCCACAATACCCCACTTACCCTGGTTCTTCTATCTCACTTCCTATTTTATTGATGTGGTTTGTGCTTCTAACATGAATAGCTTGCTTTGAGATGTTTGATGACACTTAGCTTCTAAGAGGAAATCGAGTGCATGTGGAAATCTTAGGATTGGCTCCTAGGTCCAATTAGTAGATCCCTAGCTAGCGCCATTTGTTTCAACATACACATCACTCCTCCTACAAGTGAGTCTGAGATCTAAGTAGCTAGTGTAAGTGTGATTAGTGCAATTGCCCATGGTTTTATAAAGGCTAGAATGGCTAGTGGCATGAGGTCAAATATCCTCATCTCTACTCCCATATCTACCCCTGGATTTCAATTGACCTAATACCACTTACCCTAGAAACCTAGACTTGACAAGTCCTACTAGAATTACACCTAACCCTAGTTACCCAACTTGTAGTATAATGTATATTCTACTAGCACTTGCCTTGTTGTTTGGTTTGGTAATCTAGATAGAATTGTGATGGTTGCTTGCTCTGTTGAGATCCCAACTAATATCAAACAAAATCACCAAATGGCCCTCCTACCCTAATCATCTTGCTTAAAACCCAACTTTCTTTTCTTGCTTGTTCATGCTAGTCTAGTTTAGTTGCTTTTGCTCAATCTAGTTAATTGCTTAGTTGTGCTCTTTAGTGTTAATTTTGGTTCTTGCTCTTTCTAGTGGTTAGTTTAGTTCTTAATTGCTTCTTCCCTTGTCTAGTGTTGTGTAGCTTACTCTTTCTCTTTCTTAGCTAGTTTGTTAGCCTAGTTTGCTAAATTTGCTTGTTCAAGATAACTTAGGTTTAATTCCACCTTTCCAACTTGTTCATTTCGAGTAATCAACAAACAAACCCTTTTAAAACCCTCAAACCCTAATCTCCGCACTAGGAACATAGCTATTACTACCCTAGCTCTAGTGCCCCCTCTATCACTGAGAACTGACTCCTATTCTTGTCAATCACCTATACTATAACAATACCCCGTGCGCTTGCAGGCGACCTGTTTAGTTTTGTGATCGACTTCGTTAGGGCCATTATAAATTTTGAAAGTTTTCCCACACATGTGTTCTGATATCGTGGGGCTCATCTAGTCGAGTCAAATGTGGCTAACGTGTAGAACCTCTAGCTGATGCACCAAACTTTTTGGCGTCGTTGTCGGGGAACAAAAAGCACCGTATCTACCTAGTAGTTGTGGTGTTAAATATCCCCTTTGGCACCGTCTTTTTCCACTTTACTTGTTGCGTTTGAGAGACACACTATTACCTAATAGTATGTATTGTCGAGTTAGTAAACTGGACGTATTAAAACAAAAAATTAGAGGTAGTTTAGATATAGTAGATTTATAAGTTTGTGTAGTGAATTATATTGCTAGACTTGAGGCATGAGTGTATAATGAGGAAAATTGAGTTCATATAGTTTCATTCCTTGCCACTGACAACAATTCCAACAATTAGATCAGCAGCAAGAGCATGCTCCAAAAGTGGAAGCATGATCCCAATGGTTAGTCAGACTTTTAAATCTATAACCCGACACTTAGGCCCCCACAACTATTTTACGGGTCTGATGTAGTACATCAGGGTTGAACCATAGGGACAAGTACGTAAGTGTTAAAAAACTTTGAATCTCTGACTCAAGTACACCAAACAAAAAAGTAGAGTAAGGTTTTTCTCCTAATAGGACAATGGATCATCAAGCAAGGTAACAAGTAAAAGGAAAATAAAAGAAAACAAAGAGAGAAGGCAAAACAAACAAACTTGTCATGATAGAGATATAGAAAAGAACTTGGATCGGGTTTCACCTACTATGATCTCTCACCAACATGAAATATCACACCGTTTCTATGCCCTTAGCATGGTTATAAGGCATTATCATAAATGTCTATTCCCTCCTCTCAAGCTTAGGATAGATCTAGATTATAAGGTTGTCTCTCTCTCAAGATGGGAAACAAACAATCACAAAACAAACCATATGATCATAGGTTTAAGATTGCAACACTTCTGCTCATTCATGCAGTTGCATAACTCATAGGTAAGGCTAGTACTGCTCTTTTGAGGCACTAACAATCATACATCACAAGATGGTAGCTAAGTATACAAGTTAAACATTAAGAACAAGAGTATGGAGATAACCATTGCCAAGAGTATATATATAGAAACAAGTGTAAGTATATACATGTTGGAAGAGACATAGTGCCTACTCCCAACCCAAGAAGGAATTTTAGCCACAAATGTCAATGGGCATCATAATAGGTATACAAAGTGTAGATACATCAAGATAAACACAGAGAATGAATGTACAACATGAGGGAAATGGTTAATCTAGAGAAAGAACGAGGTGATACACCAACGGTACTCCTTCAGATCTAGATCTGGCATGGCATGGAGGATGGTAACTCTTCCTTGAAGAAGAAGAAGAGGATGGTGGATCTTCTCTCTCCTTCGATTCTCATCTTTGGAGGTCCAAGACCAATGGACATGGGAAAGGATGGTTCTGCAGCACGACAACACTTTGTCATCTTAATGATCTGATCTGATGATCCCTAATGTGATACCTATGTGGAGTCGGGGGCCTATTTATAGGTGTTTCCCACTGACTTACTCTTGCATAGCAGTCACTACTCAGTCACAGTCACTACTAATGTTGCAGGTGTGATAGCCACTGGTGGTCATAACATCAGTTTTGGTTGAACCCTTGTCTTGGTCAGGATGTTGTTGCGATCACGACTACTATTGTGGACTATTCCTCAACAAGGGGCGCAAACACTATGCACAGTTGTGGTTGTGACAATCAACCAATCAATATTAGTCTATCTCAACCGATATGCCAATGTATCTATTGAGATCGGGACAATTCTATGCATCTAATTGTTACTGCTGCAACAAAGATGTATTGGTAGTGACTGCATGGATTAAGTAAAGGAATTAAGTAAAATCCAAATGTTATTCAAGATCATTAAAGAAGTTGGATAAATCCTAGAAATGATGTTATAACAGAAACTAAATAGAAGCAAAAAGTTCAAAAAATATCATGTTATCAATAGGGGGTGACAATGGGCCAATATACTCTCCATCTTGAACCCAGGTAGACACTTCCTCAAAATCCTGTCTTTACATTATTTGAGTAAGATGGGGTCATCGCACATGTAAAATAACAAGGAATGGAAAAATTTCTTATTATCTTGATACCCCCAATTGTATGGAAGATCACCACAAGCCAAGGAGTTCACAATATTTGCAAATCATGGGTCCTTAATTTTCATGATGAATAACCACTCATACAAAAATTCAATACAATGGGTATATCGAGATCCTTCTCATCCACTCTTTCTAACCTAGACAAGTGATCTGCCACGACATTCGTAAGGATCTCACTTTTCAGAAACCCCCAATTAAGGAAGGCCAAAAAGATGCAAGTCATTACTTACCAAATTTTACCCAAGGATCCAAATCTTAATCAACCAATATAAAATAGTATATAATTTCATTCAATTTAAATAATTTTTATAAGATTCTTACATGAACCTTCTTTTATTAGCATTGTACTTTTGAAGAAGAAATAACTGGCTAAATTCTCAATTTAAATCTTTAATACTTTCATGACATTTTCATCTTTATCTTCTGTCCTTTATCATGTATATCAGTTTATACCTAAAACTGTGTCAAACAAATATACGATCATCATGTTGTCGTATGAGTATGTAGGGTGCATCTAAAATGTGCAAGTAAACTAATAACATATATTCCAACAAATACTTGCAAAAATAAATAGGTATATTCTTCACATAGGTTTCCTTTATGTGATACTAATAGTGGCATTATAATTAAATAAAACTAAATAAACATCCAAAATTTTAGTTGTTCAATTCTTGATAAATACCTCATAAAGTGTTGAGAAACTAGGGTGGTTAATCTTAGGTGTAACTACATACCTTTATGATGAGCCATGTAGATTATCATGCAGATTATATTTCAGTGATGTTCAAGCAATACAATCAATACATATTAATCTTGGCAATCATATTATATATGTGAGCATGTAAATCCTAAAGTGTCACCATCACAGTTAATACATTAGATCATACTCAGTCCTAAACTATGATTTAGGTCTCTCTATTGGTAGGGTTATGTTTGATACTCTGATTCCCATTTTCATTGATTTAATAACTTAAGCAACCTAGTTCATGTTAAGCATAGTCATGATTATCAAACCTACCATGTTATTACATTAGGACCATTTATATCAGATTAGGCACATTAAGGTT